>OY482672.1:127617043-128014543 GCA_960531455.1 Urophora cardui
CGCCCACTGTGCATCGCTGAAAAACTCTATGCTATTACGAAGTGTCAGCCAATTTAAGACAATGAAAAGTCTTTTTTAAGCTGTCATTTCTATAAAATTTGCTTGCACAATTCATCTTAATATTTTGGAATATCTCTTTTTTGTTTATTTAACACATAGCATTTGGAAGATTGTTTTATGAAAACTGACTATACCGAGCCTTTTTCGATCCCCTTTGATGATCAGAAACTGATTAATCACTTCTGCGATTAAAATAAGACTCGAAAATGAGTCAGACCAGCGATTGAAAAGTGGTTTGATTTTTTTGTCATATAAAAATCACCCAACTGAGCCCTTTTCGATCCCCTTTGCTGATTAAAAAAAGAATTTATCACAAATTGATCATGCTAAAGATCGAAATGTTTTCGTTTACTTTGCTTTTTTAGAAAAAAAAGCAGGGACCTATTTTAATCGTTATTTTCATTTCTTCGGATGAAAAAATTATTATGAAAACTTCATTAACAATAAAATACAAGTATGCCGATATAATGATTTTAGCACATTCTATCCAAATATGACCTCATCTTTATTATGAAGATTTTTATTTTTTAAATTTCTAAATAACCATTATTTACGATTTTTATTTTTTCGATCAAAAATAATTTTTATAACTGGATTTAAATTTTTCCGATGAAACTTGATCGATATTTTGTGATTTTTATTTTTTCATCGAAAAAATTTAAATCCTTACTGGAAAATTATTTTTGATCGAAAAAATAAAAATCAAATTATAACGATTAAAAATGATTTTTTTTATAAAAATGATAATCGTTACGGTCCCTGAAAAAAAAGGATATATTCCTTATACTGTGGTTATGGTACCAATGTTATACCAGGTCTCCACATAACGTGTTTCGCTCTTTTTTTCTGCATTTTCTCTCTCAATCTTGTTTCGACACGGAAACCAGTACCGAAACTCGCCAATTTCCATACAAATTTCTGAGAGCGAGTGAAGATTGAAACACTGTTTCATTCTGAATCATCTTGCCAACCTCGATGATATCGATGTCTTCTCTAATTTTGTATCGAAAATCTATCGAAATCTCACCCAGACCAAAACAAAAGCGCAAAAATAAGCAAACATACAAGACCAATCTATATCCAGGTCGTCTTATGTGAAGCAAAATAGGTGATTACAGTTAGATGGCGTCTTTCAAGAATGTCAAAAGGAGAGAAAACGCGAGCGAACACGCAACCGAACACACAAGCTATTTCCACGAAAAACACGTGCAAGAATGCAAAATCAAAACAAAAGACAATAGTTTGACATAAGCTACAAACTCGCGTAAGAAGAGCTACTCTCCCTTGCATGGACCTTCTGTAGTTAGGTTATGGCAAACATACAAACATTTAAGAACAAGAAAGAGAAATGTCAAACTGAATCACGATTAGCCACGTGGAGACGGGTTATTGAGCGAGATGTTTTGCTACATGTTTCTCTGGTGAATCAAGTTATGTGGAGACGGGCTTTTAATTGCCAATTAAAATCTGAAACATTTCGTGATTGGTGAGAGGTGGTTATGCTTGCATTGATGATTGGAGCGCACATACACAACATAACACATTATTACCCCCGAAACCTCGACTACTGGCTGCCTGTTTCACACAGCAGATTTGCTGGATGTGAGAGTCCGAAAATTCTCTCACCGTCGGAGTGCACAACAACAATTTCACGGTGCTTGACCAGCAGCATTGTAAGCATAACCAGGTCATTAGCCTGCCTAGTATGTACATAAAGCTATCATTTTTCAAAAAAATTTCAGATAATTTTATATTAAATTTCGGTATTGATGGTTGCGAATGTTGTAGAGCGGGAACATATGGATGCATATCTTCCGCGTTGCTTCATACGAATTCATTTATGGATTGAAATTTTTTTATCTTGAACTCCTTATTTGCTTAATATTATTGTAGGCTAAAAATCTGTATCAAAAGTTCCAACCAAAATTTGGACTGAGGGTGACCGTGGAAGTTCTTTTTGCGATATTTGTAAAGGCTAAGGGTAGAATATGTAAGAGGATAGAAGATGGGAGATAAATGCGGTTGCAAAATGACCCAAAAATGATAGGAAAATTAGTAGAAAAGTATTAGAAAATGATTAGAAATTGATCAGAAAGTTACTGAAAAACGACCCAAAAAAGATTTGAAAATGACCAGAAAAACGATTGAAAAATTACCGAAAAAAGATTGCAAAGCCAATCGAAAATTATCAGAAAATCGAAGAAAAATTACCCCAAAAAGATTCAAAAACTATCGGAAAACGATTCAAAATGACCAAAATAAGATTCAAAATCGAAAAAAAAAAATAAAATCGAAAGGGACTCGAAAATGATTAAAATACGACGAAAATAAGACTCGAAAACGATTTAGCCATAGGTAATGGCGCAATTTTTTTGGCGCTGATACAATAACTCCAGCGCCAGTCGTGGCTCCAACTCACGGTACTGGCGCAATAACACCTTTAGCGCAATTGTCATGGAATAATCGATAAATAACATTTTTTTCGTTTGTTACAAGGCTGCTCAACGAAATGAACAAAATAATTTTGTTTCAAAAAATATCAATAAAAAATATCCAAAAATTATTTTGTTTTGCTAATTAACAGAAACAAAATTTTTTCGTTTCAAAAATTATCAATAAATCTTTAATCAGAATAATTTTGTTTCGTTGATATCAAAAAAATTAACAAAAATTGTATTTGTTTTTATTTATGTACGTATGTACATACATACAAACATATGTAAAATTTATTTTCTTCATAGAAAACGAAATTATTGAAAAGTCAATTTTTTCGTTTAAATTTGAAACTATATTTTTTTGAAATAATTGTTTTGATAATTATCAAAACAAAAAAAATTTTGTTAATTTTTCTCGATAACAGTTGAAACAAAATAGATTTTGTTATGCTTTTTACGTTTATAAAATCGAATATTTCAACAGAAACAAAATTTTTTTTTGTTTATTGTTAAAAATAACGTTATTTTGCAGCCTTGGTTTGTTACTGTTTACCATCCCTGTTTTATTTCCTTCGGCGCAATTCTGCTTACATATCCGAGGGCACAATTAATTTAAATTTTCATAATCATTTGGAAACATATTCCGTATATTTGTGAAAATATGCTGGAAATTAAGGTCACTTAGATCACTATCAAGCATACATAATTGTGACGGTGTCATACGTATACATATACTATGGTGCTGTTATTGGCGTTGTGGTTGCGCCATTTTACACTAGCGCTAAATTGGTGCTGGTGTTATCGCACGAAATTGAGTCGGTGTTATATTGCAAAATTGAGTTGGCGCAATTTTGAGTTGGCGCTATATTGAGTTGGCGCATTTTCCAAATCGGAGTTAGCGCAATAACGCCAGGGTTGGTGTTAGCGCAATTGCGCCGCGCAGCGCAGTGTTACCCATGCCTAAAACGATTCCCCAAGAAGAGTTGGACGTAGGGTACCATTTTCTACAAACGTGAGGCTCTTTTATGATCAGAAAATGAGCGCATTTTCCATTATTTTAAACGTGCATAGGGATCGAAAAAGACTGGAATATGATCAAAAAATTCATAAAATGCTATGTGGGTTTCTAATAGAAACTTTCTATTAATATTAAAATGAAAAAAAAATCGATCGTCTGAGTGATTTTTAAATAAATAAAAAAGGATTAAAATATATACATATACATATACATATATCGTATAGAAATATGCTGTTGGCAAACATCTAGTAAAATTGCAAAATGTTCTAGCAAATTATTTGCCATAAAACTTCACTAGAGGTGTTCTCAGACAAAATCTTTGTGCAAAGAACCTAAAAGAACTGGTATTACTACCTTTCCATGCAATACTAACGACACGTGCTATTTGAATAAACGCTTGGGGGGTATCTAACACCAATTTTCAAGAATTTCTGTACATTCTTAATATTCATAAGGGAAAACAGCAAACACTACACCTAAAAAGCTTTGGATTTGGATTTGATTTTTTTTTAACACTTTCCAATCGAAAAAAGAACGTAATGCAAAGAAAATAAACAAACACCATTTTCACTTAAAATTTTCATTTTCGTATATTCAGCAAATTCCCAAAATTCTAATTGCTAGTTTTCAATTAACATTAGTTTAAATATATGTATCTATATATAATATATACTATATATGTATATATGTAGTATATGAATATAAGGGGCATACTATAAGTAAATGTAAGTGAGAAAGTTTGACTGATTTGTTTTAATGGGATGATTACGTATATACGACAATTTTGGAGAGCGGTAGGAAAGGAAAATACTTATGCATATATATGTATATGTATTTATAAATATATATTTTATATATAATAATTATATATGTTTGTATACATTAATTAAAGTAAGTATTATACATTTTATAACTTAAATATTTTTTTTTTTTAAAAACAAGCAAATCGTGAATTATTATTATTTTCAAATGATTTATGTATGCCGTTTTCTTTTCTCGAAATAATCTTGCCCTCTTTGATTTTCTTAGGCATTTTGTAAGTTTGTCTGGTAATTTCACTGAATATTGAGCTCTAACTAAGTGAGAGGGCACTATTAACTAAAAATTTAGCGATTTTATAGAAAGTGAGGTTACGTAATTTGGTAATTGTGATATAGAAGCGCAACATTTTTTTTCGTAGAAAAGAAAACGTTATTAGATGCATTTTTGTTAATTTGTATAATGTGTGTAGGTAGGTATGTGTATGAGCTGAGGAGTGTACATATATATGTACATATGTATGGATGCATGTATAAATTTACAACAGTTTGTGTGGTAAGTAGACACATTTTTTGGGATAAGGATATTGTGCAGTAATGTTATAAGAAGTATTTAAATATTTACTTATACATATATGTACGTATGTATGTATGAATGCAGTTAGAAAATGGCCTTCGTTATACAGTATGAATATCGTACTCAGAATTATGTAACTGCTAACCAACTTTAGTTCATGGTTTATCGGAAATATATTGTAGTAGCCAAAGAAAATATATATATCGCAGCGGCATACCATACATACATACATACATATACAAACATATTTATGCATGTAGCCACATCTTTAAATTGTTATTATGTAGGCTAGTGATAAATACAATAAATTTATTTTAGACATTCAGCCAATTTTGAAATAAAAAAGGGTGATTTTATTTTTAGACAAGCCAATCAAAAACAAAATAAAGAAATTTCAATTAAACTTTTATTCGAATTATGTATGTATGTAGTTACAAATGATTAATGAATGCATTTATGTAAGTGCCCTGCTAACAATTTTACCAGACAATTTCTGATTCAGAAAATTCTGAAAAAAATCTGATTACAAAGTTGAGTATGTAGACATATCTAATAGATTTTTTTATAGATTTCTATCAGAATTGTTTAAGTAATTTTACATTTTTCCCATCCAAAAAAAATCTCATAGATATCTGAACGATTTCGCGCAGACATGCCAAAATATTTTATTTTTTTTTTAATATTTTTTTTTGTTCGTTCAGAAATTTGTTAGATATCTGTCCGAATCGTCGGTAAAATAACCAGACTTTCCCCAGACATGTCTGTAAGAATTCCTGTCAACGTCTCCATACATTTCTCTTGGAGAAGTCGTACAGAAATCTTATTGATTTCGGAGTTTTTTGCCGAAAATCTGATAGATAACTAACCGATTTCGGGTAAAATTGTTAGCTGGGTGCTTTTTTGTACATATGTATGTATGTATGTATCTGTGTAGTGTATGTAAATACGTGCATGTTTTTATGTGTAAATTTCTTATATCTCGTGAGGTTTTGGTTATTATACAAACAATTTCGATCGATTTGTACTTTAGTCACACACACTAGATAATGCTTAGTTATGTGGCGCCAATAAAATTATTTATTTTGTTATATTACTTTATTATTAGAATTAGATTTTTTCGATTTTGTAACTTGTTTTTGCTTTCAAATGATTTTTGTCTTTATGGGTGTTGTTGGAGAAAAAGGTGCAATTTTTATAGTTTTTTTTTTTAATTTTATTTATATTTCAAGTACACACAAAGTATATTTTTATTTTGTTTATATACTTCAAACGTTTATGCGTAGTATGTGTATAAAGTACAAATATATTTATGAATAAATTTTTTAAATAAAATTATGTTAACTAAATCTTAAGAAATAAATTTTAATGCTAAACAAGTTATTTACAATGTGTTCAATTATGTTTCAGTTTGGTTTAATGAACATTTTATAAAAAAAAAAAATAAAAAAAAAATAGAAAATAAAAAAAAAATAATTGAAAAAAAAAATAAATAAATAAATGAAAAAAAAAAAAATAAATGAAAAAAAATAAAGAAATGAAATAAAAAAAAAAAGAAATGAAAAAAAAATAAAAAATGACAAAAAAATAAAAAAAATTTATTTAAATCTTGAAATTCATTTTACACTTAAAAAATTAGTAAAGACAGCTTAACCCATTTAGAGGCATATAAACAGAAAGTATGTATGTATGTATGTAATAAAATAAATCAACAACGAACAAAGCTGGCAAAAAATGTAGCTCAAATCTTGAAATAATGCAAAAAAATTAAATTAAATTAAATTAAACAAAAAACCAACCCATAGTAAAGTGGAAAATAAGAACAAAAAGCTGAATTCTCCTAAAAAACAAAAGTGTGTTATTTCTAGACTGCGGATCTTTATGCAATTGCATATTTTTAAGGAAAAGAGATAGCGATATGGTTCCAAAGAGAAAAATGAAAGTTATTAACAAAATGTTCTAAATTTTCATATTTATTTTTGCATATTTTGCATATTGCATATAACTTGCATATTTGCATAATAATTGAGGTTTAGCAGTTTTAATCCGCAAGTTAGAGTCTCGCGGAGTTCCCCTAATGGCTTCAATGGCCCTAATAACAGAAGCTTTTGAAGGACTTGACGCTACGTCAGGATCATGTGGGCAAATAGTTTTGGTCAAAATTGAAGCTATTTCAAAAAAGAACCTGCGTTTGAAGTCATATTAGGAGTAGCCAATATACTTTCAGGTGACAACAAAATATTAGAAACTGGAATACAGATTCCCAGTCAATTTTGGAGCGAATTTAAATATGCTCCGGCTACATCTTGTGATGTTGAGCGTTCATTTTCAGCATATAAACGGATCTTAACCGATAAGCGTCACAATGTTTCCATTGAAAATGTGGAGAAAACACTTGTAGTAAATTGTGGTCTTAACTACAACTAAAATTACCTCTTTACATTAAAAATTATTATAATAAAAATTAGTTCCCATTTGCAGTTTGCTTTTGGGTGTTAATGGGTTTTATATTTGCATAGAACAAAAGATTCAGCATAGAACATATGATTTTTGCATTCAACTATACTTTACTTATTGTGTATATCACTTAAAATTCCATATCTGATGTAAAAAAAGGTGTACTTTTAATTTACATATAACTTGCATATAACCTGCATATAAGTTGCATATATTTTGCATATGCAAAACAGAGCAAGAAAATTCGCTTTGGAATGTGAATATATAGTTTTGAATCAATATAACTCTTAATAAATCATTTTAAATTTTTTGCATAAAGATCCGCGGTCTAGTTATTTCGTTTGCTTCAAACACGCATAAACTTAAAATTCTAAATTTTGCATCCTTTTCGCCGTTTGAGAGTGAGTGTATTTGTGTACTATTTGATTTCATTTGTTTCGAATTAAAATTTTCAAATTCAAATTCAAATGCAGAGCCGTAAGTGAAAAGGCAGTCGTGCGCACATTTCATTCATATACAGAGTAGCAGCGAATGTAATGGGTATATAGAATATGCAGTTGCAAGAAAAGCTTTGTGAGAGAGTTGTTTTGATTTTTCTTTCGTCTTTTTTTACTTTATTCGCAAGCATTCTTTTCTAATATTTTAAGCGCTCATCATTTCATCCATTCGCGCATATTATATATATTTTTGTACGCATTTATTCTCACATTCTATTCTATGCTCCCTCTCACACTCGTCTTCTCTCGCTTTCTTTCTTAATCATGCTCTTTATCATTTCTATGCTTCTTCTTCGCACTGCGCTCTTTTTCACTTACCTTGGCTCTGTGTTGTATTTGTTTTCAATGGCACAGCTAAACGTGCATTAACGGCCAACAGATGATCACGTCGTGCAATTAAGCTGGTCACATGCTCCTCCAAGCGAACATTTTCACGTTGCAATTGATGTAGGCAGGATAGTAGGGAAGCGACTGGAAAGAGATAAAGAGAGATTTATTTTTTTGGTTAAAAAAGTCTATTATAAAAAAACTGAAATTAAAATTTTGAGATTAAATTTATACTAACTAACCGTTACATCTAAAAAAAAAAGAAATAAAGCAATTTGGCATACCAGTACAAGTTTGGTTGATATCACTTGTTTATGATTAAAATAAATTACACAAATTGAATGTTGTGCATCACCTCTTCATGGACGTTCTCCCTATGTAGGTATAGTGGATTATTGACGGATTTCGGTGTTTTCTTTTGGTTTTTTTTGAGTTTACCTAATTTTGCACGTTTCCTTACATATGTATGTACATTAGGCCGTCTCGCCTTATATGGACCAAAAAAAGTCCACCGTGGGGGGGGGGGGGGCATATGATTTCTCTTTCGAAAAAATATCTGGAAAAAAATTTTATTTTTTTTTGGGACACCGCTAGATGTCGCTAAATTCGTTTTTTTCATATCTTCGGTATTTATGGTCCGATGCCTAAGTTTGATGCACCAATCTCTTTAGCGTGCGAGGAGGGTTTCCACTTTCTAATTGCATTAACCCCATGTGCGCCATTGGGGTCACTTCCACCCAGTACTTAGTGTATACCACCTTAATGTAACTTTTTTTCCGGAATGTTAAACGTCGTTAAAAAGCATTAATCTTTTGCGAAAGAATAGTGATATGCTCATTGGATGAACACTTCACTAGCCTGATGACTTTGTATGTAAGGTGTAGACGTTCACACTACTTTTGCGGCCATGCATATGGAAATGTATTACAGATCTGTATATGAGTTGGTGTGCATTACTGCCTTACATGTATGCATAACTTAAGCGATTCTGTAAGCAACATTTTCGCCGCTGGGTTGTTGTCTGGGAGCGGAATAATTCTCACACAGAACGAAATACCACTATCCACAAAGTAAAACCACCAAACCGTTTTGGGCCCTGAGTTCAAATATTTTTTTATTGCTATTTTAAATTGGCGAAATTTTGCCCGAGTGTTTTTATAAATAAAGGAAAATGTATAGAATTATGTTGTTAGGAAACATATCGACGGCTGAGAATAAGATCGCCCTATTTCAAAAATTGTTTCAAGAACGCCCTATTTGAAAATTTGTTTCAATAACGTCCTATTTCAGATTTTGCTTCAAAAACGCCCTATATCAGAGAAAATTCCATATATATTTCTTTGAAATAGGGCGTTTTTGAATAATTGTCTAAAATATGACGTTATTGAAAGAAATTCTGAAATAGGGCGTTTTTGAAGCCAAATCTGAAATAGGACGTTATTCAAACAATTTTTGGAATGGGGCGTTTTTGAAAGAATTTTTGAAATAGGGCGATCTTATTCCCAGCCATCGATATGTGGTATATGTGAAGGATCACTGCATATTGGCCAATGTAACCTAACCTAACCTAACATAGTTTTACTAAAACATCTTTGGAAAAAATTTATATGCTATAAAACGGGATCAGATAATGCCACGGCTGTTTTAATAGTCGTAACAATTTCTTTTGGGCAAACAGCCTTCACGCAAATAAAGCGAGATCTATACCCAATCGTCATTTCCCGTTTCAAAGTTGTTTCTTTCCAAAAGCAAGTTTTAATTAACGACTACGCTATGAATGATGTTGAATAATTGAAAAGGGAAAAAGAGTCAGCGCTTGCGGCTTACTAATCTTAGCTATATTCGGAAAAATTCTAGAGTACTCTAAAACAAAAACCCAACCCCTTGCATGTATAGCCCATATCTTGTACTTACTGTCAAAGTGTTGAGCTTGCTCCATTAAAAATTGTGAGCCCTGCTCCCATTGACGTTCCAGCAATTGCTCCAAACTTTGTGGTATGGCCATGTTGCCATTACCACCAAACATTGAAGCCAGCGATGTGCCACCGCCCATTTCTGTCGTTGTTGTGGCGGCTATGGTAGTGCTGCCGGCATTGGAATTGCTGCCGCTCGTCACATTCGGCGTTGTAGTTGAGGTGCGCTGTGAAAGAATAAATATTGTTGAATATTATTGAATACGCGAGTCTTCGCATTAGTAACCACACTACTCACCATGGTCGTCTTGCCGGGAAACGGCACACCAACAAATTGCGGTGTCACCGCATCTGCCGTATAAATGCTATGATCTTGTATCTCCATGTGTAATTGATCGGTTAGCTTCTGTGCAACATTACTATTCGGATTCAGCTGATTGCCGAGCATGTGCGCGGCGGTATGCGCCACAGAACCGGCACCACTGCCCCCACCGCTACTGTTGGGCACACTCGTTGGCGTGCTGCTGCCGGCGGCCGTTGTGGCAGCTCCTGCGGCTGTTGCGGCGACCGCACCACCACCACCATTTTGAAATAACTTCACATCAGACTTTGTGTCACTCGTGAGCTGCGCTACCGCAGCATCCTTCGCCTTGCGACCGCGCTTACGTGGCGCTACAGAGGTGGCCGCAGAGCCGCCACCTACCTCAGAGCCTGGCGAGCTGGGTGGCGAATCTTTAATTGCTGAGGCGGCGGATGTCGGTGTCGCCGATGCGGTTGATGTTGTTGTCATGCCAGTAACGGCAGTTGTGACGGCAGTGAGTAGATGCGCTGCTGTGGAATCGATGACGGATGCGCCAATGCTGCCCGCTTGCGGTTCATAGCTGAATTTGAGGCCACCACAGCCGCTACTACTCGTACTGCTGCTGCTGGAGGATGCATTCGAAATGGCGCTGCTGTTGCCGACAAAGGAGGAGGATGAGAAGATGCCGCTATCCGGTGTTCTGTGGGTTGATGGTGTTGTCGTTGTCGTTGTGGGTGATGGGGTTGCGTTTGTTGTTGTTGGAGATTGCACATTTTTCGTTTGTTGTTGTTGTTTTTGTTGTTGCGTTGGCGTTGTAGTAGAAGAATTAGAGGAGGATTTGGTTGGGGTTAATTGGACAATTTCAATAATATCATTATTACTATCAGCACCAGCAGTAGAAGCAGCAGCGGCAACCGCATTTGATTGCTGTTGTTGTTGCTGCTGCTCAGACTGCGGTTGTTTTTGTTGTTTGTGCTGTTGCTTTTGCGACTGATTTGTGTTAGTATTGGCATCATTAGCACTATTTATACTGTTACTACTATTAGTACTACTACTACTATTATTGCTGTTGTTGTTGTTCTTATTTTTGTTGCTATTGCTATTTTTGCTAGTAGTTGTATTAGTAGTAAATGATGAAGAAGCGGAAGCACTAGCAGAGGACGATGAGGAGGCGGAGGAGGATTTTGTGCTTGAACTGGGATTATTCTTGGCTGGATTACAGGAAGAAGAGGAAGAAGTAGCAGATGAAGTAGTGGAAGCGGAAGAAGCGCTCGAGGAGACATTGGCATTTGCGGAAGAGCCAGCGCCACTCTTTTCAGAGGCGTTAGGGGAACGTTTTTGTTGTTGTTGTTGCTGTTGATAGAGCGTTTGTTGGGCGCGCAATAATTTCTTATTCAATGGTTTGCCACTCAAATTTGTTGTCGAAGTCGAAGCTGCGCCGGTTGCGTTATCCGCGGAACCACCGGAGCCAGAGCCACCAACACCACCACCACCGCTACGTCTACCACTGCTCGTAGTTCCGCTTTTAGTGGCACTAAGATTTACAGCATCGCTCTGATTGCTCGAAGATTTGGTTGTGCTGACAACGCCGCCATCGACATGATCGGCAGACGATGGTGATGTTGGTGAGGCGGCGCGCGAAGATACAGAAGGTGAATTTCTAGTGGAATTACTGCTGCCACTGCCTTTTGCACTTTTTTCATTGGCACTGCTGCTGCTGGAGCCTTTCGACGAAGTAGTACCACCACCACCACCCCCTTTCTGCTGCCTTGTCGGCGAAGCCGTATTGCCGCCACCGCCACCACCACCCTGCAACATCACAATCGGCGATGGCGAGGGTGTATGTGTGGGTGTTGGTGTACGCGTGCTTGGCGGCGGCAACGAGAGTGGCGACGGTGCATTGGGTGGTGGCGTTGGTGTTGCCAAATCGCGCCGAAAATTGTGTTGTATGGGCGATGCTGAGGATTTGGCTAGCTTTTCGACTGGTGAATCACGATTCTTGCCGCTGCCACCGCCAGCGCCACTACCCATAGCAGCAGCTGCTGCGGCTGCTGCAGCGGCGGCAGCACGTTTCTTGCCGGAACGTGAAGTTGATTTTTGTGTCTGTTGTTGTTGTTGTTGCTGTTGGGATTGTGAACTCTGATTGTGGTGATGTTGTTGTTGTTGTTGCATGCCACTTTCGCCAGATCGCGATCTGCATTGCATGTACGTTACACGGTTGTTGAGCGTGTGGTGAGTTGACGGTATACGTGGCGCGTGGTGAATTTTACATTTAACATTTTTAGTTTTTATAAGTTAAAGTGGTAGCAGGTGTATGGTGAATTGAAGCCATTTTTTGCGTGATTTGGTGTTTTTTTTAATATTCAATTGATTTATTTTCATTTTTCCATTTTTCAGTTTTTGTAGCAAAAAAGTGAAGAAAGTAAAAAAAAAACAAATTTAAGCTTTTAGTTTTCATTCATTTTAAAATTGGTTTAAATGCATTTGAACTTTTTTAATTACATATGTACATATGTAGGGTACGTAGGTGTGGTTATGAAGTTAGGTATGTCATTCTTGTGGTGATTGGATGGGTGTGGTGAGTTTCTTATTTACATTGATCAAGAAAATCTGCTGTATTATTAATTTTGTATAACATAAATAATTAAAAAAGTATTACATAATGGATTTGTATGTAAAAATGTTTGTTTAGAATTTTTTGCACCTAAACCACTGTGGTGAGTTGTGAGCGATGCAGCGCTGATGTCATCAAGATATCGTCGCTATAGAAGAAAAAGACGCAAACTGTTTTGTTGAGGAAGAAAGACGCAAACTTTTTTTCTTTCAAAGAAAGACGCATTAAAAATATTTTTCGAAAGAAAGACTTTATTTTTTTTGATAACGAAGAAAGACGCTTTATTTTTTTTACTATAAAAGACGCATTCAAATATTTTTTAGGAAAGAAAGACGTATCCGATTTTTTATTTTTCTTTGTCAATATTAATGCTAATGCATCTTTCTTCGCAGTTAATAATGCTGATACGTCTTTCTTCGTCGAAATATTTTATAACGCGTCTCTGTTCGTCGAAATATTTTTTAATGCGTCTATCTTCGTCGACATGTTTTGTAAAGCGTCTTTCTTCCCCGACATATTTTTAATGCGCCTGTTTTCGTCGACAAATTACTGACATGCGTCTTTCTTCTTCCGGAGCGACGATATATTTTTATCAATATATTTTAGCATGACAATTATTTGAGTGTATGATTTGAATCTAAATGATTGAATCTGCATGAATTTCATGTTTCAGTTTTTTCTGTTCGTGTGTGTTGAGTTTAGCACAAAAGAATTTAAACGCAATTTTAAAATGAAATATACCAAAAGAATCGCTAAACTTGTACTTTCTAGATTTCAAAGAAAATAAAAACGTTGGATTTAAAAATATGGAGCTGCTATTACGATTAAATTATGCATGCCTTTATACAGCTTAATACAATGCTTTAACTTTCGAGATAAGTTTCGCTATAAATTAAGTTGAGTAGTAACAAAAAATCGTAACAAAATTTACATATGTAAGTCTCAGTTAGTAATTCTCTTCAACTTATGAATGAAATGAAAGTCAACTACAACAAAAAAGATTAAAAAAAGTAGCATAAGCTAAGACTTGAATTTACATTTTCAAATTTTTTTTACATACAATACTCAACTAAAATGAAAAGCATGTTAGCGAGTAGCGAAAACGAACAGGATTTCGGCCAAAAGATTCACATATGAAATCTCGTAATCCTTCTTATCTTTAGCTTTCAGATACGCATTAATGTTTCGCCTGCTGATTTTAGCCACGAACTAAGATAGTTGTATTTAATTTCCAAAATCTGTTGAAATTTTTTGAAATGTTTTAGATCTTCAATACATTATGTCCTTTCTTTATTGTTTCATACAACCAATTGCAGTGTGAATGCGATTAGCGGTCACGTTTATGACGCGTTGTAATCTGCATTTGAAGTAACTATGTAATTGCCATCAAAATTAAAGTAAATATTACTGCATGTAAATTTTTGTAGCAAAAATTAATAAAACAACAAAAGCAATTTTAAATGTGATTTGATGTGACTTGATTTAGTATTCCATATATTCACAAGTAAAGCATCGATGTGTGAATTTTTAAAGGTTCAACGTAGTCAATTCAATTCCTCATTTACAGCGACAGAAAAAAGTTCTTCGTAGCATTTTGTCGCCTAGAGTTTTTCCCCATTTCTTTTGTTTGTTTGAATTTTCCTCTTCACAGTAATTGCTCTTCAAAAATTTCGGTAGATTTTTTTTATTTTCAATTAGGTCGCAGCTTTTTGTCGCTACTTGTAAATATGTATGCCAATCCAGTCCAGCTTGTTTCGCTTCTTTTCGTCCTTGAAATCTCATTCAAATTTGTTGTTTCATACTTGAGCAGCAAATTTAGTTTGATTAATTGCTCTATATTTATTTTTCATTGTATTTAGCAACTTGGACGCGTAAACAACAATAACAGCAGCAGCAAAAGCAACAGAAAAACGCAAGTACGAAAATTATAAAAAAACGCAACTAAATTGTGTGAGTTACCAGAGTTTACTATAAAAAAATAAACTTTGTAAATATTAGTATAAAAAATAAAAATATGCGAAAAATTATTTTCTGTTAGTATTTTTTTACATAGGAACGTCCTCACAGAGCCACTTCAGCAGAGTCAAGGCAAATTCATTATGGTAATGGCAGGGCGAATTCGGCAATATTCGCCTCGATTCGCTTTAAGTTTTTGTCCATCAGAATGTCAAACTCAAAGTCAAATATTTCTTTGTTTGACATTCCTCTGTATTCTTCTGTACACGGCAAGTTAAAAACGAGAAGAAGTCAGTGTTCACTTACCATTACCATATGAATGAAGTTGCCTTGGGCAGCGTTAGGTTTTTTTTTATTTCATTGGGGTTTTGGATTTTTTCGAGTTAATTGAAAATGGGGAAATGGATTTTTTTTTTCTTATAAATAACTCACATGCAAACGAAAATAACGTTTGTATGATTTTGGCAGGTACATATTAAGTGCATTTGCTTTTAATGAAGTGAATTGTGTATGCATGTGCGTGTGCGTGCTTACATACATGTGTAGGTAGAGATTAACAAAATCGAAGGACAACAACAAGGCAATGTAAGTGCAAGTGTTTAATAAATTCGGATTGCAACCGAACACTTTATAACCAGCTGTGCATTTATTAATAGTCACATAGCAAAAACCAGGGATCGTAACGATTATGACTTTTATCGAAAACGTCAAAAAATAACTATTAAATTTTGACTTTTATTTTTTACGTCAGAAAATAACGATTAAACTTTGATTTTTATTTTTTACGTCAGAAAATAACGATTTAACTTTGATTTTTATTTTTTACGTCAGAAAAAAACGATTAAACTTTGATTTTTATTTTTTACGTTAAAAATAAAAATCAAAATGGCGTAGATCAATGAATATTGGTATCTGGGTCATATTTGGTATATAGGTCGATGCGTATACCAATCGGAAGCGAATGCGAATACCGAATATCGAATACGAATACCGAGTACCGAGAACCGAATATGCATACGAATATGCATATGAATATGTATGAATATGAGTATGAAAACTGTGTGAAGGGGAATATGGATACTAGTATGAACACGTACATATACTGAATACCGACCACGAATACTGCATATCGAAACGAATACGTATAGCGAATTCGAGTCCCGAATTCAAATATCGAACACCGAGTACCGAATATTAATATGAAAAGTAGGAGGATGCGAATACAATGTGATGTCATGATGTGATGTGATGTCATGATGTGATGTGTTGTCATGATGTGATGTGATGTCATGATGTGATTTCATGATGCGATGTGATGATGTGATGTCATGTCATGTCATGATGTGATGTGATGTCATGATGTGATGTGAAGTCATGATGTGAAGTCATGATGTGATGTCGTGATGTGATGTGATGTCGTGATGTGATGTCATGATGTGATGTCATGATGTGATGTGAAGTCATGATGTGATGTCGTGATGTGATGTCATGATGTGATGTCATGATGTGATGTCATGATGTGATGTGATTATGTGATGTGATTATGTGATGTGATATCATGATGTGATGTCATGATACATATGAATATGTATGCATTCACCAAATTTTCAGATTAATATTCGGTACTCGGTGTTCGATATTTGAATTCGTGACTCGAATTCGCTATACGTATTCGTTTCGATATGTAGAATTCGTGGTTGGTATTCGGTATATGTACGTGTTCATACTGGTAACCATATTCCCCTTCACACACTTTTCATACTCATATTCATACATATTCATATGCATATTCGTATGCATATTCGGTTCTCGGTACTCGGTATTCGTATTCGATATTCGGTATTCGCATTCGCTTCCGATTGGTATACGCATCGACCTATATACCAAATATGACCCAGATACCAATATTCATTGATCTACGCCATTTTGATTTTTATTTTTGACGTAAAAAATAAAAATCAAAGTTTAATCGTTATTTTCTGACGTAAAAAATAAAAATCAAAGTTTAATCGTTATTTTTTGATTTTTTCGAAAAAAGTCAAAAAAATAAAAATCACATCGGATTGACCATCTGTGGCCCACGTGCATCACAATGGTATATAGAAATGTTAAAAATATTAACCCTTTCCCTTTGACTTTTTGAGTTGAAATTTCAAAAATAACAATTATTTTCCATCCCTGGCAAAAACTCCAAATACTTTTGCCTTCTCCATACTAAACTCAATTTTATGCATTTTAACTCACTCGCCAAGCTTTTCACAAAATGTTTTTAGAATAAGGGGTTAAGTTTTACGAGATCGTAATATAAAAGAATTTGGGTTCAGGTACATAGTGGCATTAAACGAAAAATAATTTTGTAGTATAGTTTTAGGCAGTATCTCTTCCTTAATAGGGTCGTTTTGACACGAACTTCTTAAAATGCCTGAATAGCTTTTGGGTGGTGACTAGAGGGTTAAACTGTTCTAGAAAATTGATTGCGGGAAAATTTCATAAGGTGTTTGCTCAGACTTAAATCTTCATACAAATAACGTGTGTGAGAGGCCACAGAAAATTAAAAAAAAACATATTGACGCCTTAAAATATGCAATACACTTTCTAAACTCACTTTTGTCAACATTTAATATTTATTAAACATTTAGCATTTCTACAACATTTAGCATTTCTACTTCTCGCAACAGCTGGTTATATACAAATTTTTGTTAACTTCCCTTACTACCCCTTTTCCGCTTTCCTTTCACATTAACTCACCTGCTTCTACGCACTGGCGCCGATTCCTGCTCCTGCAGTTGACTAATACGCGGCGTTGTTTGTTTCTCATAACTAATTTTCAAATTGCCAGCCTCTGTTGTTGAAGCAACCATTAAATTTGGATTGCTACTCGCACTTAGCAACATACTGCCAGCGGATGATGGCGATTTGCCACTCTGTTGTATGACGCTACTATGCGCAGCGGCGCTTGGACCCAGCGACGCAGACGTTGAGTTAGCAAAATAGCTGCTATTACTGTTGCTATGATGATAATCGCAAAATGATGAGGGTGATTGATGGTGTATGCGTGGCGATTGTCGCTCCAAGTGTCCACCAACCACACCACCACCAGAGCCGTGCGTTGTTGTTGTTGTGGCGCTGTTCGCACCTTGTTGCTGCTGTTGACTGACGGCTGCCGCTGCGGCACGCGTTGATTGCGATGGTGGGCCATGATGATCTAGCAAAGAAAATGAGAGAAGGAAAAAAAAAATTAATTGAAAATTCCCAAAAATTGAAAAAAATAAAATTAAAAAAATGGAATAGTATGTGTATACCATGGGAGTTTGAGGTAATACTTCTGCTTTGCAAGTGGTTATGCGCCTTATTGCATTTTTAATCCACGAGTGAGACAAGTGGAAAGAGATAATCAGTCTCCTTCTCGCTCTCCAAATTAGTTACATAAATGTTAAATAAAACAGAAGGCAATCCGCCCCTAAAAATTGTTCCTCCCCCAAAACTTTTTCTTCTTGAAGCTCTTTATTTGGATGTTAGCAATTTAACTTTGTTTAAATTTCCAAACAGATGGCAACCCCTTCAAAAATATGTTTTCATACCAAATCTCTTTTAAATCTCTAATTTAAATATCATTTATTCTTATAATTTTTGATTGTAAAAACTCCGTTGACTCTATGGCCCAACTAATCGATATATTTCAAACATGTGGCAACGCTTTCAAATATTTGTTCAAGCGAAATAAATATCTTTGAAAGCTTTCTTTCATTAATTTATAAATTTAATTGAGTTAAATTTTTTTTAAGCAGGTGGCAACTCTTTCAAAAATACATATGTTCTCATAACAAATATCTTTTAAACATCATTAGTTGGATATTCATATTTTTAAATATCATTTATTCTTATTATTATGGATTGTAAAGACTCTTGACTATGGCCTAACCAACCGATATGTTTCAAACATGTGGAAACTTTCTTTCATTTATTTATCAATTTAATTGAGTTTAAATTTTTCCAAATAGGTGGCAACTCTTTCAAAAATATATTCTCATAACAAATCTATTTTAAACAACTTTAGTTTGATATACACTAAGGTGGAGTGAAATCATATGGAGATTTTTTTTGTTCTTTTTTTGAACGTACCAGCAATGAAAATTTGCCTTTATACGAGTTAATGAACCCCACAAAATTTTATGGCGATAGGATGACGTTTTGAACTGCCCCCAGCCCCGTAAAGTTGAAAGCAATAAGCACGATCTGGTACAAATATGAAATTTTGAAAATTATAAAATCAAAAAACGAAGTATGAGGATTGATAAAGATGGCTAAGCTGAGTATTAAAGTGAATTTATTTTTTTTGGAAACAACAACAACAAAAGTTATTAAAGGTCAAAGTTTATATTATGCATTTTTTAAATTGCAATTACTTAAAAAATACTGAACCGATTTCAAATACCATTCGATAGGTATTCTGATTCCCTTTAATTTGGTATAAATTTTTTATATGAAAAATAAGGGGGTAAAAGGGGGTTTGACCCTCGCAGGGGGGTATTATGGAACCCACATAAAATGTATATCAAATTAAACGGAATCAATTACCTATCGAATGGTATAAAAATATTCGAAATCAGTTCAGTAGTTTTTAAGTAATTGCAATTTAAAAAATGCACAATATAAACTTTGACCTTTAAAAACTTTTGTTGTTGTTTCAAAAAAAAAAAATTTACTTTAATACTCAGCTTAGCCATCTTTATCAATCCTCATACTTCGTTTTTTGATTTTATTATTTTAGAAATTTAACATTTGTACCAGATCGTGCTATTTTTTCAACTTTGTGGGGCTGGGGGCACCTCTAAACATGCGAGTAGGTCAATAAAATTTTACAGGCATATTACTGGGCTAGAAAGGTGCCGTTCTGCCTTTGGAACAAATTGAATTTTCAAAAAAAATGTTTCACTCCACCTTAATATACAAATTTTTAAATAAATTTATTCTTATTATTTTTGATTGGAAACCCCCGAAAACTTCTTTGACTCTATGGCCCAACTAATCGATATACATATTTCAAACATGTGGCAACACTTTCAAATATTAGTACCAGAAAAATGCATACATACATTTGAAAGCTTTCCTTCATTTACTTATCAATTTAATTGAGTTTGAATTTTTTCAAACAACTGGCAACTCCAAAAGCTTTAGCAGTTTCACCTCAAAATCCCATTAAAACTATTTGTTTGATAAAGTGAAATATTATCTGTATAAATAGCTGGACACGCCAACTCACCTGTCGCGCCACCCGCCGCGCAATTTGCTGTTGGCAAATTTATTCCAGGTACATTGGCGGTGGAGAGTGGCACAGACACGTACAGACTGGTATTGGCGGTCATATTTGTTGTTGTTGTACTTGTATGCGTACCACTTATCGATTGCGTCGTCGTCGTTGATGACGATGATGATGATGCTGATGTAGCATAACGATCATCACGATGATGATGATGATGATGTTGATCCTTGCCCGAGTAATTGCTGCTGCCGCCACCAACCATTTGATTCGTCGCATTCCCGCTACTACTGCTATTGTTATTGGCATTGCTGCTGTTATTGCTGGCGGCGGAGGAGGAGGAGGCAGATTTGGACGCTGATGAGATAACATTGCTGGTGCTTAAATTTGTTGGACCACCACTACCGTTTTTACTATCGCCCGATAGCGTATATTTGTGCGAGGCGGTTGAAGAAGAGTGCGTTGACGCTGTGGCAGTCGATGAGGCAGATATTGAGGCGGTTGTTGGATGCGTTGCTGGATTGTTGTTACTACTGCTTTGCGCGCTACTCGACTCGGTGGAGTTGTGTGTCTGATGTGCGGGTGGACTTAGCTCGGTTTTTTGCTGCAAATAGAAATGAAAAAGAGAAAAAACAGGAAAATTAATTATATTGTTGGTTTTTTTTTTTTTAATTTAGTTATAAATGGAGTGTTATAAATTCGAAGTTATTAATGAAAATTAATTTGAGTGTTCAGTGATTTCTTTTAACTTTTCTGTTGCGCCTAAAAATACAATAAAATTTTTTTTTATATTTTCCCCGTATACATAAATTCAAGGCAAATTCATTATGGTAATGGCAGGGCGAATTCGGCAATATTCGCCTCGATTCGCTTAAAGTTTTTGTACAGCAGAATGTCAAACTCAAAGTCAAATTTTTCTTTGTTTGACATTCTCCTGTATTCTTCTGTACACGGCGAGTTAAAAACGAGAAGAAGATGAAGTCAGCTGTTCACTTAACTACCATTACCATATGAATGAATTTACCTTGCATAAATTCAACACCAAACCAGTAACCTTCTACAACTGTTGTATACTTTTCATTCAAATATTAAATTTCCAAAATAGCGAAGAGAAACAAACATGTCATAAAACAGAGTGTGTTTCTTTTATTTGTTTATTATTCGACTCGTTTAGGTAGGAATTAAGTTATCATTTTCTAGTTACCCACGCCTTTATCGAATTGAATTTTTTACATAAAATATTCGCTTTATGATCGTCTGTAGAGCTATGGCTTACCTATAAGTTGAAACTTTTTTTTTTGGCATAAACTTAAGGCATTGCTAGCTTGCAACCACGACAATGTTGCTAGATCCCCTTTTGGGAAGAAAATACCTAAAGCAAACTGTGTAATTGCCGCTAATATATTTTGCTCCGCTACAACAATAGACACAACAATAGCAACAGTATTGAAAACAACTGCACTTAACAATATGTAAGCTTACATAATCTCATGTACCTAATTCATGTGCGAAAGCTGCTGCGCTATAAAAGGCAAGTGGATTCTTAGTAATATTAAGATCTCAACATTCCTTCTACTTCTTTCTCCTCTTGCAACACCAACAATAGCTTAAATAAAACTTAATTAATACAATTTCCAACAATTCATCGTAAGAAATGGTTAAACTTTTATTTTATATCTATTATAACACACTCGATTCATCTCATTCTCAGTTGTGTAGCAGCATCGCAACATTTCTTCCAAGAGCAACAATGTTGCTAGACGCACACTGCAACAAACGCCCAGGAAAAATCGCTTTTACACAACGCTATGGTGTTTGCTGAAAGCCTGTTAACCTAGCTGAGTAGAAATGTATACACACATGCAATTTTTTTGCTATAAATCTATATACACATGTTTATGTACGTATGTATATACTTATAAAAACTATGCGATCATAAACAGAAATCATAAAAATTTGATATGTATGCATATAACACTAATATGTATGTATAAATATGTACATATTTACATATATGTACAACACTGTTGTTGCTAGCAGGCTGAAAGTTGCTTGTTACATACAACGAGTATTTGGTTTTCTGCTGCTGCCAAGCAACATATGTACTCCTATGTACATATGTATGTATGAATGTGATTTTATCGATTTCCGCTGCAAACGCAGCACATGCCACATATGGCACATGTTGGCGGCGTTGTTGTTGTTTTTTTTTTGTTCTTGTGGTTCTGTGAATGCACGCAATGCAAACATATGTTGCTAATTTCTCTGTCTTTGACTTTACTATTTCCACAACAGTAGTACAGACTATGTAGAGCCGGTTCTCATTCACTCCACGCACTCTTGAAACATACAAGATTTATTTATGTACAATTGTATATAGGATATGTAAATGCACACAGAAGCAGACACACTCAATAGAAGTACTCAACGAAAATTGCGTGGAAATGACAGTTCAAAGTGCAATCCAAATTGAGATACATAAATAAATTAGTTAGGAAAATTAAGGCAAATTGAATGTTATATAAAATTAGGACATTAGAGTGGTGAGTAGGTCGGTATATGTTTACTTATGTACATATGTAAGTGTGGAGATGGCAAATAAGCGGCGAAGTGAAGTTGAAAAATCAATCAACCATTTGTCAGAAAACCATTTTGAAAAGTGGCAATTTATTTTTGCCATAAAAATCTATTAATGTACGAATATTTACATACATATGTACATATGTACGTATATCTCTTTGTAATAAACTGCTAAAAAGCAAAAAATAAGCCCCTAATTAGTTGGCGATAATTCCGCAACATTTCCCTGATAGATTTGGATGTCTGCAATCAATTGCAATTGAAAACACTCCAAACCATATAGAATAGGAATTGCTGTAGTGGAAAAGCTGCCAAAATAAACTTGTTTAAGTATTAAATACATACAAATTACACGAAGATTGAGACGCAAATATTAACATGTCCGCATTAGGTTTGTCCCAACATTTCTTGATGTGGTGGAAAGTATACATTTTTTAAATTTAATTACACTGTGCAACAAGATTCTACGTAACCAATATAATAATATATAATAAAATGGCGCTATTATAACTCTGACGAGTTTTATGGCCGAGCTTCTCTCCCAATTCGAGGTGTGCTCCTTTTTGTTTTTCCTACTAATTGGGTGGACCTACAGTTTTATGCCGGCTCCGAACGGCGAATGCATTTTTTGTGAGAAGCTTTTTCATGGCAGAATTACACTCGGAGGGTATGCCGCCCACTGCCGAGAGGTGACCGCTGCTCTTAAAAAACCCAATAATTGGATTTTTACTAATCAGAAAATTTTTTTTGGTGTTTTCTCGGACTGGGGTTTGAACCCGAGACCTCTGGCATAGCAGGCGAGCATACTACCCACTGCACCATAGCGGTTACGGTCTACGTAACCAAACCAACCTGATAAGGATATATCAAAATTCATTGTTGGTCTATAGGTCTGGTTTCCTTTCTATTTGTATATAAAGTTGGTAACCCTATTTAGAGGAAAAAGTTATCAAAGCTTGATAAAATGAAAGAATTGATTACGAAATGTATGTTACATTACAGTTTTTTGGATCAATAAATTAATTGATGTTTATTTTTACATAAAATGGCGCTGTGGTACAGTGGCATGTACATTTTAAGCAGCAGAAAAACAATAAGACATCAGAGGCAGAGATAATGTGTTGCTGGCAACATGTTGCGCGGTCTTTTTACTGCTCAATTTTGATGGATAAATACGTCGTAATAATCAATGATATATCTGGTAATATTTTGCCAGAGCGAAACAATGGTGGTACACTTTTTATTAAAAACACATTTATAGTGGATTTTTGGTTTTGATTGAGCAAACAAACAACAACAACAAAAATATTACATAATAAGTGTTGTTGCTTTTGTTTTTGTTACTGTTATTGCTATTGCAAAGTGACAAGCACAAGCAAATAAAAATAAGACCACTACGGGGCTTTCTCACTAGAGGGATATGCTATTCTTTTCTTCTGGTTTCATCAATTACGGAGAGATGAACCCTAATTTTTTATCACAGTGTTATTAATTGGTATTTATGTTACAGAATTAATGTATAATGTTACAGAACTTAAGATCATTAACCAATATCGTCGAATTTTAAGTTAAAAATGTGCAGTAAAGTATTTAGAGAGAAACAGATTAGAGCTGTATCTCATGGCATTGTGACTGCATAAGACAGATTGTTGGAAAAGAACCAACTCCTCTCTTTCAAGGGAACGCCTTAGCATTGCATATTTTCCATGACTTATACCGAACAGAACAGAACAAACAACTTGAACAATTAATTTTAAAAATAGTAACTATTCATGTACATATTTGCAATTGTTTTGACAGACACATCACGCTAATTAATTCGGTTATCCATTCAAAAGAGTCAATGGAATTTACGATCTCGTCACGCTTATGGTGGTATTTAACATGAAACATTTAAATGGATTATTTGAACTGAATGAAATCCGTATTAAATTGAATTTGAATTGGACATACTTCTTTGTCTTCTGCATCACCCTAATGAGCGTTTGGTTGTATGTAAAGGTAAAAACAAGTAAAAGCGCGGCTGTCTTCGGCCGTACCGAAGACTTCATACCTTTCATGAGTGGGGAAATGAAAAGTTACCTATGTATGTACATAGCCGGATTAAGTTTAATTTATAATTTTAATTCTGTGGGTTATTTATGGAAAGATTTATTAGAAAAAATGGTGTCTTGGCTATTTAAATGGAGGAGTTATACACCAAAATGTCCATATCTGAACAATCGGTTGTAGGGGAGCTATAGGTTATAGTGGTCCGATCTTAACAATTTTCGGTAATCCCGTTTGGGCCCATATGGGTACAAATACTTCAAAATTTCACGCCGTTAGCTGTTAAAATGGAGGAGTTATACACCAAAATGTCCATATCTGAACAATCGGTTGTAGGGGAGCTATATGTTATAGTGGTCCGATCTTGACAATTTTCGGTAACCCTGTTTGGGCCCATATGGGTACAAACCCTTAAAAATTTCACGCCGTTAGCTGTTAAAATGGAGGAGTTATACACCAAAATGTCCATATCTGAACAATCGGTTGTAGGGGAGCTATATGTTATAGTGGTCCGATCTTGACAATTTTCGGTAACCCTGTTTGGGCCCATATGGGTACAAATACTTAAAAATTTCACGCCGTTAGCTGTTAAAATGGAGGAGTTATACACCAAAATGTTTTTATCTGAACAATCGGTTGTAGGGGAGCTATAGGTTATAGTGGGCCGATCTTAACAATTTTCGGCAATCCCGTTTGGGTCCATATGGGTACAAATACTTCAAAATTTCAGGCCGTTAGCTGTTAAAATGGAGGAGTTATACACCAAAGTGTGTATATCTGAATAATCAGATGTTGTGGAACTATATGTTATAGTGGTCCGATCTTGACAATTTTCGGTAACCTTGTTTGGGCCAAAATGGGCACGTCTACTTCAAAGTTCCATGTCCTTAGCTGTTTAAATGGGGAAGTTATGCACAAATTACATCCAAAAACTTCATGTATATCTGAATGATCGGTTGTTTTCTATATGTTATAGTGGTCCGATTCGGTCGGTTCCGACAAATGATCAGCTGCATATAACAACATACCTGTATTCCGAATTTCATTCAGATATCTCAAAAACTGAGGGACTAGTTTGCGTTCACACAGACGGACGGACGGACAGACGGACATGGCTTAATCGACTCAGCTCGTGATTCTGATCATATCGGTATATATTTTGGTGGGTCCCCACGCTTCCTTCTGGTACTTTCGACAAAAAATTTTTGGCACAAGTTATAATAACATTTCATTCTCATGAAAGGTATAACAAGGGAAGAAAAGGAAAACTATTCATACGCTGTTGACTTGAGAACAGTGTTACCGGACTGTTGCTTAAAAATACTTAAGCAGAAAAGCATACAAAATATTAATAAAATTGCAGAAAGATATAAGATTTGAACTCATTATTTTCTTTACAAAAAATATATTTAGACTAACGGATATTTGGAAACATGCCGAAGGGTGATTGATATCTCGGATAATTCTTAGAACTGGCTCTTTCATGTTTGCAGCACTTTCTATCTCTGCCAACCCAATAGGCTCTGGAAATCACTATTAGTCCTCAATTGCTAAACTATTGAACTTAGCAAAACATACCTATTGATTGGATAAATAAAACAGCGACTAAGTCAGTAGAAAAATGATGTCAAGTCAACACCCTTTTACATTTTCCAAGGAATTCACAATAAATATAAATAACATGCACAATAGGTACATCCACATTATGGTGCAAAAACACACTAACAAAATAGTAATTTTCGTTCAGAAACAGGAAGTTTACATACATACATATGTAAGTACGTTAGTAAGTCAAAATGCAACAAATGCGTGCGGGTACGCACAACTAGGTACAAATGTACATAAATATGTATGTATGTACATGAACTCATATGTGCAATAGAGTATCCACATATGGATCCACATATGGACGGTCGGTCGGTCCGTCAGCCGGCCGGAGTATGAAGGAAATTGTGTTGTAAAGACAAACAGACAAACAAATAAACGAAGCAGTCGTAAAACGTTTTGCGGCTAAATAAATATGGCAAGACAAATGGTGTTTTATGGCATGAGAAAAGTATGTATTTGCATTCATATGTTCATAAATAGGTAAAAACGAAGTTTCGAATCAGTAGGTAAAGGCTTGACGAAACGGCAGCACATATTCGATTTATAATTATTAAAATGTTTCCGTTTTTACCTTATTTCCTCTCTAATTGTATTTTTGAAGCTTTTCCTTCAATATCGTATCTTGTCTTCTTCTCTTTTCGGCTACTTTCTTCTTGTCTTGTTTTTATAACTTCTATTTTACGGAACTTTGAGCCACCTACTTTCGCCCTTTTTTTTAGTTTTTTTTCTATTCCATAACGTTTTACTATTTTGTAGACTAAATTCGTTTTTATTTCTACTTTTTCTTATATGTTGTCATTTCCTTTCTTTACTTTTTTGTTTCTTAGGGCACAGCCAGACGACGCAAGAAATTACTTTCAGAAAGCAAAAAATGCAAATTTTTGTATTTGTTTTTTTTTTAGCCAACTTCTGTTGAGTTTGTTCTTTCTGTCTATTTTGTCTTCTCTATCTTCATTTTCGTTTTGTTCTTATATCGCATATTTTTCTTTTTAGTCCTTTCTCTATTCGATTTGCTTTTGTTTTCTTTTTTCATTATCTATGTGTATCATTTCATTCTTTTTCCTCACGTTTTTATCTTATTTGTTCTTCATATGGAGGATTTTTAAATATATATCGGCCTACAAGTCTGCTGTTCGTTACGTTAGGTTAAACTGGCTGACCATTAAGGGTCTCACATAGACTGTATGAGTCCATAGTGTTACCAGAAGAGTTCTTGAACATGAAAACCTCTACATTAAAAGCCTGGACTCAGCCTGAAGAACAATCATGTTCCTTTAGCATATACCAAGAGTTTTTTTACCCCTATTTTGGATACCGATTCGACATCACTGAATACGACTTCCCCTAGTAGCCGAAGTCTTAGCCTCGAAAATGCAGGACAGGAGCAGAGAACATGCTCTACGGTCTTTTCGTGCAATCTGCATCCTTTGCAACTAGTCCGCATGTGATGCCAAATGACAAATAAATAAATAAGTCTATATTAATCCAGGGATAGTAACCATTTAGGGAATAAAAATTAATTACCAAATTCTTCCAATGGATTATACAAAGGATAAAGAATAAACCGCAAAGGGTTCTGAAAGCCAATGCTTTCGAGAACGATTGAGTGACAATGTTCATATTGGGGTAGTAGGTAATGACTAGAGCGCGGAAAAATAGGTGAAATCAAGCGCCTAAAAAATGCTACATTTTGTAAATTTTGTTTGTTTTCAGTGGTGGGATTACAATTTAAATATAAAGGGGTAGAATATTGGTATGGTGGCTGAAGATTTTATTAGAAAAGTTCTTAATCATGTTACACAAATTTGCTGTTTGAATAAACATACAGTGGTGTGTGATGAAATAAAGCCAAAGAGGGATTTAGTTTCTTTGACATTTTTACTGAAAAAAAGTATGAAGAACACTCGTACGTCTTGCGTTTAGAAAAAAAAAATAAAATTTTGCTTCAATTTTGTATATTATATTTTTTTACATCGTCAAGCTTTTGGAAAGCAAAACAAAACTAGCTGTAATGAAATAAAATTTGGGAAAAGCAAGTAAATTATGGCATAGTCAATGTTCCAATAACTCATAAACAAAAATGCAAAACAGTTCGAATCAAGTTTTTTTACCTAAAATATGCGAATGTTTAAAGTCAGACCACTACAAATTAAATAGCTGTATTATATATTCCATTTGCTAATATGCACTTGCCTCATTTACATTCAAAATATATTTGGTTTCCTTCAAGTGCGAAGATTTTGTCTCAAATTTAAGCGAGTCACGACAAATTTTTAATTTTTTACTTTATTCTTTATAATTATATATTTATTTATTATTTATTTATTATGCTTTATTTATTATTATTCTTTATTATTATATTTATTTATTGTAGCTTTCTTTGCAATTTTCAACGTGCAACCCATATAAAGCCTTAATAATTTATTTTTATGGCATCCTAGTAAGCAAAAATCCAATTGTATTCACGGGGGGCTTAGACCCGAATGCATGCCGCCCTTAAACTTGCCACTGGATGTGCTCACAAACATTACGTAGCATAATTTTAGGCGTTTGATTTTCACCTATTATCCGAGCTCTAGTAGTGACCATTCACCGATATCTGTACTAAGCACTTTGCAATTACACAATCCATCATTTGTGAGGGC
Source organism: Urophora cardui (assembly GCA_960531455.1). Lineage (NCBI taxonomy): Eukaryota > Metazoa > Arthropoda > Insecta > Diptera > Tephritidae > Urophora > Urophora cardui. The sequence continues at coordinate 127,646,096 of OY482672.1, forward strand.
TTTTTTAGGTTAAACTACAAAATTTAAAAAATCGATGTACATGAGAGATTTAAGTTTGAGAACATTTGCTCATAGCGATCGAGATTAATAATAATGAATTGTTTTCAACTTCGAAATATTGAAACTACTTTTAATACGGCCCCATAACAGCCAGGCTAATGAAATAGCAAATATAGAATGTCTTTAAAAAATCCAACTACATAGTTGAAAACTGCAGACCACTTCAAAAACAAATTAAGTAAAAAGCAAATATTTGCATAAAAATATAATTTTGTTTTTATAAAGTATAGATGATCTACAAAAACCATTACACAACCACCTACCCTACTGCATTTCTAGTATTTATATTTAATATTTTCCCATATACAGTGGCTCTCAGAAGTATTTTGCATAATTCATTTATTAAGAAATTGTTAGAAATTCGTCTTTTTTCGAATTCTTTTGCAAATTTTTTTAATATGGTACTATAGCTGAATCTTCATACTACAAAAACACATTCATCAAAAACACAAAATGCATTTCATCTTTTTTATAAAATTAAAGAAACGAAAAAAGTCATACATTTTTGCTCACAAAAGTATTTTGCATATTGGGAATTTTGGTGAATAAATGCATCTACAACCTGTTTAATATTTTTTATGATATCCATTGTTTTTCGTAATGGCTTCCAAGAGTCTAGGGATGGGCTCTGCTAATTTTTGGCAAAATTCCGGAAGTTGTTTGTCCCATTCCTCGGCCAAAACCGCATTTAGATATTTTTTTTGGGGAAATCTTCGATTTTCTCACATGATCTTCAAGATAGGATCAAAAATTTTGAATGGTTCTTATATCGGAGCTTTGAACACAAACTTGGAAGTGGTTTTTATTCGAAAATGTTCAGATTTTAACATCATGAGTGATATTTTTCGGAAAAAAGTTGCTAGTACAAAGAAGAACGTCGCTAGAAGAACGTGAAATATTGAGAGAAAATCAACTAAACCCACACACATAAGCTCCGACAATAAACAGAAAACTAAAACCAATACTCAATAATTAAGTATCGGACGAGGCAGTACACAGAGTACCGAGAAAACCCATGTTCACCGCCAAGTACTGCGCAACCAACTCTCTATCTCAAAGAAAGTGTCTTATTTTCCCCAAAAAACACAAAATAAAAAAAAAATTTAACATTTCTAAAATCATAAGTTTAAGTGCCGGAAGAAAATATAATATTTTTGAGTCGTATTTTATGGCGGAAGCCCAATTAAGAGCTGAAAATCAAAAATATTAAAGCGATTGTTAGGCACTGTAGGAGTTTGTGATCAATCGAGGCTCAGGGAGTTCATATATCACCTCAGTGAGTTGTAAAACTTATTTTAGTGGATAGTACGATGGACGAGCATTCAAAATTTTCCATTTTCAGGGATAAACCTAAGCTCTAGTTGGGAAAAAATGGGTATGATATACAATGGGTTTTTAATTCAACAAGATAATAATCAGAATAAAAATAGGTAAAAAAACTTTTTAAGTTAAACGGTTTTATGTTATACATATATTGCAATGTTTAAGATAAATGTACTAAAAACCAAAAAATAATAAAATAGATACAGTCGTGGGAATTATAAACATTTGCATAGACTAGACTAAAATAAAACCGTGGGGCACGTCAATTGTCTACAATCGTTGATTAAAATGTTTGGTTTGTAATGTTACACTATAATTAGGCAGTTGTTCAACCGACAACGATGGACGTGTGATAAGTAGGGCTAGAATGTGGAAAAAAGCTAGCAAGCTCGATTATAAGCGAGTTTTAGGGTTTCATAGTGGTGAGCGAGTAGTACTTTTATCATATGTTTTGTCGATTAAAGACAAACTACGAGCAGTGAAACGATTCCTCGTGTGAATGTCCAACGATAAACTAGTTGAAACATCTCTTTTATTAACATGGAGTGTATAACTATTGGAATTTCCATGAGCAAGAAAATAGTAAGTAATTTCCTCACCGTCTGCGGGCCAACTGCCTAACGACGAATTAAACGATTCTTCTATCGCACATTAAGTCGATAATTTGTAGACAATTGACGTGCCCCCCGGTTTTATTTTAGTCTAGTCTATGCAAATGTTTATAATTCCCACGACTGTATCTATTTTATTATTTTTTGGTTTTTAGTACATTTATCTTAAACATTGCAATATATGTATAACATAAAACCGTTTAACTTAAAAAATTTTTTTACCTATTTTTATTTTCTAGTTTTTAGTTTTTATTTCGCATTCTGTTTAATTCATTTAGTGCTTCATTATTGCAAGGTTTCTTGCCCGTTAGTTTATTGCAGTCCAACGCCTCTATAGCGACCCACGCGCCACCTATCGGAAGTTTTTTTTAGGAAAATATTTCCTTTCAAGGTAGTAATACATGTTCCGAATTTCAGCCAAATCGGACCATAAATGCGATTTTTGTAAATATAGCGACCCACGCGCCACCTAGCGGAATTTTTTTTTAAAGAAAATATTTCTTTTCAAGGTAGTAATACATGTTCCGAATTTCAGCCAAATCGGACCATAAATGCGATTTTTGTAAATATAGCGACCCACGCGCCATCTAGCGGAATTTTTTTTTAAAGAAAATATTTCTTTTCAAGGTAGTAATACATGTTCCGAATTTCAGCCAAATCGGACCATAAATGCGATTTTTGTAAATATAGCGACCCACGCGCCACCTATCGGAATTTTTTCTCATAATATTGCATTGTCATCGGGGTTATACATGCGTGCAAAATTTCAGATTAATCGGTTGACAGGAAGAGGGTGAAATTTGAATTACTAAATTTGACCCAAGAATAAATAATAAATAAAAAAAAATAAAACAAACGGGGTGAGCTAAATAAAACCGTTTAAAAATACCGCCAATGATGTTAAAATATGAACACTTTCGAATAAAAAACACATCCAAACTCTTTTTCAAAGCTCTGATATAAGAACCAATCAAAATTGTTAGTCCTGTCTTGAAGATCATGTGAGAGAAACGAAGATTTTCCCAAAAAATAACCCAAATGTGGGTTTGACCGGGGAATGGGACAAAATACCTCCGAAAATTTTGCGAAAAATTACACTGCTGATTCCGAAAATCGGGATCATTTTTAATTCTATGGGAAGGTTTTTGAGATATCGGCAATTTACCGTTATTTGGCCAATGTGTCCACTTAATCCTGTATATCTCTTTAACACAGTGAGTTATATTCCTTAGGGTGACACCAAACGAAAGAAAATTAAATTTCCTTTTCACGGCTCCTATAACATTTTTCTCTAACTCTTATAGTTTCTGAAATATTGACGATTAAATTTTAATTTTTTCGATTTTTTACGATTTTTTGAAGAAAAAATTAACTTTGTCAGGCAATATCTTTAAAACCAATATTTTTACCTTCGGTTTTACTCCTTTTCATGAAGCTCCATTCTATTACCAAAAAAATAAGCTATCAACGATGAAAATCCATTGTAAAATGGAAAAGTTATAGGCGATCAAGTAAATACAGCCAGGTCGCGCAATGCCTCTGCACGCGTACATTCTATGCATATGCAAAATAAAATTTAATCGTCAATATTTCAGAAACTATAAGAGCTAGAGAAAAATGTTATAGGAGCCATGAAAAGGAAATTTAATTTTCTTTCGTATGGTGTCACCCCAAAGAAGATAACTCACTGTGTTAAAGAGCTATACTGGATTAAGTGTACCCATTGGCCAAATAACGGTAAATTGCCGATATCTCAAAAACCTTCCCATAGAATTAAAAATGAACCCGATTTTCGGAATCAGCGACCGATTTTACATATAGATAGGATAGTCACGTCCAAAGTACAGACAAAAAATTTCATTTTGTGATCCAGTGTTATCTGAGCCCATCCCTAGACTCTTGGAAGCCATTTCGAAAAAGAACGGATATCATAAAAAATATTAAACAGGTTGTAGATGCATTTATTCACCAAAATTCCCAATATGCAAAATACTTTTGTGAGCAAAAATGTATGACTTTTTTCGTTTCTTTAATTTTATAAAAAAGATGAAATGCATTTTGGTTTTTTAATGAATGTGTTTTTGTTGTATGAAGATTCAGCTATAATACCATATTAAAAAAAAATTCCAAAACAATTCGAAAAAAGGCGAATTTCTAACGTTTTCTTAATAAATGAATTATGCAAAATACTTCTGAGAGCCACTGTATGTACATAGCTGTACATATTTAGGTATAAATCGCAAAGAAAACAATCACATTTTTAAGGGGTGTGTAAATATTGCATGCAACATTTAAAATCCATTTGCATGAGCTTTATTTGAAATTTTTTCGGCTTTCATTTGTCATTTATGAATGAGTAAATATGAATATGAATGTAAATATGTACATGAAAATCCCCCTTTTACTGACTACATGAGCTTAACATACAAAGCTCAGTTTACAATCTCCAAGGGTTACACAAGTGGTAAGCTGGATTTAAAAATGTATACCAAAGGGATTGCAATTTAAATTGAAAAATTTTTCACCCAATTAAACATTTGCACCGAAGTACTATGTACTTGAGTAAATATACTACATGTATGCATATTCAGATAAGATAGATGTTTTAACAAACATATGTGCGATTTATTAATTGTGCATACAAATTTGTTGCTACTTAAAAGGTAAAGTAAAGTAAATGAGCAACAAATGTTGTTAATGTTGCGTGTAGAGAAAATAAGCATTTATGAGGATAATAAATTAAAAAAAAAATTACAGGAAATCCAAAACACAATGTATGGAATATGAGGAAACTGAATTCCAAGAAGCCAACAAAGTAAATTTTATGGGGATTTGAATATGAACTCAGAAATGCGTAGAAGTGTGTGGAATCGACAGAGGCTTTGGACTGAATAGATTGAAAGCAGACTGAGCTGGAAATATGTACATATTAACTTTTGAAGACTTGTGAAATTATTCACACAAACAATATTACATGAAAGGAAGCATTTTTTCCTTCAAACGATTCATTTATACCCAGAATGCTCGGAAACATTTGCAAGATCTCATAAAAATTACGTCACTTAAACTCACTTAATATCAGATGCTTGATCATTGAATTGTAGAAGTGGAGTGCATAACACTTTTGGTTAAACGCGGCCTTAAGATTATATTATATTTAGATCAGACTCCGACATTTTGACCCATATGAGTAATGAGCAGTGTTGCCAGAATATTTTGGAGCTTATAGCTAGATTAACATATAAAAATAGCTAAAAATAGCTAAACAATTTTTTTCAAAGCTAAAATTAATAGCCAAAAATATTTTTCTTCAAAAATAGCTAAATAATTATTTATAGCATGTTCATGGTGAGCCTGCGTTTTGCGTTTCGGAGGCATTTTTGCGTTTAGTCCAAAACGCAACATTAAATGTTACATTTCTCCATACAAATGCCACCACCAAAATGCAACTTAACGCAACTATTTTTTTGCGTTTTGAATGCTAACGCAGAAAGCAACCCTGAAATCTTCGAAAAAATTTGCCATTCGAATGGAAAATAGTGGCAACACTCTGGCAATACAAGAACGAAATACCTACAAGATTACGCATATAGAGCAGCATGAGCATGGGCACACAAGCTCCATGATGACGTCACTCTACATGTAATGAACGAAAGTAAACAAAACAGAGATAAAAATTAATACCAAAGCGGTTGGTACGTTTGGTTTGCAAAATTAGTGTATTATATTATTACATATTTTGCAAATACTTGTTCTATTTTTTCAATTAGACAAAACAAAAAAATAAACCTCAACACCTGATTGCGTAATCTGGGATATTAGCTCCGTTTGTTTCGAACTTCTCAAATGCGCATTTACAAAACGCGGCAGCATGAACACTTTTCGAAAAGCCATCTTCGAAAATGCAAAATGTTGCGTTTCAAATCCAGCATGAACATACTATTACATACTTAAAACGATACTTATTTTCTAGCTCCAGTAAATTTTGGATGAGTGGATCTTTTAAAAATTCCGCTACCATTAATTCACATAGAGGTAGTCGAAATTTTTTCCACTAAATCAAAATATCACAATTTACATAAAAGTAAAATAAACACTCTACCAGAGCGGATCATACATACATGAACATATACATTAGACTGGCCGCAAATTTTTTTTTCTCGAATTCTATTAATAAACACTGCCTAAAAGGTGAGGTATGGTATAAGAAATAACGTCCTATTTTTTTATTCAGATCGCACCAAGCTTTGTTGACCCTCATCAAGCTTAAAAGGTTAAAAAATTTTTTCTTTAATTAATTTTTTATTTTTTTATTTTATGAAATTTCAAGAAATTAAGAATAATAAAAACAATATCAATTCAATAAAATGGACTTTTTGTGAGACGGAAATGTCTTACGATAATGTTCAACTACTTGCAGTAGGAATTGTTTATCCTCTTCGTCATACGTTAAGGTACGGTTAAAGTCTGTTATCAACTTAACTGCCCTTTCGGCTGCATCGTTCACCACTGCCAAAGTTTGACATGCCGATTTCGCTTTGCGATAATCATCTTTGGTTTGCCACGTAGAAGGATCCGAATTTATAAATGATGTATTAATATTCAAAGAAATGCTTTCATCGAAAAATGATAACCCAACAATTTCCTCACTCAAGTACCACAAATGGTTTTTAATCTTATGCAACAAGGCATTAGAAACTTCTTTATCAAAATATAAAATGGCATCTTTTATTAATTTGAGATCTTGTGCTGGTGCATCTATTGCATTAATGCATGTAAACCAATATGGAACGTAAATGTTTGTCAAGAAGATACAAATACTGCGAAGGTTTTTCAATTCCGATGAAGTCAATTTGAACTGATCGCGAAACAAAAATATTTTATAGCAATATATGCATTTCGACATGAACCTAGCATGCGATGTTGCTCCGGGTTGGCGTACTTTAGTAAAGTTTGGAACATTTTCTCCAATAAAAAGCAATGACAGTTGGAGAAGCTCCTAATAATCGGACCTTGAACTTTTTGATTTTTCGTACAACCGATACACAACTTCATACAACAGCCCCAAAAACATTGCGATTTCCAGCGCAACATGCTCATGTTGTATAAAAAATTGCAAGGTGTGTGGCTGGCATCATGACGATCGGATAGTGTACGCACACTATTCATTGTGGTTCATGTACGAGTAACATAGTTCTCATAATAAAGCGAGTTGTTGTACTTCACTACAAGAAAACCAAACGAGTAAGGTCCGGTTATACTTGCATAGCACAGCAGCGCACAACATAAGAACTGTCACATACGAAATCTGTTTAATGGGATTTCCGTGTAATCGATTACTCAACGCATAGCGGCACAGGGCACAGCATAGAAGTCTGTTGAATTTTGATTTCTGTGTTATGTGCTATGCGATTTGACATTTGGCAACACGAATGTGTGTGTGCTGAGTGTGCGAAGGGTTGCACGCAAGGCTAATTTATACAGGTTAACTTACTAAACAGCTGATTTTTCACTTTTTTCTACTGTTTTACTTTAATAATGGTGCTTATATCAAACTGGGATCAATTTTGAGCATGGTGCAATATGATTTCTACAAAGGCGAACTATGATTTTGACAGAAGCACCACAGAATACACAAACAATTTACATGGAGTGTGTATGTATGTATGTACGAATGTCGGGATGCGAAAACTTTTATTAATTAACCATGGTTGCACGTCTATGCGAAGTATAATCAGCTCTATGCGCTATATGTTTTGCGCTGCCCTGCTTTGCAATGCTATGCAAGTATAACAGGGCCTTAACTCGTTTGGACATATGAATGTACTCATGCAACAGTCTACTGACTACTGCTGACTATTTCTGGTAAAACTGTCAAACGATCAGCTGTTTGGAAATTTACTTCCCTGCTGGAATAGTTAGACTCATTTCAACATTTGTATCAGCACGTTAAGAGCAGGGTGAAAAACAGCAGCAATGTCTTGGAATTTGATTGTTTTTGCTCGTTAAGTACCGTTATATTCACTTAGCAACTCAAAGCAACGGTACTGATACTTTGTTTTAGGTGTAGAAAACGCAAGAAGGGCTCAGCAAGAGAATTTTTATCTCTCAAAACAGACATATTAAAAAAAATCATGTTCAAGGTTAAAAAATAAAATTTTCCATACATTGGGCTCAATGAGGGCCAACTAGACAACAACGGATCGGGCCAAAAAATTAAGGCCGTCTTTTTAACCCTAAACCTCATATTTTAAGAACTGTTAATATACAAATTTCAACAAAAAAAAAAAATCCATACATGCTGCGGCCAGTCTAATATACATACGTTCCACTAGCATGAATAACGTGAAAGTTTTATTAAAATTAAAAAAAAAATTTCATCTAGTGTACCTAGTATTTTTTTCGTAAAATTAATTTCCACTACCACTAAATTCTATTTATGAAAAAATATTTAATTACAATTTAATTTATTGGTAGTAGTGGAAATGCTGTTTAATGATTTTGAGGAACAAATTTCCACTAGGTACCACTCTTTTTGATTTAGTGAAGAAAAATATGGTCAATCTATTTGCTTAAATATTATAGTTAACTGCCATCTAGTTTTTGACTGCAGGGTATGTACCAATAAGCGTTAAAATAAGTTTTTGTTTGGTAATCTTAGCCCGACGTGCCTATACGGGCAAGCTGTGAAGCAATTCATTTGGCAATTTGATACGATTAGAGAACACATGACTTCATTGTAGCAATCGATAGAAAAGGGTATACGAGTACTGCAAGGCAATAAGATTCCATTTCGGCTGTTTACGGCCATTTTGCATTCTATTTTAACGCTCACAGTGGCATCACATAAATCCAAAAATTTTTTTTAATGAATCGTGTGAAATTTTTAAAATGAAATTGACACATATTGCAATGCCCGGTATAGAAATATTGTCTTGTAAATTGACTTCACATTGCTTTGAAAATTGCTTCACATCTTGCCCGTATATATGTGTGTACTTCGAGTAAGTACATTCTATAAAGTTTTAATCAACAAAAAAAACATAATATTTTGTGCAAAAGTGAGGAAATTACAGAAAAAATATTATAGCTAAAATAGCTAAACTGATTAAAAAATAAGCTAAAGAAAATAGCTAATAGCTAAACGCAAATTTCTATAGCTAAACGTCGAAAGTAATAGCTAAATCTAGCTACAAAATAGCTAAAGTGGCAACACTGGTAATGAGAAACATCACACATATTTTAACCAATATAGTGAAAATCGCTCAGCGCTCTAAAAGTGCAGCTGAAGAGAGAGCTCCGTATCTTGGAGTAACTTTTGTGTTTCTCCTATACAAACTTCGGTGAAAGAATATACATACATATCCAAAATAGCTACACTCAGGGAAAAAAATTATAAAAACATATGAAAACGTGCTTAAAATGAGCAAACACGTATTTAAAAGTGATGTAAATACCAACATTTTTATTTTAAAAATGTTCATTGAAAAATTTTTAAATCAAGAAAAAACATTTTAAATTTAAAAATGTTTATTTTTATTTTAAGCACTATGAGAAAAAACCCGCTGCAGAGTTCTCTATATCATTTTCTCTTCCGGATTCGAGATTGTATCCAACGGCATTCTCTTCATTTTCTCTCAATCCGAGTCCCAACTACAAAAATATAGCTTCCGCTTGTTCTCCTCTTTTTTCTACTTCGCCTTAACTGTTTTCTATCTTTATTTCTTGTTCTCCTTATTCTCCTTTTTCTTCTTTATTTTATATTCTCCTCTGGATTCGAACCATGACATCAACCTCAAATTCTATCCAATCATCACATAGTGGAACATTCAACATTATATTGAATTGTAGTAACCTATGTATACTTCCCTTTTCATGAAATATATGAATCATTGTAAAAACAAAATTAAAAAAAAATCGATTCTCATTATTGTTTTTGTTGGATTTCCCACAAAAAAATTTTGAACAAAGAGCGAGTTTTTGAATTTTCATTTATAACACTGCTCTACAGCCAAAAAATACTCTGAACGCGACCATCCTATTTATATGTAAAATCGGTCGCTGATTCCGAAAATCGGGTTCATTTTTAATTCTATGGGAAGGTTTTTGAGATATCGGCAATTTACCGTTATTTGGCTAATTGCTCCACTTAATCCTTTATACCTCTTTAACGCAGTAAGCTATCTTCCTTGGAGTGACACCAAACGAAAGAAAATTAAATTTCCTTTTCATGGCTGCTATAACATTTTTCCCTAACTCTTATAGTCTCTGAAATATTAACGATTCAATTTGAATTTTTTCGATTTTTTACGATTTTTTGAAGAAAAAATTGACTTTGTCAGGCAATATCTTTAAAACCAATGTTTTCACCTTCGGTTTTACTCCTTTACGTGAAGCTCCATTCTATTGGGAAAAAGATAAGCTATCAACGAAGAAAATCCATGGTAAAATGGAAAAGTTATAGGCGATCAAGTAAATACAGCCAGGTCGCGCAATGCCTCTGCACGGGTATATTCTATGCATGTTATACCCGTAAATGCGCTGTTACCTACTGCGCTGCCAATGTGCTGCTACTGCAGATGTGTAGGTATTGGTATAATATGCATAGAATATACCCGTGCAGAGGCATTGCGCGACTTGGGTGTATTTACTTGATCGCCTATAACTTTTCCATTTTACCATGGATTTTCTTCGTTGATAGCTTATCTTTTTCCCAATAGAATGGAGCTTCACGTAAAGGAGTAAAACCGAAGGTGAAAACATTGGTTTTAAAGATATTGCCTGACAAAGTCAATTTTTTCTTCAAAAAATCGTAAAAAATCGAAAAAAATCAAATTGAATCGTTAATATTTCAGAGACTATAAGAGTTAGGGAAAAATGTTATAGCAGCCATGAAAAGGAAATTTAATTTTCTTTCGTATGGTGTCACTCCAAAGAAGATAGCTCACTGCGTTAAAGAGGTATACAGGATTAAGTGGAGCAATTGGCCAAATAACGGTAAATTGCCGATATCTCAAAACCCTTCCCATAGAATTAAAAATGAACCCGATTTTCGGAATCAGCGACCGATTTTACATATAGGTAGGATAGTCACGTTGAAAGTACAGACAAAAAATTTCATTTTGTGATCCAGTGTAATTTAAGTACATATGTTTCTTTTTAAATCCAAAATGCATTTTTACTTCAAAAATTTCATTCTTAATTCGAAAATTTATTTTTAATTTAAAAATTTTCATTGTTAAAATAAAAATGGTTTTGTTTGAAATGTGCATTAGAAAACAAAAATATTATTTTTGAATTTAAAATGCTGTTTTTCCCTGAGTGTAGAAACACAGTCTCATAAAGATTAACAAAAATAAATCCTTAACATTTTGTGTAGGCTTCTATGATTTTTTTTATTTTTTTTTGTGAACCCATTACTTTACCAAACACAGCCCAAACCAACCTAACCTAGCCAAACATAATCAACTTAATATATAAACTTCTATATAAAAGACTTCCCACAAAGCAAGCACGAATTGAAACAGCATGTGCAACAAATGGTTACCCCAGAACAAGGAGTAGCAAAGAAAACGAATTTGTCATGACTCGTGAATCGAAAAAAGAAAGGGAAAACACCACAAAACAATTTAGTCATTTGCGTCCAATTTTTGCGATTATGTGCGGCTTTCCGGCAGCAGTTGCAACCAAGCGCATATAGAAATAATTAAATTAAAAACTTTAAATATGTAAGCGTAAAAGTGAAATTGAGAACTACATATACTACTAAGTAGTAAGCGAGAACGGGTAATAAGCACATTGAGACTTCATTCTTTCTTTACAAATTCAATTTATTAATTTATTGCAACGCAGGCGGTGAACATTAAAGGATAATAATAACCCATAGCCAGGAGCAAGAAGCAGCAATGAAATACAAGACAGACCCTTGAACAACTCCATTACAATGCAATGTAATGCTGAAGTATATGTAGAAAAAGCAAACAACCCTTAGGTACTTGGCAATATTCGTACAAATAAATGTTCAACTATATTTGTTACTCACTTAATATGTATAGAGTGCAACACATGTATGTTCATCTTGTGGCATATTCACATACCGATAAGGTGGCGGAAATTTTGTTTAAGTAGTGTAGATTATTCTCATATTCAATTAAATAAATATTCTTAATCTACTCCTTCTTCTTAATTGGTGCGTATCTACCCATATAGACGGTTTTGGCCGAGTCCAATAAAGCACAGTAGTCGTTTCTACTTCTGTTCTGAAAAAAGTTAATCTAGGTATTCAATCTATTATTTCTAAAAAAAAGTTACCTTTTCGCTTTTCGAATAACTACTCTTATTGAAAATTGATTATTCTCATTTTCAGTTTACACATTCTCACTTAAAATTGACTATTCCCATTTCGACTCGACATTTTTTCATTTCCACTTTCCATTTGCAATAGGGTATTCAATTTTGCATCACACTGTGTTTACAAAACTCAGCATCAATAGCGAGGGCAGCAACACGGACAAAAAGAAAAGGAAAAAAGTGAGGTTTTATTGTTGCATTATTCACCATATGGCAGCCTTTAGCCACCAGTCGCTAACCGCCACTAGCCGCCAGCCACCACAGCCACCAACTATTTATTATTTGCAACAAAGCAATACAAAAGTGGACATTGAATGGCTAGGCATTTGAGAGTTGCACGGTGTGGTCAATGGGTGTCATTTGGTGGAGTCATAAACACATATGTACATACATACCTACATACAAACGTCAAAGGGAGACCAGCAGAATAGAATGAATGAAACGGAATAGAATAGCAATGACATGTGACAACAATGCAACAACAAAACAATGCACATCACACATTAAAAATGGCAGTGCCAATGGCAATGGTAATGCAACTGCGGAGAGCGGAGAGAGAAAGGCAGGAAATAAACAAAAGAAACTTCAGCAAACATTTGGGCATTATTTTGTTTTTATTTTATACTTTTTTTTGTTGCAAAACGGAATATTGACAACATGTCTGACAACTGTCGCTGGACACGAGTCACCCTTTTCTCTTATCTTTTCTATATTTTTAATTTTATTTTTATTTAATTTTTATTTTGTATAAATTTTACTTAACTCCACCGCACTCTAATTGCTTTACCATATTTGGCTAAACAACCTGCATGAATGTTTGTTTTTGTATTATTGTTGGCTTGGCGTCTTTTTCTTTCTTTTTGTATTGTAGACATTTAAAAGCTTAATGTTGTTTGCGCGTTGACTTTACAAATCGAAAAAAGGGTCATAAGCCTTTAAGTATGCACATTTTAATGGCCGAATGGCAAAAGGAAAAGAAAGAAAAAAAGAAAGAAGTTGGGGTTATGTTAACAATTTCCTTTTTGTTTAAGTTTTGAAATTAAATTTGCACACACGCCAAACGGAAACAGATAGCCATTTGTTTTAGTTAAGCAAATTGCAAGTATGTAGCTAAATGATAAATGATGATAATGTGTGATGATATTGTGGTATTGGCTAAAATGCTTACTTCCGGATTGGTGTTTTTAAAGGGGAATGGGAATAATTTGGTTGTACTGACGTAAAGTACGTGTGATGTTTCTAGATCATACTAGTTGTATGCGAAGTAATTAAAGGCATATGCGAAATTTTAACTTTATTTCAAGATTAATTTTTAGTTAAAAAATACTATTACTTAAATAGATTTAAGCTAATCTCATTGAAATTTTTTAGAACGATTAATAGCATTGTGGTTTTTTTTTAATTATTTTAAGAAAAAAAACTAGCAATTTTATGATAGAAATTCGCCATAGAGAAGATTGGGAGTAGTCAGATTGGTGTTGCGCTTTATCAGGTAGGTTTTCATTCACAGCGGTGACTCAAAATTGAAGGTTAAGGTTTGAGGATGAGACCTATAACCAGACTTATTGAATTCCGTTTAAAATAATTATTAATTTTTTTGGATTTTTAATTTTAATGATTATTTAAGTTGTCCTATACTAACCTGCCAAATAATAATCAATTAAATTAAAAATTTGCAAAAATAATCATGATTAATAGTCATTGAAAGTAATCACAAATAATCATATAATAAAATAATTACTTTTAATTGTTTGATTATTTTTAATTGTGTGATTATTTTTAATTGTATGATTATTTTTAATTGTATGATTATTTTTAATTGCGTGATTATTTTTAATTGCTTAATTAATTTTAATTGTATGATTATTTTCAATGGCTTAATTATTTTTAATTGTATGATTACTTTTAATTTTGTGCTTATTTTTAATTGCCTAATTGTTTTTAATTGTGTGATTATTTTTAATTATGCGATTATTTATTTTTATATGATTATTTTTGAAAATAGGCATAAAGACAATGCCCTTGGGCTCTTTTTATATACAAACTTGGTTTATCCGCTCAATTCTATTGGAGAGATGTAAAAAATAATCATGATTAATAGCCATTAAAGAATAATCAGAAATAATCATATAATCAAATAACTTTTTTTAATTGTATGACTATTTTAATTATATATTTGATTATTGTCAATTGTATAATTTTTTTAATTGCACAATTGTTTTTGTTTGATTATTTTTAATTGCTCGATTATTTTCAATTATACGATTATTTCTTTTATATGATTATTTTTTATTATTTTTTCCGTATGAAGCAACTGTACACCATGGCGTATGAGCAACATTTTTCAGGCAAGCATAAAAATAATGAATCGACTGATCAATTAATCACGCAATTAAAAAAATCCGAAATAATTGAAAATAGTCAAATAATTTTATTAATCATGTAATTAAAAAAAAAACGAAAAACAATTGAAAATAATCCAAATAATCATGCAATTAAAATTAATTAATCTTTTAATTTATTAATTTAATTAACATTTAAATATTAAAAAGATGAAATTAATCGCATATAATCACTAAAAACTTACAAAAACAAAACATGCTTTAAATAATCACTAAAATTTTTACGAGTAATCATTAAATAACAGACTGAATCTAACCTAATTTACGTATCTGTAGTAATGATTTATAAACAGAAATATTTATAAACCACACATCATGAATTAAATGACCTCAAATGAGCCTAATCTTATCTTCAACGCATCTACTTATCTATTAATATATGAATTTACACATTTTTTAAAGCACAACGCTTGAAAAGGCAAAAATAAATAACTAACATTTCTAGGTGGCAAATGAAATATATTTAACACGTGCTTGACACAGAAAGATGTAAATCTAATTTTTTTAATAGGAAAAACGTAAGAAAGGCAAACATTTTTTATATTTAACATTATTATGTATGTATGTGTCTAGCACGAAATTATTATTTTTAATATTTTTATTTTTATATTTGCTTTGCAACGATTAAGTGATTGGGTATTTTTTTTTTTTATTTAAACACAATTTCACCTTTCTTGTGGTATGATTTAAAAAAATATACGAGAGAAAAAATGCAACAAAAATAAAAATAAAAAAGTCAGCTAAAGCGATAAGCTTGTAGTGTAATCTGTTTTATCAGCGTAAAGACCCCATTAAATACCAAAGTTGTATTTATTTGTGTCGTGAGTAATGTTTCAAACTCTTATCGTGGGTTCATAATCTCAGTTCCAAAAATAATTATTGCACTAAAAAATTATTTATGTACTACATATGCATGTAAATACATACATACATAGTATGTCTAAAAAAATTTCCAAATAAAACCAAAACGTTTTACTTATCGTTCAGACTTTATTTTATTTTTATAGTTATTCATTCATTTCATTACCCGGTAGCACTCGAATTCAAGAACTGCATGAAAAAACTACTCTGAACAAAATACCCGTAGTTAAACCAACAACTTTCGGCTGTTGAATCTCCGTCTTTGATTCAACAGCAAAAGTATTTGTTTTTACAGCAAAGTTTTTGATCCAACAATTTATTCAAAAACGGGCGTTGTTGATTCAAAAACTTGCTTGCCTTTAAACAATTTTTTGTGAGAAAATATTTTTTTGTGAGAAAACCAACAAAAAAATAATGATGGAGAGAAGATGAAGAGAAAAATCCAAACAAAAGTTTATTTTTAGCAACAATTTTCTCCCCGTTGTTGATTTAAAGGCAAAAGTATTTGACCCAACAGTTTCCGTTGTAAACAAAACTAATGAGAACAAATTTTTTCAAATTTTGTTTTTACAATGATTCAAATAATTCATGGATTCCTTTTTAGGAAATGGAAGTATAAAAGGGGCTTTTAAATTCAATATAATGTTGAATGTTCCACTATGTGATGATTGGATAGAATTTCAGGTTGATGTCATGGTTCAAATCCGGAGGATATAAAATAAAGAAGAAAAATCAGAAGAAATAAAGATAGCAACCAGTGAATGATAAGAAGGAGAGAAGAATAGGAGAACAGGCGGAGGCTACATATTTGCAGTAGCACCCAGGCGGAGAGAAGATGAAGAGTAAAATGCAAACAAAAATTTATTTTTAGGTGAAATTTGTTTCCAACAATCTCCGTTATTGACTTAAATCAACAACGCTCGCACCTTTGAAACAACAACGGAGCGTTGTTGGGCACATTTCAACTGCGGAAAGTAGTTGATTTAACAGCGAGTCTTTAGATTTACAACGTTTTTTTTTTTTCAGAGTATAAATATTAATAGCGCCAATTTTATTATTTTATTTTTTTCCAAAACTAAGATTGGTTAACATTTTGTTCACAGTTCTATATTCATATATCGAAGAAGAACATTCGTTTCGCAGAACGAAAAAAGCTACTGAAGATGGCACATCGCCGAAACCGGTTTATAACCAAATCAAACTTGACAAGGTAATTCTTTCCACAAGAGATCGTAATACTACCCTGTCGGAAAAACAAACAATAAAAGAGAAATAAATATGATTCATCTAATTCGGTTCTGTGTTATCAACCGATAAACATACTCCTTAAAATGCAACAAATATAATAATTGTTACTCAATTTAATAGTAAATATTAGACTGCTGCATGAGTACATTCATATGTCCAAACGAGTTATTCGTTTGGTTTTCTTGTAGTGAAGTACAACAACTCGCTTTATTATGAGTACTATGCTACTCGTACACGAACCACAATGAATAGTGTGCGTACACTATCCGTTCGTCATGAGACATTGCTGTATTGCTCGGAAGTACACGAAACACAGCAAAACAACACTTGTACACTTGTACAACAACAGCAGCAACAAGCGTGTGTGCACAAACAAAAGTGTACATATGTATGTAGGTATATGTGCGTATGTAGCTAAATGTGCGAAATGAAGTAAGTAAACGAGTAAACGAATAGAGAACTGTAGCAACAGCTATCAAACTTGTACTTGTACTACCACTTCTCATTTGAAATGAATACGAGTAGTACAGTAGTCAAAAGCAAAAACTACACGAATCTGCACTTGTACGAATGTCTCATTGCAGGGCTCTAGTAAATATATAAATATAGTAAAAATAACACTGGTCGACAAAATTTCAACAAATTTTTGTTACAGAAATAAAATTCTATTTTTCTAAAGGATTTCGGTGCGCTGAATCCGAATCTGAAGTCAGATTTTCGGTAATACGTACAGTTTTTGAGATATTCATGCCCAAAGAGGCGAAAAACGCGTTTTTTGACTATATTCACTCCTCAATATCTTTTAAATTACTTACTTATTTTAAAAATTTATTAAAGCTGTTGAAAGCTGGGCCATTTCTCTTGAATACAACGTTTTAATTTTTCGGATATCTAATTTAGGTATATAGAAATATATGTTTTTGTACAATAAGGTATTTGTCGTCGAAAACAACGGCAGCCTTTGTATCATGCTATAGGCGCAATCAAATTTTGTAGTTGCTCAGCAGAACTATTTTTTTTACGAAGCCACTTACATACGTCCATAATATAATAAACTGCCTAAAATCGTGCTTCAAAATTTTTAATTAGTTTTGTATGGAGAAAATATTGCAAAACTAAGGAAGCTTAATATGCAATATTGCAAGTTACAAAAAAGATATCTGAAATATTAAAACGGTTTTTTCAAGAGAAATGACCGCGCTTTCAACATATTTAACGAATTTTTAAAATAAGTAAATAATTTAAAAGATATTAAGCAGTGAATATAGCCAAAAATCGCGTTTTTGGCCTCTTTAAACATGAATATCTCAAAAACTGTACGTATTACCGAAAATCTGACTTCAGATTCGCATTCAGCGCACCGAAACCCTTTAGATAAGTAGAATTTTATTTCTGTAACAAAAACTTGTCGACCAGTGTAATTGGAGTTTCTCAAAGAGTTGAGTACGGTTTGTGTCTGTGCTGTGTTCATGCTAAAGTTATTCGTTGGAAATAATTTGCACAATCAAGCTAGTCATAACGTATTCAAAATAATGCTAATGTCATTAGCCGGCTGTGCAAATGATTTATTGAAATGGTTTGGGTAATACCATGTCTCCACATAATGTGTTTCGCTCTTTTTTCTCCATTTTCTCTCTCAATCTTGTTTCGACACTGAAACCAGTGCCGAAACACGCCAATTCCCATACAAAATTTCTGAGAGCGAGTGAAGATTGAAACACTGTTTCATTCTGAATCATCTTGCCAACCTCGATGATATCGATGTCTTCTCTAATTTTGTATCGAAAATCTATCGAAATCTCACACAGGCCAAAACAAAAACGCAAAAATAAGCAAACATACAAACATTTAAGAAGAGCAAGAAAGAGAAATGTTAAACTGAATAACGATCAGCCACGTGGAGACGGGTTATTTAGCGAGGTGTTTTGCTACATGTTTCTTTGTTGAAACAAGTTATGTGGAGACGGGCTTTAAGTAAGTCAAATAAATGAAACATATCGCGAGTGTAATGAACCACTTAATTTACACGGTGGTAATTAAGTGTAATAAAAGTGTGATTAACTCAATTATTTTTGCGAAGAAATATCATTCATTTGATATTATGGATATTTGATATTATAAAAGGTAGCTATTAAATACAGGACATACAATAAAAAAACGTGTCTCTTAGAGCACTCACTAAACTCTCTACCGCTCAAAATATTTCACACTCTACAGATTCAGATCTACTTTAGTAAAATATAAAGTCTGTATGCATTACAGGCCATACATTTTTGTAACTAATAAAATGTCATTAAATTCAATATCGTCAGTGAAATTTATATTTTGATTATAGATAAGCTGCCACATGAGCACACGCAAATGTATGCATGGCTATAAATCATAGATGGCCATCCCATAGGCACGCGTGCCAATTTTTTCTCTTCTGCTTTCACACGTACACAAGATAAGCTTCACTGCTAACGCACACATATAATCATTTTGTATGAACCAGTGATGCCGACACTACGGTTTTGTTGTGATTGTGCTCATTCGACGCGCTACTTTCAGGTAATCAGGTTGCTGCGAAAAATGTTTAACTTAAATTGGGAAACAAATTTCTAAGCAATGGGGAAAAGGGGGCAAAATGTTTTGTTGTGTCATAGTGATATCGTCCGGGCGACCAAATTTTTTGTCGGACCACATTATAGGACAATTCATGCTAGGGATTATGATGGCGTATTAAATATGGAGAGAGAAATGAGATATGTGTACATAGTACATACCGAGCCGTATTTTCGGGTATATCCTTAGCGATGATTTTATAAATTTTTTTTATAATTACGGAAAGCATAACCATATATGTATACAATTTGCATAAAATAGTAAGAAAAGGATGAATAAACTTTTTTATTACTTATTATTTACTTTTAAATCATATTTTAATAGATATATACGTTAAGCCGTTTAGCATTACGGTCGAAGAAATTTACTTATCGCACTATTTGCATTATAAAAGTCCCTTCTACTTAAAATTCCCTTTTCCGCATAAATTGGAAATGTTGGCAACATTGTTTTGACGAGACGCGTGAGCGACTTATTCTCCTCATTCTCTCATCGCTTCACAAAATAGAAATGTTTGAATGTGATAGTTTTGGCCATCTATGCTATAAACACTAAGTGGAACGGCGCAAAAAGTGAAACAATTCTAATGCAAAGTCTCCCCAGGCGCTACTGCGACATGTGTTACAGTTATGAAAAGATAAAATGAGCCAGTAGGTGAGACAGAGAAGGAGATGAAAAACAACAGCGAGATTGGGAAGGGTCACAAGTTCAAAGAGCAAGAAATATTATCTGGAGTCCCACAGCAGCTGTTAACTTAAGTTTACAACCCAAAAAAACAATAAACGATAAACAAAAAAACTCGTATATCAAATCGAAGGCAGTGTATGAAGAGGATCAAACCATAAACAAGGGATAGAGATAGAGAGAGAGAGAGAAAACGATAAAAGCAAGCAACAACAATTGAAATTTCGGTTTTGCAAAATGTAAAGTCTGAATGCACATCAGGGATTACGCGCGATGATTGTTACGAAATTGTCAGATGTGCAGCAGCGGCAGAAAAAGCAGCTGATGCCGCCTATTTTGCGCAAGGGAGGTACATACGAAGTTAAAAGAAAATAAAAAATAAAGTTACAAATTACAAGTATGTATGCGCATAATAATGTCAAGTAGTTTGCCGCCTGCCCATACATAAATATGTATATTCAATTATGAATAGTGTGATAAATAAGCTAAGAATTGGTGGGGGGTTGTTTAATATGCAAAGGTAGGTACATATATACAATACACACAAATTTATGCGTGAATGACCTGAAGCTACTAGAAAAAAGGGGTAGCTTTCAGCCAAGGATATGCTGTACATTGTAATTTAATAGACCAAACGATCAAATGACTGGCTGGCGCAGAACGACCGACCACCCATCCCAATCCCAAACGCAAATCCCCGTGAATAAACTCAATAATGTATTTTTTGAGTTGCTCGAATGAATGCAATAAATATGTACCTATGTATGTGCACATTGCAGACATACGCTCGAAAACGTGTCGGAAAAACGACGTGAATATTGACAAACGATAATGCAAAAAAAAAAACACTACTACCTACTTGCATCCCGCCAAATGACGCTAAGTGAAAGGCAAATAATTATGCGCGTAAATAAGGGGAAAGGGGTACAAGAAAAAGGTAACGCATGAATTGACAAGCGGCGGCGACCAAGTGACAGAGCGGGAAATGCTGCCATAATGTGATTGATAGTAATTATTTGCAGAGCAAATGAAAAAATTTCAAAAAGCAAAAACAAAATATGTAGGTATACAAAAAAAATGCATATCGGATTTCCGCGAACGCAGCGAGATGTGCTCGAAGGATAAAAGAGGGTGGTATTTGAATATGCTTAAGTGCATTTGCTTATTAGAAAAAGAATACTAGGAAAGTTATTCCATACATAAAATGAAAAAGAAGACCGAGTACATACTCTGAAAAAAAAAACGTTGTAAATACAAAGACTTTTGCAGTTAAATGAACAACTTTCCGCAGTTGAAATGTGCCCAACAACGCTCCGTTGTTGTTTCAAAAATGCGAGCGTTTTTGATTCAAATACTTTTCGTATTTAAGTTAACAACGGAAACTGTTGAATGAAATACTTTTCGTATTTAAGCTAACAACTTTTGCTTTTGAATTAACCGCAAAAGTTTTTGGTCGAAAAACGGGCACCATTGAAGCAAATACTTACGCATTTAAGTTAACCTCAAGGAAATTGTAAAAATGGTATTTTTTTTTAATATAATAGATATTATTTTATTTTATTTTTTTTACATATAATATATGTATGTTTACTTATCGAGCCCTAACCGCCATAAAGTGTATCCAACAAAATTATCGATTTTAGCGTTTTTAATCAACTCCCACAATTTCATAGACTTAAGGCCGGTTTCACCACCTCCGGTTAAGCACTTAACCAGAGATTTTTGTCCGGTGAACCAATTTATTTGACAGCTCGCCATACAATTTACGTCAAACTAACCAGCGATTAAATTAACCGCAGATTGTGAAACCGGCCATAAATAAATTTCAAGGCTGATTACCAACTGTATGAAAAGAAAATAAAAAAAAACCTGTAAAATTTAATTTTTGTTGGATACACTTTTTGGCGGTTAGGGCTCGATATGTAGTAATATTAATACTAAGGCCCGCCGTCACCAAACGAACTTTAGTCATTCATCCATTCACCATTTCCAAACGCATCAGTGCATCTTCAGACAACTCTCACGACATCGAAAAAAAGCTG
The DNA here is from genome assembly GCA_960531455.1 of Urophora cardui. NCBI lineage: Eukaryota > Metazoa > Arthropoda > Insecta > Diptera > Tephritidae > Urophora > Urophora cardui. Next base: position 127,668,281 of record OY482672.1, read on the forward strand.
AGTTTATCAATAGATATTAGTTTTTGTTTAATTAATTTTTTTTATTTATGTATGTATGTATATTACTTTATTTATTTTATTTTAAAATTGAAACGAATTGAACGAATTTGAAAAATTTTGTTTATTTTTTTTTTGATTTTTTCTTTCAAATCCTTCTTTCTTTTTACTTAAAAAATGTTTAACAGCAAGCAAGTTTTTGAATCAACAACGCACGTCTTTGAATTAACTACGGAAATTTGTTGAATCAAAAACTTTGCCGTTAAAACAAATACTATTGCTGTTGAATCAAATACGGAGATTCAACAGCGGAAAGTTGTTGATTTAACTACGGGTATTTTTTTCAGAGTACAAATTCGAACACGCAGCGCCACAGAAATAAGCACGTCGTTCGCACTAACAGCCTTTCTTTCGCAGAACGTCTTTCAGTTGAGTACACTCTGCATTATTTCAACAACAAAAAAGTAAAATAATAGAAAAAAAATATAAAAACAGCTGATTAGGAAGCGAGCACCAGTTTCGAGGAAATTGTAAGCAACACTTACTGATTAGGGAGCGAGCACCAGTTAAGTGGAAGTTGCAACATATAGAAAAAAAAAACAAATACCAAAAAAAAAAAAAACGAATTATTAACCCGCAGCCCCTACAAAAGGTAACCTATTTATGTACATATACCATCTTGATACATAAATAAAGCCAGAAAAGACATCTGGTAAAATCAGCAGATAAACTCAAACACACCCCTTTTTTTTCGGAAATTAGCAATTTGCAAAGCGTGAAAGGTACTTACAGACATATGTTAGTAAAAAGCGTACCGGAACGATCTAAATTTATTTTCTGCCAAATGATGTATCTAGGTCAAACTGTCATGCACAAAAAAAAATTTCCCAAAAATAATTGTACTTGGCGTGACTGCTTTACAACTGCAGCAGATATGATAAATGAAAAATTTTCTATAAAACAATAACCTCCAAAAACTGCGCATTTTCCAACAACCCTGAGAGAATCACGATATGTATGTATATACACTCAGGGAAAAACAGCATTTTTAAATCAAAAATAAAATTTTTGTTTTCATAATGCACGTTTTAAACCAAACAATTTTTAATTTAACAATGAAAATTTTTAAATTAAAAATGAAATTCTTGAATTAAGAATGAAGTAAAAATACATTTTGGATTTAAAAAAGAACATACTTAAATTAAAAATGAAAATGAAAATGAATGCTGATTCAAAAACTCGCTCTTTGTTCAAAATTTTTTGTGACAAAATTTTTTTTTGTGAGAAATCCAATAAAAACAATAATGAGAATCGATTTTTTTAATTTTGTTTTTACAATGATTCAGATAATTCAGGGATTCTTTTTTAGGAAAAGGGAAGTATAAATAGGTTACTATAATTCAATATAATGTTTAATGTTCCACTATGTGATGGCGTTGGATTGAATTTCAGGTTGATGTCATGGTTCGAATCCGGAGGAGAATATAAAATAAAGAAGAAAAAGGAGAATAAGGAGAATAGGAAATAAAGATAGCAAACAGTTAAAGCGAGGAAGAAAAGAAGAGAACAAGCGGAGGCTAAATTTTTGTAGTTGGGTCTCGGATTGAGAGAAGATGAAGAGAATGCCGTTGGATACAAATTCGAATCCAGAAGAGAAACACTGCAGCGTTTTTTTTCATAGTTCTTAAAATAAAAATAAATGGTTATGCAACTTGTGCTGTATAGCTTTCGTTCGTGCATTTGCGTGCGGCTGTGAAAAACTGCGGTAATTCTCAGCCGTCTTATGCATTGTTCGAGCTATATAGCATGAAGGAGCAAATCGTACTCGGGATTTTTCACAAACGAAAAAGAGGTTGGCACTCTCGCCCAACCTTGGAGCCGCAATCACGCTCCTCCCCAACTGAATACAAGGGTTACAAATAATGTATGTATGTGCATATATACATCAAATATATGCACATATGTACATATACACGTACATATGTATACAATCAAATGCTCCCCGTAACCACCCCCACTCTACCCAACAAAAGATGCTACATCTCCCCGTAGCCAAACCCACTCCAATTCCCTCCAAAAAAGCAACTCGCCTTCCCCTCTCCCATCAAAGCTTAAACAATAAACATTTTTAAATTTAAAATGTTTTTTCTTGATTTAAAAATTTTACAATGAACATACAATATTTACATCACTTAAATATGTACGTTTTTGCCCATTTTAAGCACCTTTTCATATGTTTTTATAATTTTTTTTTCCCTGAGTGTATATCGACGGCTGAGGTAAGATCGCCCCATTTCAAAAATTGTTTCAAAAACGCCCTATTCCAAAAATTGTTTCAAAACGTCCTATTTCAGATTTTGCTTCAAAAACGCCCTATTTCAGAGAAAATTCCATATATATTTCTCTGAAATAGGGCGTTTTTGAATAATTGTTTGAAATAGAACGTTATTTAAACAAATTCTGAAATAGGGCGTTTTTGAAGCCAAATCCGAAATAGGACGTTATTGAAAAAAATTTTGGAATAGGGTGTTTTTGAAACAATTTTTGAAACAGGGCGATCTTATTCTCAGTCGTCGATATAAGCGCGATTGAACAAAGCTTAGGGTACAGCCAGACGACGCAAGAAAGTGCTTTCAGAAAGTGAAAAATTCAAATTTTTGTATTTGTTTTTTTAAAAGACCAATAGAGTATAGAAAAAAGAGAGATTATTGTCTTATTTATTCTTAATCTTTCTTTCTTTTTAATGTTCTCTTCATAACCTGCACGTTTTTTCTTTTTTCGCGTATTTAGTCAGTGATTTCTGTTATTTCACTTTTTCAGTTGGAATAACTACTTTTAAGCTACATACATTGCAGACATATGGACTGATGTTTGATTTATGGAGAGACGTTGCAACCGTTACGTATGCTATTTGCCATTTATTGACCTGAAGGGATTTTTTTATTTTTTATTTCTTAGAAACTACAAGAAAAAAATTTAAGCATGGATGTACATAACTACAGCTGTTTCACCTTAGATCCCTCTAAGACTCATCATTTATGTTGGTGTTGGAATTTAGATGAATCCACGATCAGGTATTTTGTATTTTCGGTGTGAAATTTTAAGAAGATTTCTACAAAGAGTTTGCAAAGGATTTGGTGTTTTTTGTTTAGTTTTTTAAGGGAATTAAGTGCCACCAACTAAGCGAACTTTTGTTAGCCCATTTGTATCACATAAATATCCCAACAAATACAAGCTCTAACGTGAGAGAATTTGTGGAGACTACATTAGATAATTAGTGTAATTCTCTAACTATCCTCTTATCAAGAGCCAGGGGAAAAGTACACTAGAATCCGATGGGAAACTGATTAAAGAAAGAGCCCAATCTCAATGTGTATGAAATAAATGCAGTTCTCATTAGAATCCAATTAGACAATTACATTAGATTTCGATTCGATAATTATAATTTTCTCGATTCGAGAAATATAATTTTCTCGATTCGAGAATTATAATTCTCTCGATTTGAGAACTATGTCCCATTTTGCTTGAGAACGCTATGATTCTCGGCAGTTTCTTGAATCGTCCTTTAACGTTAGAGCTTTAAGGGAAGTGGTAGTTTTCGAGTCATTCTCAAATCGATAACTAACCTCAATGTTCATTCCTCTATCAAATCTTTTAACTGTTACTATGCAATGTTACATCATGACGAACACGCACCTGCATTTTTGAATTAAAATGCTTTACACTTTCATTCCCTTTCTCCCCTCCCACAAAAAAAAAAAAAAACAAAAACTCAAAAAGGTAGACACTTAAAAATGCCAAAATAATAGAAAATATGACACAAGAGAACAAAGAGAAGTTAAGAGTGAAAAATGATCGCCAGGATATAACGTGGCATAAACGATGAGTTATTTATGTATACAAAATTACTTAAATCCCAACCGCCAGGATAAACGAAAATTGAATAGACAGTTCACTAAAGCGAAGGAAGGAAACAGCTGAAAGCGCAAAAAAGATGACAACCAGCTGCTTGTGGAGCACAAAGAAAAATGTAGCAAACAAGAATACGAATATGTGATAAGCAAAAACAAAAATATACATATCTACTTTTATACAAGGGGCAGAGGGCAAACAATTAATCGAAGTGGAAAAATTTGAGTAAACCAAAAAATAAATGAAGGGGGAAAGCGTAAATTGCATTAAAAATGAATATCAAAAAAAAAAAAAGCAAGCAACATATGGAAACCCGAGCGCGCGACTGCTGCAGCAACAAGGAGAACGCATTTTAAGGACATAGGTAAATGGACACACGCGTGCGCGCATACGCTCTAAAAATAATACGAGAAATGAAAAAGACTAAAGACTAAAGCAAAAGAAAAAAATCAAGCACAAACAACCAAAGCACAAAATCGAACCAATACAGAAAGCAGCGAAGCACACAGAAAAAACTGAATTAAATTAATCGGAAGGTAAACATCCTGCCCGTAACACAGCTGTCTGTCCTGTGCGCCTGTTCTGTGAGGTCCTGTTTGTGCTGCTTATTGTCCTGCTGCTGTCCTGACCTCCTGCCTGTTGTTTTGTCCTGCGAATGAGTATGTTTTACCTACCTTGGGTCCACACGCATGTCGTTCAATTGTCGTACAGCTGGCAATTGCAGACCAACAACAAACCACATTTCGAAATGGGAACACAACAAAAAATGAAACAACCCTTAAACGAGTATAGATATTTCGGTAATATTGTAAGTGCGCTTCATTAATGATATATCTATGTAAGCATTTATCTTAAAGATTATGTTTGAGAAAGAAATTAATGGTAATTGAGAGTAGAAAAAAAATTACAGAAAAATAAATATTAGGGTTGGGCATAGTTTGAAAACAAAAAAAAAAAAATAATAGAAACAGGTTTGGAATAACTTAAGGTTGGAAAACGCAATGTGTAAAACCACATCCTTCCGGTTTACTGTATAAAAATAACAGAAAAAATATGTATGTACTATAATTATTTAAATTTACAAATATGTATGTATAAGTACTTAAGAGAAGCATTTCAATTAACTATTGTTATTGTCGGGTAATATTTCTCATACAATAAACACTGAGGTTAGATTTCGATTTGAGAATGACTCGAAAACTGGCACTTTTCTCAAATCTCTAACGTTAGAGAACGACTCGAGAAACTGTGGAGAATTATAGCGTTCTCAAACAAAATCGCACATTGTTCTCAAATCGGTAAAATTATAATTCTCGAAACCAAATCTAATGTAATTCGCTCATGGAATTCTAATGAGAACTTGCATTTATTTCATACACATTGAGATTGGACTCTTTCTCCACTCAATTTCTAATCGGATTGTAATGTAGCTTTCTACCCTGGCTCGTGAAAATAGTTAGAGATTTACACTAGTTATCTAATGCATAGGGATGGTAAAAAATATGTAATAACCGATTAACCGATTTTTAGGTTAATCGAAAGCATTCAATTATTAATCGCTAATAATTGTGGGGAACTAACCGATTATAACCGTTTTTCGATTACAATTATTGCTTAAAAAATATATAATAAACGAAAAAATCGTCTGATGTATTGTCTCCAAACCAAAATTGACAAGGGATGACGGAAGATCGTTCCACAATACATCATATTCCTACCCTGTCGGAAAAACAAGCAACCAAAAAGTATTTGAAAAAATCGTCATTTATTAGGAAAAATCGTCATTGCTTAGAAAAATCGTCAAAATGACGATAAAATCGTCTACTCGGCAACGCTGGCTGGAGGGAAAATTTATTGCGGTTTTTTGGATATACTCACAAAACCGTAGGTAACCGAATTCGGACTCGGATGAAAGCGCGGAAATTTTCAACTTCGACTATTTCCGACGAGAGGTAAAGTGTTAATCGAAAAAATAATCAAAAGGAAAAAACCGGTACATTTTAACCGTTAACCGAAAGAAATTAACCGATTGTAATCGTTTTTCCGGTTATTGTTGCCATCCCTACTAATGCAGTCTCCACAAATTCTCTAACGTTCGAGGCTGTGTTTGTTAAAGTGCAGACATTGGTGATTTATCTGTAACCTTATAAAACAGCTGATTCAACCAACCTTACGACAAGCTGTGTTAATAGTCATTGGTGCCTTGTCGTAATTCTGTAGCTGTATCGTTAACTTACAGACCAATTGGATTTTGGTTAGCAACCCTAAATCCGTAAACAGCTGACACTTGTGAAAGCAGATATAGGACGGTAGGCGCATAGACGAATTCAGAAACTTCTTTTTTTATTTACAAAGGTAGATTATATATTCAAAATCAAAGCGAATTCACATCATGGCCAATAGTAAAAGGCGAGTCCCAAGCAAATTCAGATTTTAACAAGGAGAAATATTATTTTGACATAACAATCTACCAAATACAATAACAAAATACATGGGAAATTTCTGAATTCGCCTATGCGCCTACCTTCCAAGATCTGCCTCGACAAGTATCAGCTGTTTACAGATTTACGGCACTACTAACAGCTCACATGGATAGCGATAAAGTTACAATAAGGTTAACGATACAGAAATACTTATAAGTCACCAATGTCTGAACCTTTAGGTCTTCGATATTTGATTATACGCACTTTCAATTAACGCCATGTTAATTTTTTATACTCAGCTGTACTAGTACACAGAGTATTATAGTTTTAATCACATAACGGTGGATTGTAACACCATAAAATAATCGAGATAGATATTGACTTATATATATCAAATTTATCAGGGTGAAAAAAGAAATCGATTGAGCCATGTCCGTCCGTCTGTCCGTCTGTCTGTCTGTACGCACGATAACTCGCGCAAAAATTGAAATATTTTGATGAAATTTGGAATGCAAGTTGGTATCAAGACTGGAACGGATGGTATTGAAAATGGGCGAAATCGGACCATGACCACGCCCACTTCCCCTATATAGTAAAAATCGGAAATTTTGTATCTCACTCACTAATAGAGCTAGAGTGATAAAATTTCACCCACGTGTGGAGCTCAGGCCCTTATGAAGAAATTTGGTGAGATTTTGAAAAATGGGCGGTGCCACGCCCACTTATTAAGGGCCAAACATTGAAAGTTTTATATGTCATAACTCAGAAACCGTTGAAGATATATCGATGAAATTTGGTATGCGTGATTTACTTACTTAGACAAATGTTTTGACAGAAAATTGTCAAAATCGGTTGGCGACCACGCCCACTTTTATATATGGGAACTATAAAGGGGCCTAATAAAAACATTTTAAGCGATATCTCTGTCAAATATAAAGGTATATAATTGAAATTTTATGGCAGGAGTCCAACTGCGGATATAAAACGAAAAGCATAAAAATTTTGGAAAATGGGCGTGGCACCGCCTCTTTTGAGACAAAGGAATATACGAAATTTCGGAGCCCATAACTCGACAAATAATTGAGACATTAAGACGAAACTTGGTTTATACACTTTTATAACTTGTGCTAATAGACACGCAAAAATTTATTCAAATCGGTTTATGACCACGCCTACTTTTTAACAAAGATATTTCTGGAACACCCTTTGGGAATTTGTAACGTGACATCTTTGTAACTAGAAGTCATAAAGGAATGAAATTTTGCACAAAGAATAATATTCATATGCTTAGTTGGATGACTGATAAAAATGCTGAAAATGGGCGTGGCTACGCCTACTTTATGCAGCACTCGCTTTATATAAAATACACCGTGTTTTCATCAAACGCAAACAAACAATGAAAGCATACAGCTGAGTATCTAATGTTCGATTCCACTCGAACTTAGGCTTCCTTACTTGTTTTATTCTGAGTTTAAAATGACGCTTTCTCATTTTCACTTGCGCTTATTCAATATCAGCTGACTTTTCTCAATTTTAATTAAAACTTTTTCACTTCTTATTATATAATATTTTCATACTTTAGACCAGAGCTCGGCAAAATTGTGTAGGAGAGCGCTTAACATGTTTGTGATGTTTCTCATTTCCTCACATGAGTAAAAATCCCGGGGCGGCGCTAGACTGACTATTCTCACTTGCAATATTTTCGATCTTAAATTCACTATTCTTGTTAAAATTTGACGTTTCTCATTCTTAATTTACGTTTACTAATTTAGAGCTGAATATTCTCATGTTCAACAAGCAACTCTCAACTTCAATTCACGTTTTTTTTTTAACTTTGCTTTTCTCATTTGGAAATATGTATCTATTCTCACAGCCAAGTGAAAGTTTCTCGACACGAAAAGAACGAAAAGGACAATAATCTACCTACTTATTTTTTGAACATCTCTAATAACCAAAAAAAATTATATAAGTATATGTATGTATGTATATTCCACTCATAAAAGAAGGGAAAAAGAGATACTACAAACACGTATTAGTAATTACATACATATACCGTATGTTTTCAGGAGTTCAATGTAACTATTAAAATTTGATCCAGCAGACATCGAAAGAAATACAATGTACATATATACACACATATCTGGCAGGTTGATGGTTGTTGGAGCAGGTGTTGCATATAAATGCCACACTTAAATTGGTTGCGCAAATAATGGCGGGCAAAATAAGATCTTACCTAAAGACAGTCAAGTCAAGCTGAACTCATGCTGCAGTTACTTTGTTCAATAATAATAAATAACGCGCGAAATAAGCCGCACCAAACGAGCAAAAAAAGGGAAGGAAAATAACAACAACAACAAAATACCTGCACGTGCAAAAAATATCTATCAAAAGCGATTGTAATTAGGAAATCAAACAAAAAGGAGAAAGCCTATGAAAAAAAGAAAACTAGCAACCAACAGACGACCGAAAACAAATAAGAAACAGCTCAACTCCCAAGCGCATTCAAGCGCGGAAGCAAACAAGCTGGTTGATAATGACGTTCCCATAGATAGCCACCGCCGCCGCTGATGATGTTGTGCGTATTATCTCGCTTTTGTTGTGTTCTTAGTTTTTTATTGTTGGAGGTTTGTTTTGTTTTCTAATGCCATCTTTGTTGAAAAAGTTTTATTCTGCTATTCCCAGCGGCAGTCACCACCAGCCCCCTTTTTTTTGGGATTGCAGTTGCTTGTATTTAGTGCAATGTACCACAATTGATTGGCAGCGAAAGAAAGAAAAAAGTTTCAAAAACCAATCGAAAGTTAGTTAATTGGTGTGTAAAGCGTGACTGATGTGGTGGACCAAATAGCCTAAGGAAGTCTTAATTTGTTTAACCAATATTCCTATGTATGCAGCAGCAAATGTTTTTGTTTTCATGGTGAAGCGAGTTAGTTGTCCAGCAAACATTTTTGCTTGAAATTAAAGAAAAACATTCGACTTGATTTACATTCAGATTGGGAATCGAATGGATATCGAAATAGGCTGGCATTGGATTCAAGTACTAGGGCATTCTGCAACAAAACGGATCCTTCGTTAGACGATGTACCTACTTTGCCTGTGATATAGTAAATTCGAAATCCAACCAATTATCGAAGAGAAACTGTAACAAGTGGTCCTCTTTTTTTTTAACTATTAGTTATAATCCAGCAAACATTCTCGGAGCCTTCACAATTTTGGAGTCTGGTATGAATCCGAAATATGTGTAAAATATAACCCAGCAGTATTCGAGGTAAGGAGTTGCATTATCAGTAGAAGATTCAGTATGAAAAATACCCTGAAACTGACTTCAAAGATCATTGCCTGAAAAAATAGCTGAACACGCAGTGAAGATATCAGGTGGATTGAAATATATGCTATGGAAGTTCTCCCTGGCGTATTCAGGCCTTTTTTTTCATATAGAAACTCTTCCTTCTCGTTCGGCAGTTTTTAGATAGTTGATTTTCAACGCCATCTCTATATAGAAACGAGAGGGAGAGTTAAGTTTTTAGAGCTACATCTCTACTGAATATTCAATAGAAAAGAAGTGCTGCTTTCCAGCTGATCAATACTGCTGGAAGGCTTAAGAAATACCAAGACATACAGAAATTAATTCAAAAACGCCCCATCAGAACAATAAAAATAAAATTTTCTATGAAAAAGGTTGTTTTTGAATACAATTTTGAAATAGAGCGTTATTGAACAAAATTCTGAAATAGGGCGTTTCAGAAACAAGTTTTGAAATAGTGTGATCTTTTACTCAGGCATCGATATGATGAAAATTATGAGCAAAAACTATTTTTTGTTTGTTTTTTACACTGACTCATACAACTCATAGATGCTTTTTCGAAAAAGGGCACGGAAAATGAAAAAAAAATACTTGTCATAAAAGCAGGAAAAAAGAGTCATACATAAAGAGTCAGACTCCGATAAGTTTTTTTGGAATCCAATAAGAGTCATAACAGAAGCAAAAATAAGAGGAACATATATGAGTCCAGTCTTTCCCCAGCCAACATTCTCGGAGCACTCATAATTTGGAGCACATTATGAGTCCGAAATATGTGTATAATATGAGCCTTAAACTTTTGAAATCATATATTACACCGAAATATGTGTGAAACAGGAGCCTCATAATTTGGAGCCCGATATGAATCCGAATATGTGTGAAATATGAGCTTAAGATTTTTTTTTTACGTTTTTTAAAATGATAATTGTAATTCATAGATGCCGTTTCGAAAAAGGGAAAGGGAAGTTCAATATAATGTTGAATGTCCCAGTATATGATGACATTGGACTGAATTTCAGGTTCGAATCCGGAGGAGAATAGAAAACACGATAAAGCAAGCAGTGAAGGTGAAGAAGGTCTGGAAAAAAGGATAACAAGCGTTTGAAGAGAACTGGGTAAGGCGAAGGAAAATGCATGGAAAATAATTATTTTTGGTTTTGCTAATCATAGAAGAAGGAAAAAAAGAGTCTTAAATATGAGCCCAATAGGAGTCTTTTATGACTCTTATTCAGGCTCATATGATGTATGGAATTAGGCTCATATCGGGCGACCACCTTAGGAACAGAAAAACATACATTTCGGACTCTAAAATGAGCTCATACTGAGTGTGAGCACTCCAGTTTAGGATTCTTTTCTGATTCTTTTATAACTACGAATGTTTGCTGGGTCATTACTCTTATTCAGGCTCATATGTGATGTATGAAATTAGGCATTTTATCGGGCGAACATATTAAAAACAGAAATATATATGGTTTAGAATTCCTTTCAAACTCTTTTAACTACGAATGTTTGCTGGAAAGCTCACACACAGTTCGATGTTGAAGATCATTTCAAACGTTCACCACAATGTTTACTGGGTTTGTAATTACAAAATAAAGATTTCAAAATTATGTTATTAACCAATTAGTCATGAGCAATTAATTACATAGTAGGTACCTCTACACAATAATCGATGGTTTTTTGATGCAATCATGTATGAAACAATTGAAGAAAGAAATAATATTTTAAACTCATTCAAACACTAAATAATTGCTAAACAAACGTGCAAGACTTGATAAAAAAAAGTAAATAACATTGGCACTAATATTTCTAGCCAATGTTATACTTGTACTCTTGTCAAGCTTAAGAAAACTTTGAAGTAAATACATGAAGAATAACAAAAAAAAAACTTGCTAAAATAAGTGACAGAATGTCGTAAAACTTTGACACGTGTCTCGCTGCTAGCGGTTTGACTCAATCTTACTTTTAAGTTACTAAGTAGCTTAAGTCTGACAGTATCGTAACAATCTGACAGAATTTTTGGCAATAATTGAGTGGTGTTTTGATTTGGTTTTGGTGTTGCACAGTCTGTCCCCACTTTTAATATATTTATTCTCCCTATTGCTTGTGTTGGAAATAAAAAAAAAAAAAAAAAAAAAAAAAAAAAAAAAGAACATGAGAAGAGAGCGCGATTTTTAAAAAATAACTAACTAGTAGCTTATAGACAAAACATTTAAATAGGTATGAGTAAGCGAAAAAACAACTCAGAAGTTTGATTATCCGTATTCGTTTGGGCAAGAGTTAGAGACTAGCGAAAAAAACAACGACTGGTATAAAAACAAGTGAAAATTATACGACCGTTCGTTAAAGTAAAGGAATTGGAAAAAATGTGTGTTTATGTGATGAAGTTTCTTCAAATTTTTATCGATAGATGTCTCCCCTATCTTCGAATCTAGCCAAGACTCAAGCTAACACCGTTCGTTAAAGTACGGACAAAGAACGTATATTGTACAATATATATCTGTGGCAATTTGCAATAATCGCTTATGTCTTAAAAAATGATTTCGAGATAAATTGATTTTTATATTCGAAGGCGTTTCTTAACAAATCATAAAAGTCGATTAAAAACTATGGACGCAAAATCAGTGAGCCATCCCCAATGTTACGATTAAATTTTGTAAATAAAACAAAATGTCATGGAGAAATTTGATTAAATATATCGACGGCTGAGAATAAGATCGCCCTATTTCAAAAATTGTTTCAAAAACGCCCTATTCCAAAAATTGTTTGAATAACGTCCTATTTCAGATTTTGCTTCAAAAACGCCCTATTTCAGAGAAAATTCCATATATATTTCTCTGAAATAGGGCGTTTTTGAAGCAAAATCTGAAATCGGACGTTATTCAAACAATTTTTGGAATAGGGCGTTTTTGAAACAATTTTTGAAATAGGGCGATCTTATGCTCAGCCGTCGATATACATCTACCCTGGTTGTTATAGCAAGTTTAATATACCTTTATTGTAAGTTAAGCCTAAATGTTTTTATTTATATCTTTTTATTGAATTAAGTTATAAGCATGGGGATTTTACAGAAATATAGAGTTTTAAAAGGGGAATAATGTGGTATATATAACTCGAAATCTTCCTAAGTCGACTTAAGCGGTTATTGCTTGTGACCACAGATATACGTCCTTTGGTACGGAATTGGAAAAAATGTTCTAACGAACGGTATTGCGTTGAATCTTGGGGGGAGACATCTAGATGACAAAAATTTGAAACCATTTCACTTATTCACAATAGAAAAAATTGGCTAATTAGCAGTCTTTCAGTTATTTATTCTTCTCCAAAAATTCTTCCAGTCTTTTAAGCTTGAAACAAAGCATTGGGGAGAGTAATAAATAGACACTTCCTTTCACTATGTAAAGCTTTCAGGATTCAAACTAGAAATGCTTGAAGTGAAACTTCTAAAAACTTGTAATGAGCAGGCAAGCGCTCGATTTTAACTATGCCAGTTTATGCTGCTTTCAAAACAATCAAGGTGTTTTTTGCGAAACCCTTCCATGTTTTTACATATCTTGTCTGCAATTCCCTAATGCAGTAACCAATAGATTTCTTCACGCGGCTACGGCCGAAACATCATTGTCAACGCACATATCTTTCTTTACAGACAGCTGTCGTTTAGAAGGCGGCTAAAATTAGACTAGAAAAAACCCTATTAAAGTAGCATCTCAACACTAAAACATTTTTGCCTGAAACATAATCCTTGCAAAAATTGTTGCGAGCGCTACAAGCAAGAAAGGGTAAGACGAAAAAACTACAACAATATTTTCTTGTAGGTACCTACATTAAATAATATCAGGTAACCCTTAGAGAGTTAAAGGGGAGAGAGAGCGAAAACAAAATTCTTAAAATACACTTCCCATAGCAAAAACAAACACAAAAAAAAAAGCAGAACAACGCAATAATAAACGTGGGAATATTTTAAAGGTCCTTAAACGGGATACAGCAAAGGTAAGTAAGTACTACAAAGCCGAAAAACAAATACATACAAACAAACTTGTGCAGCTACAAAAATATACATACGCACAGCTCAAATTACCTAACAAAAAAGACAAGGGTGAAGAATAAAAAAAATGTAAGGCAATTACTTTTAGCATACATACATTAAATTAAACCAAGCAATTCGCTCAAAAAATGTTAAAGCAAAAAAGGAAGCGAGCAAAACTTAACCGAAAAAATGCAAAACAAACAATGAAACTTCGTTAGGTTTAATTTGCATAAAAACATTTTTGGTGGTTTTAATGTCAACAAAAGCAAACAATCAAATCTATACAATAAATCATAAATGGCGACGACGACGACGAGTACCGCCTAGTTTCAGCGCCAAAGCGAAACGAGTGCGAAAACGGATTGAGTTTTGAAGCGGAAAACGCGCGAAAAACGTCGCTAAACAGGACATCCTGTCACGCGAAAAAAAAAAAATGGAATGGAATGGAAATAAAAACAACAAAAAACCAAATTAAGCTGAAACAATCGCCAGAGGGACAATAAGGGCGTAGAAGTGGAAATAAGAAAAAGCGCGATTATGAATATGAGTGCGTTTGTTTCGGAAGCGCGAAAATGTGACGACATAACGACAGGATGGCACAGCTGCGCGCACCAACTGGCGGCCAGGCGTCATCAATTGGACAGCACAGACAGCAAAAAAAAAAGCAAGCAAGCAAGCCGAAAAGCAATCATAATCGCAGTAAAACAGGCAAACAACCCAACCACCCCTCTCTTGCTTTTTTACATACATATGTATGTATGTATGTACATAAAAACATAACTCAAACATTTAACAAAAATTCATTTTACATGTTTCCAAGTTTGTAATGTTTTTATTTTTGTTATTTTTTTTGTGACGGGCTTATTTGCATTTTATTGCAGACGATACGAAAAAAAAAACACGAACTGAAAATAAATCTCCGCAACAGCAAAAAAAAGTACAACAACAATTGCAACCAAATGACCAGTTTTTAAAAGTTCATAGAAGTGTTTTTTTTTCTTTGTTTTATGAAGCGGCACCTGGGCAACAACGCCGCTTATGCTAATTTTTATAAAATTGTAAAAGATGTAACAACAGATGATGAAACTGGAATTTAAAAGCAACAACAAGCGCCATATGTAGTTAAAAAAAGCAATGCGCTAGCTTAGAGTGCAAATTGTGTAAGTCCTTTTTTCAAACTTTGTAGGAGAGACAAGAAACAAAAAATAAAAAAAATTTTAAAATGAAAAAAATTTTATGTTCATATAAAAATTTTGGACTTACACAATTTTCTTCGCTTTTTGGACTTACACAATTTGCGTATCACTGAATAACAACGAGTAGAAATATGACAAGTATCACAGACTTATTTAGCATGGTGCGTATTTGATTTTTCTAGCTTTCTACACTTAAAAACACTTTTTCATAAATATGGACTTACACAGTTTGCACTCTAAGCTAGCGAATGTGTAAGTATTAAGCGAATTAAAAAAGGTACAAAAAAAATTATGTCATTTCTGGCGATTGTATCACAGCTACTGTTAACTCTTTACAACAGCAGCAGCTGTTGTTGTTGGCTCTTTGATGACGAATCCAACTATGTAATCGCTGTGTTGGTCATCAACGAGGTGGTGTTTATGGCAATGGATGGATGGGTCGCGTGTAAGCGGCACAGTGGGTTATTTGTCACAAAATTTTGATTAAATGAGTAGATGATGAAGAAATAAAAAGAAAATGAGCCGCAATGAATTCTATGTAGACTTATGCCGTTTTCTTTTCTCGAAATAGTGTTGCCCTGTTTATAAGTTTGTCTGGTAATTTCACTGAATATTGGACTTCTAACTAAATAAACTACAGTTTTTTCTTTTTTTTTTTCATTTTATAGAAATTCAGGTTACGTACTAATTCGATAATTGGGAAAAAGAAAAGAAAACGCCATTAGATTATGCCACCATAGAGCTTTATTAGTGACTAGCTGTAGCAGGCCACGCTTTGCTTTGTCTCACTTCTTATTATAGGCATTAGATGCGAAAAACGGCACACTTTAAAATAAGTTGGAAGTACCTAGAAACCGAACTTTCCCCTGGCTGCAGCCCTCAGCAAAAGTCAAATAAGTTAAACAAAATGGCGGAAAAAATTTATATTTTTCAATTAGGAAAAACAAATAGGGCCCATATTAGGTACAAGAAAATGTATCTTTGACGAAATTTGAAAACAACAAACTGAGAAAATTCTAGCGCTTTTGTATCTTCTTAATTGGCGCGTAACCGTCTAGACAATTTTGGCCGAGTCCAATAAAGCGCACAAGTTGTTTCTGTTTCGTGCTACCAATTGGAAATACCAAGGGAGGACGAGTCAGTATTCACGTTCCCAAGGCAATTGGGGTCTCCCTTTTCTTCTGCCTTTAGCAGGTTTCGATAGAAATACTTTCTGGAGCGGAGCACCTTCATCCATTCTCATGATCTGCCAAAGAACATGCTCTTTTGTATACGAATTTTCTTTTTTCAGTTTAAATTCAGAAAGTTCCAATTGATATTCAGAATTCCCATTTGAAATTCAGAAAATTACAATTGAAATTCAGAATTTGTATTTTTAATTCGGAAAGTTAGAATTGAAATTCAGAATTTCTATTTAAAATTCAGAAAATTGCATTTGAAATTCAGAAAATTACATTTGAAATTCAGAAACCTTCTTAACAGTACTCAAGAAGTTTTCTGAATTTCAATTGTAAATTTTCTTAATTTCAAATGTAACTTTCGGAATTTCAATTGTAATTTTCAGAATTTAAAATGCAATTTTCTGAATTTCAAATGGAAATTCTGAATTTCAATTAAAACTTTCTGAATTTCAATTAAAACTTTCTGAATATCAATTGGAACTTTCTGAATTTTAACTGAAAAAGGTGTAGTAATAAACACCAAACCAGTGCAGCACACTATTTCAAAGAATGTCCTTAAAAGTTTGCAATTTTCAGCAAATCGATAAAAAAAGTACTTAATACAATTTCCTGTAATTTCATCCATTTCATTTTAAACACACAATTTCTGAACTCTTTTCCCACTGTTCCAAGGTATTAGTTAATCTAACAATGACACTATCTAGCCTCGCCAGTAAAGCAGCAAGCAAGCCAGTAAGCAAAGGAGGACAGTTGGCAACGATGATGACACAGCAGAAGGTGTGCGTCGCGAGAAGGCAGAGGTAGCAAACAAAGGCAGACACAAAACCGGGGCTGGTGGTGCCATTGACCGGCAAAAGGCCTATGACGCCGCCAAAAAGAAGCAAGAATCAAAACGATAAACAAACCAACAAACGGTAAAGAGAGAGAGAGAGATATATATATATACATGAAAAAAGGAGAAAGACAACGATAAAGTAAATAGAAATTTATATGCAAAGTTTGATGTTGAAGGCATGAATTTGTTGACAGGCGCGCACACCACAGAGGACAGACAGCACGACACGGTGCGGCAAATGTGAATATCCATCTAGCGTAGCACGTATGCACATAAATATGTAAATATGTATCTGCGATATGTTTGCTTATAACTAGGGCAACCAAATATGTATATGCAATGTCATATTTTTTCTGATTCGTTCTATTGAAAAACTTTTAATTTATAAATTTGTTTCTAGAGAAAAACAAGTGGTTGACGTATATTTTTAGAGCATATTTTAGCATATTTTAATAATGACAATGACATTTTACTTGTAAATGCATATTTTGTCATATTTTACATCTTTGAGGAAAATCATAGGCCCGGTTTCACCAACCGGTCTCAACTTAGTTAAGCCGATTTTTGTAAGTTTTCAGTTTCACCATCCAACTGAGCTAAGTCACAAGTTAGTCACCTTTTGTCTTGACTAGCAAATTCAACAACCAAAAGAGCGAATGTGACAAAAAAATTAGCAAATACAGCAACCAAAACAACAAAAAAAAAACAGTATTTGCCATAAAAGCTGGCAGGGTTGCTGGTTGCAAAACTATTTTCTTTGACTAGTTGGTGAAACCCAAAAGTAAGTTAGCCCCAAATCTGGGCTAACTTAAGTCAAAACTTAGTTTTAGCTTTAGTCACGTTGGTGAATCCGGGCCATATTATTTCTGCTAAGTTATAAAAAAAAATTTCAGAATTATTGCGCAAAAATGCAACCATGTCCTTGGACATCTTTCGATTTAATTATCGAACTATCGAAACGTTAATGCAAATCTCATTTTATAACGGCACTTGAAAAATTTCAGTTGTATTTGCATTCTCTGGTTTTGTTTTTTGCTAGCGTTTTCTTATTTTAAGAAACGGTAAGTGCTTGTTGAAATAAAGATGAAAAATATATCTGTGGTCGCAAGCAATAACCGCTTAAGTCGACTTAGGAATATTTCGAGTTATATATACCACGTTATTCTCCTTTTAAAACTCTATATTTCTGTAAAACCCCCATGCTTATAACTTAATTCAGTCAAAAGATATAAATAAAACATTTAGGCTTAACTTAGAATAGAGGTATTTTAAATTTGCTATAACAGCCAAAGTAGATTTATATACTTAATGAAATTTCTTCATGACATTTTTTTTTATTTACAAAATTTGATCGTAACATTGTGGATGGCTCACTGATTTTCGTCCATAGTTTTTAATCGACTTTTATGATTTGTTAAGAAACGATTTCGAATATAAAAATCAATTTATCTCGAAATCATTTTTTAAGACTTAAGCGATTATTGCAAATTGCCACAGATATACATTTATGTATGTAAATATGCAAATTCTTACAGATAATGCCAAAATCTAAACAAACTATTTCGGGAAAGCTGAAGCAGATCGTTAAGGAATTTCCCGATCTTCAAACTGACGGTGAGGTGCTGATTTGCAAGTTATGCAGCAAGACCGTATCATTCAAGAAAACATTTCTTGTAAAGCCGCATGTGCAGAGTGAAAAGCACATCAAACCCAAACGATCACTAAATTTGCCACAATCATAAAGCTTTGTAGCGAATAGCTTGACACCGTCATATGTCGAATTCGCAAAGGATTTGTGTAAAGCATTTGTATGTGCAGATATACCCTTATATAAAATACGTAACATAAATCTAGTGCAGTTTTTTGAAAAATGGGTTTCCCAGAAAATACCATGTGAGACAAGCCTTCGAACTACTTATGTTAAGCAACTATATAGCAATACTATGGAAAAGATACAATCGCTATTAAAAGACCACTTTATTTGGATTGCGATTGATGAAACTACAGATTCTGCAGGTAGATATGTGGCAAATGTTATAGTCGGAATTTTACATGAAAACTTTGATATACATATCTAAGCAAAAGTTTCTTTTGAACGTTGCAGTATTGGAAGCTACAAATCAAAAAACAATTGCTCGGCTTTTCGATGAATCTGTAAAGCTTTTGGGAGAGATTATATTCTTTTATTTCTAACAGACGCCGCACCATATTTTTAGGTGGTGAAAAAGTATGGAACATATTACTGTGGCATCAATTTAACGAAAATTTTCCCGAATTTGTTACAGAAACGCACTTCCGATGTCTTGTGCATTTTTGCAATTTTCTGGGGCATATTTTTGATTTATATGTCATATTTTATTGGCATATTCTGCCTTTTTTGTGGCATGTTTTAATTTTTTTGAAGCATATTTTTGGTTGCCCTACTTATAACATTTAAAGTAGCTGTATCAATATGTTTGTTTTTATATTTAGCATTCAACACACAACATGGGCGCCAAATTCTTGCATGTATGGCAATTCTTATGGCACTTATGCATTGCATTTCCTGTTCTGCTGTTTTACGAACATTCATATGTACATATATATTTATACTCAACATTTCTTTACAAATCGTTTTTAATTAATAGCTAATACTCTTTGCCTACCCTGTTAAAAATCAACGCCTTATATAAGGTTTATTCTAGAAGATTTAAAGGCTTACGAAATAATGGCTGAAAACTCTAAGCAACCAAAATTTGTTTGGCTGATTTTCCTGTGTTGATGTAATCAGGCTGGAAGAACTATTCTCTCTCTCTCTCTCTGAGAGAAAACCTTATTCACAAGGCTAATTAACCATGGGAGCAAGGCAGATAGTTCCTTATAAAAAGGCCTTATGTGGTGTTTATATACCTTATAACAAGGCTTATTCGCCAACTTAAGCGTTACCGCCTATTTACGAAGCTAATATTCATACAATTATATAAATACCTACATAACAGAAAATTAAGTATTAAAATGTTTGGAGCAGAGCGAATGAGCGTATAACAGCAAGCAGCGCTGCCAGCGTAAGCCTTTTTTGCTGCCAGCGTATTTCGTATTGCTTAGTGACCTTTTTGCCGAGTATACGTATATGTAAGTATGTGCATCTGATGGAATTTTTATTACTAGACTGCAGATCTTTATGCAAAAAATTTAAAATGATTTATTAAGAGTTATATTGATTCAAAACCATATATTAACATTCCAAAGCGAATTTTCTTGCTCTGTTTTGGATATGCAAAATATATGCAGGTTATATGCAAGTTATATGCAAATTAAACTACACATTTTTTACATCAGATATGGAATTTTAAGTGATATACACAATAAGTAAAGTATAGTTGAATGCAAAAATCACATGTTCTATGCTGAATCTTTTGTTCTATGCAAATATAAAACCCATTAACGCTCAAAAACAAACTGCAAATGGAAACTAATTTTTATTATAATAATTTTTAATGTAAAGAGGTAATTTTAGGGTGCAGTGAAATAACGCCCGTGGAATTAACGCCCGTGGGCGTTATTTCCCAAAAAAAGGAAATACCGCCGCGGGCGTTTTTTCTTTTCTTGAAAAAGAAATAATTCCCGCAGGCGTTATTTCGTTTGATCCATGGGCTTTATTTCTCTTTCGGAAGGGCAATTAAGCCCGCAGACGGGTTTTTTTTAAATATGGTGTATTAGGGAAAAAAGCGCCGCAGGCGAAAAATTGGAATAAAAAATCGCGCGATTTTTAATTCCAATTTTCGATTCTTTCAATTTTTTTTAAATCCCTTCTAAATATTCAAATACTCAATCGAATAAACAAAGCTTCAGTAAATTTCTATAATCATTTATTACTAACAATTTTCAAGGTCTGTAAGTAAGTAAATATTTAAATACTCAATCAAAATAAACAAAACTTCATTACATACATATTGGCACTTTCAGACCACAATCTAAACAAATACTCTTATAGAGTTTTCAACAATTTGACGACAAACCGGGCACAAAATATTTCTATTGCCATTTAAAATTGCAACCTTACTGTGCTCTCCAAAGCAATCCGCACACAATTTAAAGTGATTGCATGGGCTTAAGAGAATATCACGTGGCTTGGTAAAACAAATAACACACAACAACATGCTTTGATTCTCGCAAAAATTGTCCGCCGCTTTTCCCAATAATAATACACCATATTTCAAAAAAAAAAAACGAAAAATTGGAATTAAAAATCGCGCGATTTTTTATTTCAATTTTTCGCCTGCGGCGCTTTTCCCAATAATAATACACCATATTTCAAAAAAAAAAAAACGAAAAATTGGAATTAAAAATCGTGCGATTTTTTATTCCAATTTTTCGCCTGCGGCGCTTTTTCCAATAATATTAGTACCCCATATTCAGAAAAAACGAAAAATTGGAATTAAAAATCGCGCGATTTTTTATTCCAATTTTTCGCCTGCGGCGCTTTTCCCAATAATACACCATATTTCAAAAAAAAAAAAAACGAAAAATTGGAATTAAAAATCGCGCGATTTTTTATTCCAATTTTTCGCCTGCGGCGCTTTTTCCAATAAAACAAACACCATATTTAAAAAAACCAAAAATTGGAATAAAAAATCGCGCGATTTTTTATTCCAATTTTTCGCCTGCGGCGCTTTTCCCACTAATACACCATATTTAAAAAAAAAACCCCGTCTGCGGGCTTAATTGCCCTTTCGAAAGGGAAATAAAGCCCACATCGCCGAATAGGGCGCGCGGGCGTTCTTTCCCTTTCTGAGTGGAAATAATACCCACGGGTTTAATTTCGTTTTATTCGCAGGCGCTATTTCTTTTTCAAGAAAAGAAAAAACGCCTGCGGGCGTTATTTCCTTTTTGGGAAATAACGCCCGCGGGCGTTAATTCCACGGGCGTTATTTCACTGCACCTAATTTTAGTTGTAGTTAAGACCACAGTATACTACAAGTGTTTTCTCCACATTTTCAATGGAAAAATTGTGACGCTTATCGGTTATGCAAAATATGCAGAAATAAATATGAATATTTAGAATATTTTGTTAATAACTTTCATTTTTCTCTTTGGAACCATATCGCTATCTCTTTTCCTTAAAAATATGCAATTGCATAAAGATCCGCAGTCTATTTATTACTATAAAACAACTGACAATCCCTACAAAATTTCAGCAAAATGTTGCAATAAGTTTTTAATGTGTGGCGTCTTGAAATCAAAAGATAAATAAAGGGAAAACGAGTTAAAATACGTTTTACAGTTCGCTTGCAGCGAATTAAATATTCAGTTCAGTTATCTTGCTTTGCAGATTTATGGCTGAAGAAAGTAAATAAAAGTTTTGACAATCTTAAAGTAATCTTAAGCTTACTGCATATGCTATTCTATGAACGGAGACTGGATTCCATGCCATTTTTCTTACGCTTATGCTCTTGTAACACAGTGTAGTGTATGCACTTGTCCTTTTGAGCATAAATTTTCTACGAAGAAGCGCATGTTAAGTACGTATGCTTGTTTATACAGTGGTGAACACAAAAAAAGCGCCAAATGTAAAAGCAAGTCTCAGCCTGCGACTAGTGCTTACAACATATCGTCACTATAAAATTGTGCACACCACTCTACATTTTATGGTTATTGCAATTTGGTTTTTCTTAATTCTAACAAACATGTGAGCAAGCATGTAGTATGTAGATATTATTTATTATTACCCCAGAGAGCAGGAAGCGTATCTTCAAATTATGCGGATACGATGTAGCTGTTGCTGTTGCTGTTGCCGCCACAACGCTAGCACAATTACTAAACGACGACGCAGCGCTACAACAGTGCTGTGTTGTTGTGGAGGATGCCGGCGATACGGCAATATATTCATTTGATATTGTAGCTGATAAGAATGATGACGCCGACGATGAGGGTGACGATGACGCAGATGTCGAGTGATGATGATGAACATGGTGATGATGATTGTGATGCGACGAATGATGATTGTGATGTGATGCGCGACAATCATGATGATGCTGGTCTGTCTCCGTCATTGTCGTCTCCATTGACATCGCATCATGTTGCTCATAATCACGTTTACGTTCGCTACGATCACGATGATGATGACGTCGTCGATGACGATGATGGCGTTCACTACTCTCACCGTCACAAACATCATTATTTCCTTCGCGTTCACGTTCCTCCCGTTCACGTTCACGGCGACGATGTTTCTCACTGCGTCGCTCTTTATCGCGTTTATCCTTTTTCTTCTTCTTACTTTTACGATGCTCCTTATAGTCGTGGTGGTCGTGCGCTTGTATGTGATTATTATTACTTTCATCCACTTCGTCCATTGCAGCCATGCCACCACCATCCATGCGATCATCCATTGCATCCATGGCTGGCGTATGCGCCGCTTCGCCCATTTTGTCGAGCGTAAATGCGTCAGTCGTTATGCCAGCCGGCACATCACCTGCACGCGGACTATCATGGGGTCCAGCCTGTTCACCGCTGCTCGCTGCAGCTGCTGTTGTATCCATCATCATCATTTTGTGCAAGTGTTGTTTTGTTTTTTTTCTCGTGTTTTTTAATCTTTGTTTTCTTAATTTTCGTTAGACGAATAAAGGTAGTTTGGTAAGTAAACACAATTACGCAATGACGGTGGTTTTAGAATTTATTTATTTATGTAGGCAGGTATTTTCGTTTTTGTTTTTTGTTTTTACTTTTGTTTTTGTTCTTTTATTTTTATTTTTGTTTTTTTTTTTTTTTGTATTTTGCTGCTACTTTTTATGTTGCATTTAATTTATATTTTCCCTATTTTTTAGAGGTAGTTTCGTATGCGTATAGGTATGCATGTGAGAACATGTTCTCTTCACGCTAAAAAACGTAAGCTCTTTTGCTTGCAGCGGTGCTCACTTGTTTGGCTTATTGTGAATCACAGCGCAATATGTTTTTGTTTTTCTTGTTTTTGTTTTATTTTATGCTTTTCAGCTGCTTATATACACCTATAAAGTTACCTGGGTATTTGTTGTATTTATTTTGTGTAGTCTATATACATATATGTGCTTTTGGTTTCAGCTTCAGTTTAAAATTTTATTAGCTTTGTACATTTTGTTGACTCTAGATTGTTGTAGTTGTTGCTTCATTATTATTATGCAGTCATCAACCGTGCACCATCATGCACCATACAAAAACTTTGTTGCGCTGCTTTTGCCCACTCACTCACTACTCACTCTTCTCAACACACCTCACTACGCTTTTTGGTGTGTGTGTTTGTAACATGTATCATTTTACTATCAATTATATTGTGGATACACGACTTTTAACTGCTATTGTAGCTCGTTTTTATTATTGTTGTTCTTTTCATGTATATCTTTTTTGCCTTTACTTATACTGTGATTTTTGTATTTGTTTTTATAGAACCTTTCCTATACATACATATGTGGCGTTCTTTGTACGATCGTTGCTACCTTTATTGCTGTTGTTGTTTGTTGCTCGTTTTTGCTTTTTTTCACCTTTTATTTGCATTTGTTTTTGTACTTATTTGTTTTATACAGTTTTTGCTTTGTCGAGTTCTTTGCACGATCGTTGCCAACCTTGTTGTTGTCGTTGTTGTTGGTTTAAGCTATGTTGCGCTGCTTTATGGTTCATTACTCTTTATTCTGTTTCATTGTTTAAGCCACGTTTTTGTGGTGACTAAAGTTTACTTCAGATCACTTCACTTCCACATAACACACAAAAACACCATCCCGTTCTACGTGTTGAAATGGTGAGAATAGAAAAAAGGTGTTATAAGTAGTTTTCTTATTTCCCTCGTTTTCTTAACTTTCTTATAACTTTCTTGCTTTCATAGAAATGCTCTTCTATTCTATTTGCTCTGCTGTTGAATTTGTGGTTAGAGACTCATGTACCCACTTGATTTTTTTTTGTATTCTAACACCGACTAAAATTATGGTTTTGCTTTGGTTTCATTTCTTGTTAGGTATTATACAATACCTACTATGTATTTCTCACCAAGAAATACTATTTGCATACATTTCTTTGCGTAGACTTTGTTTGATCTTTTTTTCCTTCACAAAACTCATAAATAACAAATTTCAAACAAAATCTCTCAGAATGTTCTCATGATGCTTTAAAAAATTTCATTGTTGCTTAGCGGGCTGAGAAATATGTCTTTCTTTTGGCCTCTATTATCTTGTCGCCTTAATTTTTAATCGCAATAAACATTACTTTTTATAGTTTTTTCTTTTTTGCTTCCATGTTATTGTGTTGATTTATGTACGAATGTACAAATATTTCTTAATGTGCTTCTAACGTTGTCTTGTATTTGTATTTTATCTGTAGTTGTTGACAAAATGGTCAAAAACAAAAGCAAAAACAAAAACAAAATATGTATTTAAATATAGATGAATCAATTGTTGAATATTTTGTATTGTTTGTATTATCTACATCTAATTTTTGATATTTCTCATAGTCGCGCAGCCGGTTTTTTTGTTTTTAATTTATCGCAGAAACACTTGTGTAGAATGATTAAAATAGAAAAAAAAATTATTTACACGCGATGATTAAGTTGAGTGAGCAAGCAAACACATTTGCTTTATAAAACATTTGCTTGTTTAATATGAAAGTATTAGTCAACAAGTGAATTATTATTAACAAAGCTTATCAATTCCGGCTGAAGAAATATATACAATGTAGATGGTGTTGCTAGAGGGGACCTTGAGGCAATGTGATATTTAGGGTTAGGCACGCTCGGAATGGCTAGTGCTTCAAAACTAATTTTAAGAACAGACTGAAGATTTTTAACAAACGGCCTTGAGCATTCCGTTTAAATTTAAAACTTTTAAAGAAGCCATTCATCGAAAAGGCTTTAAAGGGACCACCTCTAATCGTAAAGACTCTCCCACTGAGTTTTCCTCATTGCAACACTACCGAAAAAGCATGAAAAATTAAGAGCTAGCCGCTCCTATACATATAAATATAATAGGGATATGTTTGGAATGGTTCCAGATAATGATAGTGAAACGTGTAATCCCAGAGGCATTGCCATAAAAAAGCCTTTGCAAACTATAGATGTCCAAATGACCTTAAGGACAGAGGAGATAAATCGGCTGAGTCCAATGAGTGTACAATAGTCCATCGTTCAACGGTAACGAAGTCAGACAGACCAATAATCCATAAATACCGAGCTCCCTGATTGTTGAGAAAACGAACTTCTTTAAGACACAGCGTTCTGGTCGATGATAAGCCTAACAAACACTGAGGTTAGATAAAGATATGAAACTGACTTGAAAAGTAGCCTCTTTCTAAAATCTCTAACGTCAGAAGGCGACGCGAGAAGCTGCGGAGAATCATAGATTTCTCAACCAAAAGGTGTTTCGAGAAACTGTGGATAATCATAGGGTTCTCAAACAAAAGGTGTTTCGAGAAACTGTGCCATGAAAAAACCTTTGCAAATTATAGAACAGAGGGGATAAATCGGCTGAGTCCAATGTGGGTACAATAGTCCATCGTTCAACGGTAACGAAGTCAGACAGACCAATAATCCATAAATACCGAGCTCCCTAATTGTTGAGATAACGACCTTCTTTAAGACACAGCGTTCTGGTCGATGATAAGCCTAACAAACACAGAGGTTAGATAAAGATATGAAACTGACTCGAAAACTAGCCCCTTTCTAAAATCTCTAACGTCAGGCGACGCGAGAAACTGGAGAATCATAAAGTTCTCAACCAAAAGGTGTTTCGAGAAACTGTGGATAATCATAGGGTTCTCAAACAAAAGGTGTTTCGAGAAACTGTGCCATGAAAAAACCTTTGCAAATTATAGAACAGAGGGGATAAATCGGCTGAGTCCAATGTGGGTACAATAGTCCATCGTTCAACGGTAACGAAGTCAGACAGACCAATAATCCATAAATACCGAGCTCCCTAATTGTTGAGATAACGACCTTCTTTAAGACACAGCGTTCTGGTCGATGATAAGCCTAACAAACACAGAGGTTAGATAAAGATATGAAACTGACTCGAAAACTAGCCCCTTTCTAAAATCTCTAACGTCAGGCGACGCGAGAAACTGGAGAATCATAAAGTTCTCAACCAAAAGGTGTTCCGAGAAATTGTGTAGACACATATAGTTCTCAAACAAAATGGGACACACACAGTTCACAAATCGATAAAATTATAATTCTTAAATCGAAATCTAATTTCTAATGAGATTCTAATGAGAATTTGCGAATACTTCCTTCTCTAAACAGTTTTCAATTGAATTCTAGTGTAGTTTTCTACCTTCGCTTTCAATTAGAGAGTATGCGGTAATGGTGGAATCACGCTATTTATCCAACGTAATCTCCACAAATTCTCTAACGTTAGAGGCTGGGCTTTCTGGGAAGAATAAGCCTGAATCTTTGGCCAATACGCCACGACCTTTCTGCTGATTTTGTATGTATCTGTCCCAACAAGGACAATAGATCGAAGGCCTAAAGCAAGCCTTGCACTGAAACTATTACGAGGAATGGAATATTTTCAAAACAGAACATTAATTAGCTACTCAATTGCTTTATGCGAAACATACCTCAAACTCGTACTCGACAAAAATTCCTAACATTTCAACTACAAAATACTTATCGTTGCCGATAAAACTAAAAGGAGCAGTACCCAAAATATCGCACACACAACACACAAGAAAGCGATGATGATGAAGATTATCAGAAATAACAAGATTAGCAGTTGAGGCAGCACAACAATTAAGGATTTGCCGAAAGAGAATATAAAAAGCGCATTGAAATTTTGTACTTTATGGCTACAGGCGAACGATTAACAATCATTAAATCAAAACGAAAAAAAAAGGAAAAAATTGCAAACGAAAAAATTTCAGTTATTAGCGAAACGAAGAATCCCACCACAAGCAGTAGCAAGAAATAAAAGACTGTAAGAAAGGTAACAATGCAAGGAATTAAGGGTCGGTGGTGGTGGTAGTAGAGATTTAGTATTTTTTTTTTGTGCATTTTTTATTTCGAATTTTTTTCTCAGGCAATTCACAAAAGTGCTGGAGGCGACTATTATGCGTATGCACCACGAGCAAAAGAAGTTTAAAGGCGAAGAAAGATGAAGGAAAAAGAACGCATCGAGACAAACAAAAAATTGGCAGTAATTGTGCCGTTGTGATTCGGGGCAAAAGCTTTTTTGTGCTCAGATTTTTTGTGATTTCAATTGGTTTCGGTACGTTTGTTTTTGTTTTTTGCCATTTTGTCTTTGTTTTTGTTGTTGTTTTTCCTTGTTTGATTTCGTTTTTGTTTGCTGCAACGCGTTGTTGTTGCTTCCGTTCTCATTACATATTTGCAACGCGCAGCTGTCTGCAAACTGGATAGTGGCGATTATTTCTGTTGTTTTTGCTTATTTTTTTCAACATTTTTCTTTCAACATTTTGCTTTGCGAAATTAATTTGCAAAAAATAAAATAACATAATCATTGCAACACCGATCAACGGACCAGCCAAACCAAATGCGTTCCAAGGTGCAGTATTGATTTGCTGCCGATTGCTCTGCTCCTTTTGTTTAGCTGCCTAAATACAAGCACTAAAAATGAGGCAGGAACAGACGTCTATAATGGTCGTTCGAGGTTATGTATGTATGTATGTTTTCATAGGCATATGTGCATGTATCTTGTAGTAGATGCGCGCATATTGACTCTAGAATTGGCAGCAGGAAGGCCGTTCCAGACGCGCCGCCAACGAAGGCGAAAGGCCCAAAAACAGAGGCGAGTCAAAACAAAAAAAAAAAAACACACAACCGACGTAGCAACCAACAAATGGAAGCAACAAAATGCTACAAATCCGATTCGAAATTATAGCCACATGCACACAAAAACAGCAAAAACAAAATAAGAAACAAAAATATCGTGTCTGCATTGCAATCCGCGGTGCGCAAAGGAACACGAAAGAATGGCGACGAAACGGACTACGGATATGTGGAAGACGTCCGTATGTATATATGTAGGAGATCCACCAACGTTCGACTGACTGACACTTTTGCGACTTAAGAGTCAATGACTAATCGAGCGAGCGACCGACCGACCGTTCAACCGCCTTGTCTGCACGCGTTTACCTACCGAGATATACCTACACACCAAAAAAAAATAAACGCATAACGCAACACTCCATGCCACATACCGTAAATATAGTAATTCACCAGAATTAAGTAAAAAAAAAACAAAAAAAAAACTATAAAGCACACACATTCATATAATATGAGAATGATTGTTGTTGTTGTTGCTATCGTAGCTGTTGATGCAACAGTCAAAACGCAGGCAACCAACAAACAAGCAAAAAGTCACACAGAAAACTGCTTCACTTCACTTCGTTCTATTATAACACTACTATATACGACGGTTCGTTACTTGATTTGGTGAATATGAACAAACAACGCGCGCCCGTCCGGTACACGCTCACGTCTCGTCTCCGGTGTTGTGTCGTTTACGCAAAGACAGCAAGGTTGATACTGACTCGCCGTCAGCAATGGGATTTGCTGAGAAGTTTGGTTTGTTGGTTGGTTGGTAGATTAGTTGCTCGGTCGACCGGCCTAACGCAGCGCAAGTGTTGCATTGGGGTGGTCCTTAAAAAAATCAAATTAGCGATTTTCTGCAGTCTCACCGCCTAGAATCTTTACATAGTACTTCACTCAAAGATATTATGGTGCCGATCCTAGACGATTAAGGGGTGTCGTACGGGGGCTAATGTTCAGACCAAAGTAAAGACCAACAATTTCATTAAAATTTTTTATATCTAATGCCCATCCTGTACACGAGGATTACTTACTTAATTGGTGGCCGATGTGGTGCAGTGGTTAGAGTGCTCGCCTGCTATGCCAGAGGTCTCGGCTTCAATCCCCAGTCCGAGAAAAACACCAAACAAATTTTTCTAATTAATAGAAATCCAATTATTGGGTTTTTTAAGAGCAGCGGCCACCTCTCGGCAGTGGGCGGCATACCCTCCGGGTGTATTTCTGCCATGAAAAAGCTTCTCAAAAAATGCATTCGCCGTTCGGCGCCGGCATAAAACTGTAGGTCCACCCAATTAGTAGGAAAAAAAAAACAAAAGCAGCACACCTGGAATTGGGAGAGAAACTCGGCCATAAAACTCGTCAGAGTTATAATAGCGCCATTGTATTATATTATTATTAACTTACTTAATTGACACACAACCGTCTAGACGATTCTGGCCGAGTCCAATAAAGCGCATCAGCTGTTTCTGTTTCGTGCAGCATGGCGCCACTTGGGAACGCCTAGGAAGTCAGCTGTACACCTCATCTTCCCAACGCCGTGAAGGCCTCTCCTTTCTTTTGCGTTGAGCGGGTTTTTGATAGAAATACTTTCTTGGCCGGAGCACCTTCATACATTCATCCCTTTGACCCCTGTGCGACACCACTTAACCGCCTGCGATCGGAAGCAAAATTTTTATTTGGTATCCTCATGTACAGGACTATAGATTAGATATAACAAAAATTAAATTTAATTTTTTCAGTCTCCATAGAGTCTTCAGAACTTTTGATCCCTGTGCGACAACTCTTAACCATCTCCGATGAACAAAAATGTATATGTGGTATCTTCGACTGTATTAGCATCGACTTAGGGTGTGATATTCACGAAATATGATACACAGTTTGTCTACATACTTTTAAGTACCACCCTAGTATGCATGCAGTAACAAAAAAAAACATAAATACACACCGAAATAGAGGCTTATTGCCTGCCTATGCATTTCGAACCATTTGCGCTGTCGATGCCTAGTTTGTAGCAGGGCTATTCTGCTACCATTCTACCTTTGCCAACTCCATTCAATTCAACACCACACAATCAGCTTAGTTGCCCTTTTGCCAACACATGTATGTTTGTGCATTCACCTTTTGTTTTTCTGTTACTTCTCTTTGTTGTACACTTCTCTTTTGTACTCTTTCCTTTTTTGATATTACCAATCACTCTCTTTCTTACTCTTTTGAGAAGTTCTCTACGTTCAGTAGGCACAAGAATATCATATATACCGGTTATGTTGTATTGTCTGTGCCTCTACTCTCTTGCTGCACACACTCTTGTCTTGAGCCAATGCAATTCTCAAATAGGGTTACCAATGCTTGGTCCAAGGAAATCTACCTTTCATTTAAAAAAAAGTTTGACCAACCCATACAGGCTCTGAATTGCAGTTACAATATTGAACAAAGTGCAACAGTCCGGGAGGATGGATGCGTGTGTAGACGTCCATGTAAGTGGGCAAAGTTTCTGACTGTCGTCCAGCTGGGAATAGCCAGAGCGTTTCTTTTGCATTTCAAGGCGTCCTCGCAGTGTCCTCTGGATAGCTACCGAACATCAGTTTGGTGGTGAACTAAAGTGCGATGGCGACAACTCGGCAAAGTCACTGCGACATATTCGAGCTTGTTGAGGGGAATAACTGCTGCGTCGGTTCACATAGAACGCTAATCGTTCCAATCCTCATGTACGGCGCAGAAACATGAACGATGTTTGAATCAGACGATATGTCACTTGGAGTATTCGAGCAAAACGTTCTTCAGAATATTTAAGAACCTTTGTGCGTTAGCGATGGCAAGTATCGACGGAGATTTAATGAAGCGCTGTACGAGGTTTACAGTAATTAAGAAGAAGAAAAAGTACAATAGTCCAGCTAATATTGCTCGGCGGCCAAAGAATATTATTCTCATGTTTTCTATGGTTCATAACCAAGGTAAACTGTCCTCTTTAGGATATAGGAAGCTCATAGGCTCTCACAAACTATATAGACATCCTCTAATAAACCTTGTTCAATGAAAGTTACGAGTATTCATTCGTTGTTAATCTTTTGCGCTTCTTGGACATTCGAAATACATTAGCGCTAAATCATTTAGACGATTTTGAGGCTCCAATAAAATATCGCCGTGGATGGCCAAGTCATTATCCATCTATTCAACGCTGTGGTCATCCTTCTTCTGATACCACCGTTAGCTGTGGATAAGAGCGCTTTCAGCACCGGCGCCCATTTTTTGGCTTTACATTCGCTCAATATGATCAAGCGTTCAGTGACAACACTACCGCTATGTTTTCGTAAAGTACATTATTAAATCCTCTTCGAAATGTGAAGTAGAATATCCTGAAGCACACCCCAAGAGTTATCTCACGTCACATTGATATCGTCCATCGTCCTCCACGCATTACACCACGAACGGACTTGTATAATGTTATTTTTTCGTCGCTCTGTTAGGACTATAGATACTTCTCAAGTTGATCCAAGTGGCACTTGTTGACAAGAGTGATTCCTCGTTGAATTTCAAGGTCTAATGATTAAAAAGCAAGCAATTGCTGAGTTCAGATAAGTATCGTATGTAAGTATGTATAAACATTGTGCTTTACTCACTTGATTTTACTCAGAAAGTCCACTTGATCTCCTTCAGTTGACAAAACGCCATCAAATTAAATCACATTATTCGATTAATTCTTCAGTTAGATTTCTCTCTCTTGGGCCATTATCTTCGCGAGATCTTAAATAGTGCAAACGACGGTCGAAATAGTTCTTAGCTGTTATGGTACATTCTCGCATTTTCTTCTCAAGTAGTCTTCAGTCAATATGTTATAGTAATTCAGCAGGCTCTTGACACAGTGATCCTGCAACCTGCCTCTTATTCACAAAAGACCTGTGGATCTTAATTTAATTGGTACATGTTGGCATCTCTGTGTCGGTTCTGCCTAACCGAGTTCATTCGCACTCGCGTGGTTAATTTTTTTTAATGGAATTGTGGTGTGATTGAAACTTTCGAGTCTCTTTCGTCCAAGTTGAAATTATTATTTATTATACATACATATGTATGTAGGTAAAACATTGTAAAAAGATATTAGCGCTGCACACTCTTGGCTACTGACTACAGACCATTAAATATGTGTACACATTCGAAAGGTTAAAAAAAAATATACAAATGTACATACAGATATGCCTATATCCATATATGTTTCAATCAAATTGGGTTCGACAGGCGGACATAAAAATAAACACATTTATATAAAGAGCGTATTTATGTTTGTATGTTTGTTCTCTTGTTATTGTTTGTTGGTGGCGGCAACGTTGGCGCGCCTGTGTGGGGAGAAGAGTTCCATCATGCATACTCTTGCCTTTTTAATATCTAGTGCTGAATGGTGAGCAAGTAAAGGTAGATATATGTGTAATGTGTATGCGAATGCATACTTCGATACGAATAAATCACAAGCGAGTTTGTAACTTTTGCTGTCGATTGTTTTGTTTAGGTTACAGATAACGTGAACGTACATACATAATGTTGAGGTTGTCGGTTTGCTTACAGGAATATAACTTCTTACCACATGTACATTAGAGCGTATCGCGAAAAAAAGTTCGTCGTACGCCCCCCATATGATTCTTTTTCCAGTTCTACTGAAGCCATCGAAATACTTATTTTGTAAAAGATTAATGTTTTCTGACGACGTTTAACATATCGACAAAAAAAAGTTACATTAAGGTGGTATAAACTAAGTACTGGGTGGAAGTGACCCCAATGGCGCGCATAGGGTTAATACAATTATAAAGTAGAAACCCTCCTAACAAGCCAAAGAGATTGGTGTATTAAACTTGGGGATCGGGCCATAAATACCGAAGATATGAAGAAAATGAATTTTGGCGACATCTAGCGGCGTCCAAAAAAAAATAAAATTTTTTTCCTGAAATGTTTTCGAAAGAGAAATCGTATGGGGGGGGGGGGGGGGCCTACGTGAGACTTTTTTTTTGGTCCATATAGTAAGGCGAGACGGCCTTATTTTGAACACGCGTCCCATTAAAAAATTTTCTTTATTTTGAGTAACATTTCTCAAAAATGTGCAAAAAACATACAAAAACATTCAAACAAATTCGTTGTCATGGTGATTTGTATGGGAATTCAACTTATCAAAATTAAAGAAATCAAGTCTTCAAAACAAGGCCAAGTTGGAAATGGAATGGCGCTTAAGAAATGTTTTCTTATTTTCAGGTATGAAATTCTTTAAAACAAGTTTGTATATAAAACCATGGTAACGCACGTAAACAACTTTATTTTATCATCCCTTTAACATGTTTAGGGTAAATTTACTAAAAACAAAGAAAATAGTGTGCAATATAGGGAAGCAATTTCTGTCACCCCTCCATATATTATTTTCTCCCAGTGTAGAGTATACCGGTACCGCTTAGCCGTGACAAACTTACTTTCCCTTGCCCCTATCGCCATCCCTATATACATATATCTCTATCCCTATCTCTATCTCGATCTCTGTCTCTATCTCTATTTATGTATATCCCGATCTCTACCTATCTCTGTCTCTATTTCTATCTATCTCTATACCTATCACTGTTACTATCGCTATCACTATCACTACCTCTATCTCTATCCCTATCTCTATCTCTATTTCCGATGCTTTCCGAGTTGACGTTTTGACGTATACATATGTATCTATTGCTTTGGCATTGCTTTGCTTGTTTGTTGTTGTTCTCGCTTAGAGCAGCTATTGGGTTTGCTATGGCAAGGAACAACCACACGCACGACTCTTTTTTGAAAAAGATTTGTAGCCGTTTTAAGCCTGTTTTGATGCATTTTTACCACATTTTGGCAGATTTCTATGCCCCTTTGCAAACAAAACTTAACAAATTATATACAAGAACCTTTATCAAGAATCATTCTATCTATTTGTGATAACCGCATGAAAATCCGTCCAGTAGTTTTTGAGTTTATCGCGAACAGACAGACAGACGCGGCAGAGGGCTTTATTTTATAATACGCAATGATATACATACATACATATGTATGTTATAGTGTTACAATTACTGAAGACAAATTACCATTTGAATTAGATTAGTGATTATTTTACTATTATACGTAGTTCTGGCTATCTAATATACTATTATGATCACATTGTTATAACTATTATCCTGTCATAACCTCGATCTACAATTGCTTGCATATTTCATCTCTGTGGTGTGCTTTTAGGCGCACAAACTAATTTGCATACATAAACTCAACAACTAACGTTACCATTAACCGTTAGAGCGGCGCAACGTTACAATCAAGACAAAATAGATGAAAAATCAACAACAAAAATCAAGTTAACCAACATGTTTGACTGCTTCCATGCTAAGCTTAGTGGTACAATTCTATGTACATAGGAAAGTATGTAGGTATATATGTATGTAAGTGGTAACAACAGGCAACCAAACCGGCTGACTCGATTCGACGTTGCTGTCAATTGTTTATTACACAATTCACTCGATATACCTAGGCAAAAAGTAGTCGTGCGCCCGCTGGAGCTAGACAACACGACACAAATGCAGCAGGAAGGTCGTTAGACCGGTGAGAAAGAAAAATACACACAAACATACAAAATATAAAAACAAAAACAACAAAAAGACAATAATAAAAACAAAAACAACGAAAACAATAACAATAACAAAAGCAAAAACAAATAAAAGAAAAACCAATAATAAAAACAACAACTCAGTACAGTTGTGATAATAAAAGAATAAAAAAAATTAAGAGCGAAGGCAAAGAGAGTATCTACATTAATTTTTAAGTCAAAAGAGCGTGCAAGAAACGTGTTGCGACAAAAGAGACGAATAGAAACGCAAAAGAAAATTTGAGTAAAAATTTAGCAACAAAAATAAAAACAAACAAGTAAGGAAGCCTAAGTTCGAGTGGAATCGAACATTAGATACTCAGCTGTATGCTTTCATTGTTTGTTTGCGTTTGTTCGATATAGGGTGTATTTTATATGAAACGAGTGCTGCATAAACAGGGCGCAGCCACGCCCATTTTTAAAATTTGTATCAATCATCCAAATAAGCATATAAATATTATTGTTAGTGCAAAATTGCATCCCTCTATGACTTTTAGTTACAAAGAGTTCACGTTACAAATTCCAAAAGGGTTTTCCAGAAATATCTTTGTTAAAAAGTAGGCGTGGTCATAAACCGATTTCAATACATTTTTGCGTGTCTATTAACACATGTTATAAAAGTGCATAAACCAAGTTTCGTCATAATATCTCAGTTATTTGTCGAGTAATAGGCTCGTATATTCCTTTGTCTAAAAAGAGGCGGTGCCACGCCCATTTTATAAACTTTTTTTATTTTGTGTTTCCGGTCTATTGTAGAACTCATGTCACAAAATTTCAATGAATTATCTTTATATTTCACAGAGATATCGCTAAAAATGATTTTATTAGGTCACTTTATAATACCCATATATAAAAGTGGGCGTGGTCGTCAACCGATTTTGGTAGTTTTTCGTCCACACATTTGGCTAAGTAAATATAGCACGCGTACCAAATTCCATCGATATATCTTTAACGGTTTCTGAGTTATGGCCTATAAAACTTTCAATATTTGCCCCTTAATAAGTGGGCGTGGCACCGCCCATTTGCCAAAATTTTTATACTTTTTGTTTTATGTCCGTAGTTGGAGTCCTGCCACAAAATTTCAGTGACAGATCTTTATATTTGACAGAGATATCGCTTAAAATGTTTTTATTAGGTCACTTTATAATACCCATATATAAAAGTGGGCGTGGCCGTCAACCGATTTTGATAATTTTTCGCCAAAACATTTGTCTAAGTAAGCAAAGTAGGCATACCAAATTTCATCGATATATCTTCAACGGTTTCTGAGTTATGACATATAAAACTTTCAATGTTTGCCCCTTAATAAGTGGGCGTGGCACCGCCCATTTGCCAAAATTTTTGTACTTTTTGTTTTATGTCCGTAGTTGGACTCCTGCCACAAAATTTCAGTGATAGATCTTTATATTTGACAGAGATATCGCTTAAAATGGTTTTATTAGGTCACTTTATAATACCCATATATAAAAGTGGGCGTGGCCGTCAACCGATTTTGATAATTTTCCGTCGAAACATTTGTCTAAGTAAGCAAATTACGCATACCAAATTTCATCGATATATCTTCAACGGTTTCTGAGTTATGACATATAAAACTTTCCATGTTTGACCCTTAATAAGTGGGCGTGGCACCGCCCATTTTCCAAAACTTCATCAAATTTCTTCATAAGGGCCTGAGCTCAATACGTGGGTAAAATTTTATCACTCTAGCTATATTAGTGGCTGAGATACCAAATTTCCGATTTTTTCTATATAGGAAAAGTGGGCGTGGTCATGGTCCGATTTCGCCCATTTTCAATACCAACCGTCCCAGTCTCGATACCAACTTGCATTTCAAATTTCATCAAAATATCTCAATTTTTACGCGAGTTATCGTGCGTACGGACGGACGGACGGACGGACGGACGGACATGGCTCAATCGATTTCTCTTTTCACCCTGATCATTTTGATATATATAAGTCCATATCTATCTCGATTATTTCATTATGTTACAATCCACCGTTATGAAATCAAAATTATAATACTCTGTGTACTAGTACAGCTGAGTATAAAAATTAATGAAAATGAGAATTGCAATGGATTTGTTTTGTAGGCGAGCAGGCACATGCATATCTGATGATGGTGTAATAATTCAGAAAAAAAATAAGTAATAGCATAGCAACAACAACAACAGTAGAAACAATTGCGCGAAATATTTTTTTTTTTTTGTTGCAACACGCATTTAAAGTAGAAGAAGCAGATTTGCTCTATGCACAAACATACATATGTACATACATAAATAGGCATAAGTGCGTGTCTATCCCTGCAAAAATTCCGAGTACTCCAGTCGCTAATCCATAGAGTGCTCGCTATGGACCAACCGATTACTCCATAACTTGCCACATTTCATACAAAAAATATGGTCCATTTAACATTGCATGTCATTGCAATGGAGTATATACTCCAGCCCCGCATAACAAACAAATTAATCCATGGAGTAGCTACATTGGATTAATTGATGGAGTACCTAACAGTTAGCCGAACATAACAACAAAAACAAATGTTTATCGCGACGACGACGAATGACGTGTATACATACAAACATATGTATGTATGTAGGTATATATGTATACACATATCGTCGTCGTCGCCATAAAAATTTGGTTTTTGTTATGTTCGGCTAACTACGAACCGATGCAGATACACGAATCGGTCGTTTGGGCTATGTTAGTGGTCACTTTGAAAGTACTCCAACCTACCACAAATGGAGCATATAATCCAATGATTTTTGCAGGGATGGTTGTTGCCTACCCACTACCAGGAAGAATTACGGTGTCAGCGGCCTTTTGTTTGCCATCATCACCCTAAAAGGAAATACATATATACATAGATACCTACATACATACATAAATATATACTATGTATGTACCTACAATGCAGAGCTGAGCAGAGTGAAGAATCAGAAGATGATTTTGAAGAACTCACTTCATGCAAAATGTGGAATGAAGAAGGCAGCTGCAGCGGAGGCGGTGGTGAGGTTTTTGGTGTGTAGTAATAAGGGCACAAATATCACATAAATACATATGTACTATGCACATTAAGCCGTATCACGTTATATGGACAAAAAAAAAGTTTAGTGTGTGTCAGTTTTATTTGAACACTTATGTCGAAAAAATATTTTTGGTGTAAAAATTTTTTTTTTAGGCCCGCGTTAAAAACAGCTAAATCGCGTTTTTTGTAATAACTTCCTTATTTGATGTCGGATCTCTATGATCTTAATGTCGCAGAAAAGGTCTCGCTCAGCACTATATTTGGCCCATATAAAGTTTCGACCTCAAAGGTTGTCCTGAGTTTTACCTTTAAAAATTTTGGAGTTACTATCCCTAGATTTTTTTATTTTTATCACTACTACAAAGCTCTCAAAAAACCATGAGGAATCCCCCAAAGAAATTCTAGCCTTTATTCACAAACAAAAAAGTTATAACGTTGTAAAATGAAACACTTGTTTTTTTTTATAAAAAATTACCACAGAGAAGCGGCGAAACACGTCAACTTAATTTTTGGCTCCAGATTACGATGGCGTTTTTAGAAGTGAAGTGTATGCACTCCCATTTTTGAGATATTTAAGAAAACATTTTCAGTTTTCACATACAAAGCGATCCGATGTGGGGGCGTATGAGTAACTATTGTTGAGGTAATAAAAATAAAGAAAAGGGGAAAAAACTATACGTACATATATGTATATAAAATGCATATGAGAAGGAAGAGAATTCCCTGCACATAAATTCCAATTTGTTTTAAACGTTCGAAACCTGCACTGAAAAAACAACTTACCCAGATTATGGAAAAATGGGAATGTTTCGGCGCTAAAGACACATTTTCATTGTTTTGATGTACAATTTTCTTTAAATCAAGGAATAAAAACAACGTTTTGAAAGAAAATTTTATTCAAAACAATGAAAATATGTCATTAGCGGCGAATCATTCTCATTTTTCCATAATCTGAGTAATTTTTTTTTGAGTGTGAGCAAAGTAATATAAGCGACGAAGAATTCACTTTCAGAGCTCTGAAACTGCTTTCATAAATATCTCTAAATTTGGAGGACATCGTCATTTTTGGTCTCGGTTATCATAGATAAGAAGATGTTTTGGGGATTAAAGTAAAGTGCGTTGTTTTCAATTGTAGGCTGAATAATTAACTGCATTTCTAGGGGCAGACGACGCATCCAGCGCAAGTATTGATAATACATTTAGACTTCCGTTGTCTCTTCTTAGGCGCGTATAATTTTACAACGAACTATAGCAGTTTTTCTAAATAATTTGGATGATTTTACGATACGCACGGATGCAGAAATCGTGAAGCCGTTGTAAGCCAGCGCGTTGTGCTTAGAGATCCCACTTGAATACTTACCAAATCTTCACTACAGCCATTATCATTCAATATAAATAACGTTGATCAGCACGAATAGTCCAATCATCAATAATTTTTGGCATATCATGTATCCAGTATTGGTAGCTGTTCCATCGCGGTACAACATTCTCAAGTCAAGCGAGGACTTAGAATACTTTTTAATCAAAAACTCATACTATATGGCGTTACTGCCTCATATAAATAAGAACTTGGGATAATTTTTCAAAAAACAGGTTCTCTGATTTTAAAACGGTATAACTTTTTTGTTTGTGAGTAAAGGCTACAACTTTTCTAGCGGAGTCCTCATGGTTTTTTGAGAGCTTTGTATTAGTGATAAAAATAAAAAAATCTAGGGATAGTAACTCCAAAATTTTTAAAGGTAAAACTCAGAACAACCTTTGAGGTCGAAACTTTATATGGGCCAAATATAGTGCTGAGCGAGACCTTTTCTGCGACATTAAGATCATAGAGATCGGATATCAAATAAGGAAGTTATTACAAAAAACGCGATTTAGCTGTTTTTAACGCGGGCCTAAAAAAAAATTTTTTACACCATAAATATTTTTTCGACGTAAGTGTTCAAATAAAACTGACACACGCAAACTTTATTTTCGTGATACGGCTTAATGCACATATCCGTAATTATTATTCGTCTTATCATTGGCTGAGTGGAAGAACGCACTATTAAAAAAAAAATGTTTCCGGAAATTTTTTCAATAACACCCTTTATCAAATTTCGTTTCAAAAAAGCCCAATTTCGAATTTTTTCAAAGAAGTTTTCTCTAAAACTATTCTTCAATAAGCTCATGGTCCTGAAATTACGACAGCAACATGCATTTATTTTGCCGTCATATGTATGTTGCTGGCAACATTTTTTGTCAAATGAGAATAAACGCCAAAACGAAAACTTGGCAAATGTAAATAAACATATTTTATAACATCTCACAGAACCAATTTTCAAATTTTGGTGAATAAAGCACATTTTAATATAATACAAAATATAAATGTTAAATTGCAACAAATCTCACTTTTCGCTCGAAATAAAATGGCATTGTCTATTTAACTTGGCGTGAAAAAGGTTTCTGCCATAATGTTGCTAGCATGTTGCGCAACATTTTAACGGCAGTAAAGCCTAGTACTGAGTTCACAGCCGTGAAATTTCGCCAGCAACATTCATTTATTTTGCCGTGAAATGTTTCAAGAAAAATTTTTTTGTCAAATGAGAATAAATGCCAAAACGAAAACTGAGCAAATGTAAAAAGAAAAAATTTGGAGCATCGCCTCAGAACCAACTTTCAAATTTTGGCCAATAAAAAAATTTTATACAAAATATAAATTTCAATTTCAACAAATGTCAATATTCACTCGAAAATAAATGGCTTTGTATATTTAAATTGGCGTGAAAAAATGTTGCTGGTATAATGTTGCTAGCATGTTGCGCAACGTTTTCACGGCAGGAACTCAGTACAACTTTGTCGTGAAATATCTGTGAAATTTCATACATGTTTCACAACCAGTTTTTTGTATGGATGTTGACAGCAGTTTCACGTGAAACTCGAACTCAGTATAATACCATGTCTCCACATAACGTGTTTCGCTCTTTTTTTCTGCATTTTCTCTCTCAATCTTGTTTCCACACGGAAACCAGTGCCGAAACTCGCCAATTTCCATACAAATTTCTGAGAGCGAGTGAAGATTGAAACACTGTTTCATTCTGAATCATCGATGATATCGATGTCTTCTCTAATTTTGTATCGAAAATCTATCGAAATCTCACACAGACCAAAACAAAGACGCAAAAATAAGCAAACATACAAGCATTTAAGAAGAACAAGAAAGAGAAATGTCAAACTGAATCACGATTATTGAGCGAGATGTTTTGCTACATGTTTCTCTGGTGAATCAAGTTATGTGGAGACGGGCTTTTAACTCAGTAAGTACCTGTGAAATTTCACACATGTTTCATGAGCAGTTATTTTTGTATAGATGTTGGCAGAAGTTTCACGCAGAACGAACTTAGTTTCGACTATGCTTGACACCGAATTACGAAATAGGGCGTTATTGAACCAAATTTTGAATTGAGGTGTTTTTGAAAATTGTTTGAAATGGGGTGATTTTGAAATACATTCATACATATTTTCTTAACCAGGGCGCGCTTCCACTCAGCAAACGCGATGTCGAATATATGACATATATGTATGTATATGTATAGATAAGTATGTGGGTGGGTGTGTAAAACATACATATGTACATGTGTGCCTCGGTTGGTGGGGGTAATTATGACACCCGCTTAGCTTCGCAATTATGACGTTGTTGCCAGTGACGATGACAAACAACGTACATATGTTTGTAGGTATGCATTTTTGCGTATTAACAATAAAGTAACAACACTTTTGAAAGTATCTACATACACTCATACATAATTAAGCAGAAACAACAACAAATGTTCTAATAATACTCAAAGGCATAATGAAGCTTTGAACTGTAGGCTAATTTTAAAGCATAAATGAATTGGGGAGAAAACAATATGACTGAGATTAAATGGAAAATTGTGAAAAGACAGGAGAAGGCGACGTAAAGAAATTACAAAATACGAGGAAAAATATTGATTATGTTCAAAAATAACATTAAGGTTTTGTTCAGAAACTCAGTTTGAAGCGCAACCTGCTTTTGTAGTAGAAGCAAAGCGTTCATAAACGTAAATTTTGCATGAAGCGTCGCTCATCAGAATCATCAAAAAAATAATTACTACCGCTGTTGCGCTTCATGCTGCGTTTCTGAACATAGCCAACATTAACACACGGTTGTGGGAACAACAAATGATTTTTGTTTTGTAAAGTAAAAAGTGAACACAAAATTGTTTTTTAGTAAAAAATAGACAAAAAGTTGCTGTTCAGTAAAAAGTGGACAGAATTTACGTTTAGTAAAAGGTGGACAGAGAATATTTCGACGGCTGAGAATAAGATCGCCCTATTTCAAAATTTTGTTTCAAAAACGTCCTATTCCAAAAATTGTTTGAATAACGTCCTATTACAGATTTTGCTTCAAAAACGCCCTATTTCAGAGAAAATTCTATTTATATTTCTCTGAAATAGGGTGTTTTTGAATAATTTTTTGAAATAGGACGTTCTTGAAACAATTTTTGAAATAGAGCGATCTTATTCTCAGCCGTCTATTTGTTCTGTAAAAAGTGAATTAAGATTATTTAAGACTTCATAAACTTCCATTTTGAAATAGCTTGGATACGGAAAGACAATCTGCATAAGAATTGCAAGCAAAATAAAATAATTCAACGCAGAACGTAGATAAAACATTCGAGGTCGGTTGTAGAACAATAGAAACAAGTAAGAGCGCGGCTGTTTTCAGCCGTACCGAAGACTTCATACCTCTGATGAATGGAGAAATGAAAAGTTGCCTATGTATGTATGCACATAGCCTGATTTAGTTTAATTTAAATTCTGTGGGTTATTTATGGAAAGATTTATGAGAAAAAATGGTGTCTTAGCTATTTAAATTGAGAAGTTATACACCAAAATGTCTATATCTGAACAATCGGTTGTATGGGAGCTATATGTTATAGTGTTCCGATCTTCGCAATTTTCGGTAACCTTATTCGGGCCATTATGGGTACAAATAATTCAAAGTTCCATGTCCTTAGCTGTTTAAATGGAAAGTTATACAGAAGTTACACCCCCAAATGTGTATGCACATCTGAACAATCGGTTGTTTGCTATATGTTATAGTGGTTCGATTCGGCGGATTCCGACAAATGATCAATTGCACTTAACAACAAACCTGTAT
Source organism: Urophora cardui (assembly GCA_960531455.1). NCBI lineage: Eukaryota > Metazoa > Arthropoda > Insecta > Diptera > Tephritidae > Urophora > Urophora cardui. Next base: position 127,711,722 of record OY482672.1, read on the forward strand.
TCCAAATTTCATTCAGATATCTCAAAAACTGAGGGACTAGTTTGCGTTCACACAGACGGACATGGCTTAATCGACTCAGCTCATGATTCTGATCATATCGGCATATATTTTGATGGGTCCCCCACGCTTCCTTCTGGCTCTTTCCACAAAAATTTGTTGGCACAAAGTTATAATACTATTCCATTCTCATGAAAGGTATAAAAACACATAAAGCACAAATCAAATAGCACAAAATAAAACAAAACCAGACATGAGACACTGAAGAATAAGGAGGCAGTAGCCACAACCACTACAGTCGCTGCTTTTTAAACTTCAATAGCAAAAAATAGATCAGAGATCACACAGCCGAAGGCAGTAAAATTGCAACCGTATCAAGTGTGCCAATGGCTGGATGCATCGGGCCTAGCCGTCAGCCGTCAGCCGCCAGCCAGAAAGGAAGCACCAAAAAACTGGGCTGATGGCAACAAGAAGGGCCAACGTTATTTATAGAAAAATGCTGTGCGAGCGTGTGTGCGCTGGAAAAGGGCAATGATGTAGCAGTACAGCAGCAAGTAGAACAAATAGGAAAGCGGAAAATAAAAGAAGAAAAAAAAACTAATCTGAAAAGCATAAAAGAAAATTGGGAAAAACTCAAATGAAGACACGGTCGGTTCGGTTTATTTTGGTTGAGGCTGCTGCTGTTGCTGCTGCATAATAATAATATAATACAATGGCGCTATTATAACTCTGACGAGTTTTATGGCCGAGCTTCTCTCCCAATTCGAGGTGTGCTCCTTTTTGTTTTTTCCTACTAATTGGGTGGACCTACAGTTTTATGCCGGCTCCGAACGGCGAATGCATTTTTTGTGAGAAGCTTTTTCATGGCAGAAATACTCTCGGAGGGTATGCCGCCCACTGCCGAGAGGTGACCGCTGCTCTTAAAAAACCCAATAATTGGATTTTTACTAATTAGAAAAAATTGTTTTTGGTGTTTGGCTCGGACCGTGGTTTGAACCCGAGACCTCTGGCATAGCAGGCGAGCACTCTACCCACTGCACCACAGCGGCAGCGGTATGCTGCTGCATACGTACCTAAAAACAGTGAAATGCAAGAAAAGCGATTGACGTGCACGCACAGCCGTTCCATTAGACAGCAGCAAATAGATTTGTGCATAGGAACGAGTAAATACTTAGTTCTATTTATGTTTGCTTAAATACATTTATGTGGATGACTGAAATAACTTAAAAGTGTAGCAGCAATAGAAAATGTAATGGAAGTTTAGGGAAAAGGTCAAGCATATTTTGAAACACGTGCAAATATGTATCGTGTTACATGAGTTGGGAAAATGAGTACATATTTGCTTTGGAAAAACTTTTAGCATTATAGCATTTAGTGAAATTTGAAGTGTAGTTATAAAAGCATTTTGGGAAAGGAAATTCGATTTTTTCAGGACTTTCCTTCAGTAAAAAGTGGACAAATGATCATTGAAAATAGACCTAGACTTTTATTCAGTAAAACGTGGACAAATGATCATTGAAAATAGACCTAGACTTTCGCTCAGTAAAAAGTGGACAAAAGATTTTCGCTCAGTAAAAAGTGGACAAAATATTTTTCCTCAGTAAAAAGTAGACAAAAGGTTTTTATTCAGTACAAAGTGGATACAAAGTGGAGTGGACGAATCATTTTGGTTCAGTAAAAACTGGACACATGATTGTTTTATCATTGAAAATAGACCAAGATTTTTGTTCAGTAAAACGTGGACAAACGATTTTCGCTCAGTAAAAAGTGGACAAAAGAGTTTTCTTCAGTAAAAAGTAGACAAAAGATTTTTGTTCAGTAAAAAGTAGACAAAAGAGTTTTCTTCAGTAAAAAGTAGACGAATCATTTTGGTTCATTAAAACTGAAAAAATTACTGTTCTATCATTGAAAATATACCAAGATATTTGTAAAAGGTGGACAAACGATTTTCGCTCGGTAAAAAGTGGACAAAAGATTTTTCCCCAGTAAAATGTAGTAAAACAAACGATTTTCGCTCAGTAAAAAGTGGACAAAAAAGTTTTCCTCAGTGGACAAAAGATTTTCGCTCAGTAAAAAGTGGACAAAAGATTTTTCCTCAGTAAAAAGTAGACAAAAGATTTTTATTCAGTAAAAAGTGGACGAATCACTTTGGTTCAGTAAAAACAGAACACATGATTGTTTTATCATTAAAAATAGACCAAGATTTTTGTTCAGTAAAAGATGGACAAACGATTTTCGCTCAGTAAAAAGTGGACAAAAGATTTTTCCTCAGTAAAAAGAGGACAGAAGATTTTTCCTCAGTAAAAAGTAGAAGAATCATTTTGGTTCAGTAAATATTATGTTTTTTTTTTATTATGAGAGCAGTGAATTGCTCCCTGCTTTACTTTATTAGGAATAATGATGTTCTTCTTCTTCTTAATTGGTGCTTAACCGTCTAGACGCTTCTGGCCGAGTCCAACAATGCGCGCCAGTTGCTTCTGTTTCGTGCAGCGTGGCGCCACTTGGGAACACCTAGGGAGTCCACCTGATTATCCCAACGCAGTGGAGGTCTCCCCTTTATTTTGCGTTCAGCGTGTTTCGATAGAAATACTTTCTTGGCTGGAGCGCCTTCATCCATTCTCACGACATGACCTGCCCAACGCAGCCGCTGGAACTTTATTCGCTGAACAATGTCAATGTCTGTGTAAAGCTCGCACAGTTCATCGTTCAATCTCCGTCGATACTCGACCTCGTCAATGCGCAAGGGCGATAAATCTTCCGAAGAACTTTGCTCTCGAATACTCCAAGTGCAATCTCATCAGTAAAAAGTGGACAAAACTTTTAAATGTAGCAAAAAGTGGACCAAACTTTTAAATGCAGAAAAAAGTGGACGAAAATTCTGGTTCACTAAAAAGTTTGTAAAATATCTTTCTTTAGCAAAAAATGGACAATGGAATTTTGTTGAATAAAAGGTGAGAAAAGGAGTAAAAAGAAGGCAAAGCATTAGGTTCATTTATTATTAGCTAGTTTTGAATAGTTAGCCAAGTTTCGGATGGTAAAACGTTTCTTGAGTCAAAAAAATAGCAGAAGAGAGCCATAGACAGCTCCAAATATCAGCTAGTAAAATTTTCACAAGCTGAAATTATTTGCTGCCAAAGTTAGAAACAGCTGTTGAAAAAATAAACAACCGAATACTTTTGATTTTATTACTTTTGAAATTTTCTGAATTTTTTAAATAGAAATAATGAAAATGAAATGTTTTTTAGAAAAAATAACCATTAACCACGAAAAATAGCATTCAAATTATTAATCGCTAATTATTACTAGTTTTCCGTTTCTTGATTTTCTGTTCGTTTCGCTCTTTATGAGCGTAATTCTTTCCTCTTTTCTGTTTTCATTTCACTTGACAGCTAGTTGCTAGTTCAGTAAGAAACAAACCTATTAATTTTCAGCAAAAAAGTGGATAAAAGATTTTTATTTAACTTAAAAAGTGGGCATGACAAAAACAAAGAAGTTACCAATAGGGAACTTAAACCTAAAAGAAGGACAACTTCACAATAGGCTCTTCAAATTATTTCGCTAACAAATGTTAAGGGCACAAGGAAATGCGTTACATTGGAAATAATTTCTTAGAACAAAAAAATTAAAAATTCCAATTACAGGGCAATTTTTTATGAGCAGCATGCTTTTTATTTCTTTTTTTCTTTTCTTCTTTTCTTGTTCATCGACAAAATTTTTCACACCCCAAACTGGCTGAATTAAAAATGGTGGATAGAGTGTGCATTAGATGAAATGGAACAAATTGATGGATGGATAACCTTGAGTTAAATATACACATACACTTTTGACGTGAAGTAATAGTAATGCACGTGAGAGCGTAAAAAATTCATACACGTTTCGTGTGCAATATGTGCTATGAAAATGAAATGGGAAAAATATGAATGTTAAAATGGAAAATGAATATTGAGTAGGTACATGAGGGAAAGAGTGCTGAGAGAAAAGAAATGCTATATAAAATCCTTTACAGCAAACAAAACAATTATGTATGTACAACAATAATAATAATAAAACTACCAAGTCATAAAAATAGGGTTGTTTGAGCAAACGTCAATGACTTGACGACGACCACCGTTTGCTTCTTCTTCTTGTCTGTACTCTCTTCACCGTCTGACGAGTCGGTCGGTCGATCGGCAAGCCGTGGTAGGACGGCCGCTGTGCGTTATGACAGTCACGTAGACCGCCAGACGGCTCGGCCAAGTTTATTCTGCATTCGGCATAACATACGCGATAAGTAATAGTTATCCAGTTATCCTGCCAGCCAGCCCAGAAAACAGGAAATAACCAACAGTTGGCAGCAATGAAACCAAACCAAACCCGACCAAACCAAGCAACAACTATGAATAAACAAAATACAACTCTTGCCTTGCAAGACAAGAGCTAAAAATGACATTTGCATTTGGAATTCATTGTAACCAGCAAACTTTCGTGTGTATATACAACTCTCGGCAAAGATTATACAAACCTTATATGCATGCATACATATGTATGTCACAGTCCATGTAAAATAAGGGATGTGCAGTAAAAAAGTTTTCCAAACAGGCAACTCAAAAAAGGACACACAACGAATAAAGGGCGATAAAATAAATCGTGCAAGATGAAAATGTGTGAATAAAAGCGTTGCTCTTTCGCCAAAGGAACGAATCTGCAAATCAATGAATATATGAACAGGATATTTGTCGAATGATAAAAATCGGTAGTGGATAGGCTGCGAGGGAAAGAGCAGCGAATAGATGATGAGAATAAGTAGCACGGAAGGAAACGCAGCGTATACAAAGGAAACTGTCATAAATTGCATAATGTCATAATGTTGAGGAAGTCAATGGAAATGCGAGCAAAAATAAAACGAAACAAAAACAGAGAAGAATTACAATGTTTACAACCCGCTGGTAGTTTTAGCATTAAAATAATTCGATAAGAGAGAGAACTTGTTACTTTTTGGTTGCTTGCTTTTCCGACTGGGTAGGAATCTATATATTAATAGGCTAACATTTTTCCCATACAAACAATTCCCAGGCTGTTTAGCACATTTAACATACTCATATCCACATGAAATTGATATGGATGTGTTCGTTTGAGTCAGGAGCAGTGCATAGGCATATGATTTTTTCTATAAATTATTTAATTTGTTTATAATTAATAAATTAAATTTTTAGTTAAGAGAAATAGATATCGTAAACGTGTTTGCAAATATCGTAAACACAGTTGAAGAGTCGCTTTAATTTAAAAGCGCTCTCTCTATTTTATATGCATTGGCCCAGTTTACGCTCAGATCAAAATCAAAGCGGCCAAATATCTCCTATTGCTTTTCCATTAAAGCGAAAAATGAGAGAGAGGCCGGGAGAGTACACTGAGTAATTTTAATTTTGACCAAGTCATATCTAACAGGTAGGCTTTGCGGCGAATTGAAAAACTTATTTTTTTATTTACAAAGCTAGAGTGTAATGTCAAAATCAAAACGAATTCACATCATGGCCAATAGGAATGGACGAGCCTCAAGGAAATTCAAATTTTAACCACGGCGAAATATCATTTTGACATTACACTCTACCAATTACAATAACAAAATACATGGGAAATTTTTGAATTCGCCACCGGGCCCACCTTCCTAGATCTGCCTTGATTTCGCGTCGGACCGTGATCAAAAGAGCAAATCAGTGTTGCGGTACAACTTTTGGCGCCCAACTATTTTATATGGATGCCACATTTATGTAGTTTAGAGTGTGCCAATAAAAAAATATAAAATAATATCTGTGTGTATGCTTTTTAATTATTTTTATTTAAATTTTTGTTTTAATTTCACTTTATTCGCTTTTTTATTTTCATTTATTTATGATTTTATTTCTTTTTATTTCAATTTTACTTAATTCGTATTTATTTTATTTGAGGTGCTTTTTAATTACTTTTATAATACTTTGAGTACTAAGTTTGGTAATCCAATACAAAGTTGAAAAAATAAATTGCATGGTCGAATTTCGAGCACCGGCGATACTAGTATGATTTATTGTGAAACGATTTTCCGTCATCCCTTGTAAGTTTGGTTTGCACTGCAAAATTGTTCCACAATACATCAGAGAGAACTTGGTTGTTGAGAAAATCGCCAATTGCAATATGAGCATGAATCAGGCGAGGAAACCCAGCATGAAACCATTGAGATAACCAGTAGGAATAACCGACAAGACAAAGGAGATAGAACTGTAGTTAGGCATACGAATAGGAAATATACCCATCCCTACCGTAAACAACCCATAAATCTGGGGTGTTACCTTCGACAGTCTTTCCTCATTCTCAACGCATGCGACCGCGATTGCGAACAAGGAAAAAGTCGTAACAAAATACTCCAATCGCTAGCAGGCAGCACTTGGTGAAAAGATAAGAAAACCTTGATCGCAGTTACAAAGCTATCGGCCGGCCGGTCATAAACTATGCATCGTCAGTATGGTCGCCGGGAACTTGCAGAATACAATGGAGAAAGCTGCAAGCCTGCATTAATGCTGCTGTAAGGACCGCAACAGGTTGCCTCCTGCTGTCACCGGAATATCACAAACACCTCGAGACTCGGGTGCTCCTAGCTAAGGAACACTACAACATGCTAAATAAGTAGTTACTTCTGGGATGCCACCGCCGAGGCCATCCAAATCACAAACTCACACAACTAGAGCCTCTCCCCCGTCAAGTCAGGAATCACAAAGTTTAACAATAAAAAAAAACGATCAGTTCGAATTGCTCAATACCCGGGTAACTAGAGCTCTAAACAATATACACAAAGACACAGTTCCCAACTACATCATCTCTGCCCCATCTACTTTGTTCTAAGAGACCAACCGCCCTCAGTTGCAGAAGAAGGTGAAGTGACCCTAAATTCCCTAAAGACTACCTCAAGAGATATTCCGGATTACCTCCAGTTAATTCTCAAGATACTCCGAATTAGCTAGATATTCCGGATTATCGCTGTCGGCTGCCAATGCTATTACTCTTTTGCGTTAAGCCCCATTCTACCTATTTGAAATTGCTTTGAACCGAATCATTTTTTTTAAATGGTTTTCGGTTTGGTTTTTGAGTTTCAAAATAAAAACGGTTGGCTTCGTGGTTCGGTTCAAAGACTGAAAAAAACGCTGTGGTTCGGGGTTTGAACCGCTTCGTTTCGAACCGATTTGCAGCCCTGGTTAATATTTTAAGGCAAAATTTTCGGTATAGATTTGCGTCGTACAGTCGCATGAAGTGCGGTTTGTTCCGCAGATTTAGGGAGAAATTTATTTTCTTCATACCATTTTGGACCACGCTAATATGGAGAGACGCCGCATAACACAAAGCATCTCTTTCCATGCCCTTCAAAACCGACTCACTTAGAACCACTGTCCTTACGGACTAGCCCAAAGGAAGCGGCATCTTTCCTGGGACTCCCACTAAGTCAGCCTGATGACAATTTGTGAGCAAAATAGACCGTCGTCTGAACAGGACATAGTGCTGCTGCAACAACAACAACACCAACAACAAATTCCAAAATCTATCGAAATTTGAAGTTTTAAAAAAGGATTGCAAAGTGAACCTTTTGGCTGAATTATGTATGTATGTATGTACATATATATAGCAGGATTTTCTCTAAATTAATCAAACTAAGTAAAACACAAAGATTTAATTGAGACTGTCCCTTGCATTTCGGTTTCCATATTCCCATATCACATTATACATAACTCTCTGCCTACCATAGCACAGCTGGTTATAAAATCAGAAGAAAGCAGTGACAAACGCAGCGCAGCGCAACAACATCCTCAACGGGTGAGCGCAGCTAATACGCGAAAGGGACACTCCCGTCTAGGCATCTCACAACCACCGATCGAAGAAAGAAAGGCAGACAGCCACATGCATAAATAAATTGAATTGCATGCACATTTTTTGTTTTTATTTTTGTTTTTTGTTGTTGTTGTTTCTTTAGTTTGGTGGTGATATAAAACCAGACGACAGTAAGAATATAAAAACATATGTTGTATATACAACAGGATAAGAAAACTTCAGAGCAACACGCATACATATGTAAACACGCTATGAACCTTGGCAATTGGATGCTGGATTACATACATACATACATATTACTTCTCACAACCACTAAATGTGTGAACAAATTTTGTTTGCTTGCGGCTTTTGTCAACTTGCATAGTTGAGTAGTGCTGAGCTGCGTGAAAGCGGGGCGTATTTTGCCAAGGATTTGCAAGTATGTATGTCCTGAGATTAGAAAGAGAGTAGGTACATGTGACGGGTTACTTAGCGGATAAAATGTAAATTAGTTTGACATGACAAGACACGCCAATCCCATTGCAAAATTGCAAAGCAAAGTTGCGCTGGTATTACAAAAAGAAATCTACACTGAGAGAAAAAAAAATATATGGAGGGGTCAAAGAAATTGTTTACCTATTTTGAACACTACTTTCTTTGTTTTGAGTAAATTTTCCTTAAAACATGTTAAAAGGTTTATAAAATATTGTTGTTACATGCGTTACCATGGTTTCATATACTTGATTTGAAAAAATTCATACATTAAAATAATGAAAAATTCTTTAAGCGCCATTCCATTCCCAACTTTCCTTGTTTTGAAGACTTGATTTCTTTAATTTTGAGAAATTAAATTCCCATACAAATCCCCATGGCAACGAATTTGTTTGAATGTTTTTTTATGTTTTTTCCACATTTTTGAGAAAATTTACACAAAACAAAGAAAATTTTGTATTGGGACGCGTATTCAAAATAAGGAAAATTATGTCTTTGATCGAGAGAAATTTTTTTTTTGAGTGTATTGTTTTGATTTTTCGTTCGGTTGGTTTAACGTTGGTTTTATACATACCTGGGTAATACTGAGTAGTAATTGGACTATTACGTACTTAAATACTTTATATTTTGATCTTGAAGAAATCAGTCCGTACTAAGTACTTTCAGAATAGAGTAAGTGCGGGTAATGTGGAATACCCATTTTATTTTCCTCTGTAAAATCATGAATCTGCATGCAATTTCAAAGAAAATTTACTAATAAGGTACTTGAAGTTTTACGAACAAAGGAAGCATAAAGCAGTAGTCTTACAGCTGAGAGTTTCAGAGATATTTAAGAAAATATCTTAAGTCATAAACCTATTGAAAAAATTGGCGGGTAATGTGGTATACCATGTCGGGTAATGTGGTATAGTATACCACGGATCAAAAGCTTCTGTATTGCGGGAATGGCTATAATGTCCGTCTAATATAAGCAGCACAGGTTCACATGCAGATGGTTTTGTAACCCTTAAAAAATAGCTTAACCATTCTGTGAAGATGGAAATCTGAACCAACTGACAAATGACAAGTCTAGTCCGAGCCAGGTAGAGCATTCTTCATGAGAATAGGATGGTGGTTATTACGCGGAAATATAAAACCGGAGGAACGAATCTGCCTCCTGCGCTCGTGCAAGTCATAATGGTTACAAGTGATTCTCGTTCAGCTGAAGTCATTATTCCAATTTGGTTTTTCCTTTTCTAGAGAATATTTGGGGTTATTGCGAAGGCACTACTGATTTCTGGTTCCGTCCACGTTCCAAACATGAGTTGGTGAGAAATTATACTTTTTTCAAGTATTTCCAAAATTAGAGGTCGTCCCAGTTTAGTTTCTAATAGTTTGACGGTGGGTTTCTCACTCCTTGTCATACGCTGCAGCGTAGTACGAGGGACACAGACTTTTTGAAAGCCAATAGAATACCCATTTCCCGTCTCCTTACTGTTTGTATAGGTTTTTCATATCCTCTGCTCTCCATTTTCGTATTTCACCTTTTTTCGGCATGTTTTTAATTGAAATAGTTATTTAGTATACTATACCACTTTACCCGCATTTACCTATACCACAATAGCCGACATGGAGTTTTATCCCATTATTCTTAAATAACTAATTATACACAAATGTGCACAAAATATTGTATATGCAGTTCACAGAAACAATAATCACTTATTACCTTACAAGTAATAAATGTAGTTTAAAATTATTGGTATTTCTGCAAAAAATCGGTTTGTCTGAGCAAAAAAAAAAGTCAATAGCAATACCGCGCAGTTTTATTACAACTGACTCACAGTATCGCGTACAAAGAACAAGTTCAATCCTGCTTTACTATTTTTCTGCGAACGCCGATCTCTTTGGATAGGTCCCATTATTTTCACGTTCATACTTTCCGAGAAAAGCAGGTGTACCACATTAGCCGCCTATACCACATTACCCGCACTTACTCTATTCAAGTACAAGTACAAGTACAAGGAATTGAAAGTTTTAGCAAATACTTCAAAGTTATTGAAAATAATTGAATGTACTTGAAAAGAATTGAAAAATGTACTTGAATCGATTTTTCAATTCTTTTCAAGTACTTTCAATTACTTACAATCGACGACGGAACGTCAAGTTGAAACCAATATTTAAAAAAAACTAGAGTGCGCCTACTGTCGAATTTCGACAGTTTTTCTAGATATTTAGGATTAAGATACGTTATATTTTTTCTTATAATTTTATTTATGTCGAATTATTTTTTTTTTGTTTTAAATTAAATTTAATTATTTATTTATGTTAAATTTCAAATGTTAAATAAACATAATATGGACTACAAACGACATGTAAAAATTATAAAATATGGTTTATTTTTGTAATTTTTTTTTAAATATTGGTTTCAAGATCGTAAGTAATTGAAAGTACTTGAAAAGAATTGAAAAATCGATTCAAGTACATTTTTCAATTCTTTTAAAGTACTTTCAATTATTTTCAAATACTTTGAAGTATTTGCTAAAACTTCAATTCTTTTTCAATTCCTTGTACTTGTACTTGTCATTGTACTTGAAAATTTTGGGAATGCCAGTACCAGTACCAGCACAATTCCTTTAAAATGTACTTGTCACAAGTCGTACTGGTACTTGATATCACCCAGGTCTGGTTTTATAGTGGCGTTGTTAGAGGTGATAGTGATTGATTATTTTGTTACAGTAATCGATTCTTTTTTATAGAGATTATTCTTTGATTAGTGGAAATTATATTCAGGTTTAGATTATGCTTTGATTAATTGATTATTTTGGATTCAGATTTCACTTTGATTACTCAATTATTTTCTGATTTAGTTTTTGATTTTATTTATCGACCATTTTTTAATTCAAATTATGCTTTGATTAATCGATTATATTTGCCAACAACTTCTAATCAAAACTAGCTGATTAATTAAATCAATATTTTGAAATCAAATAGAGAGTAAATAACTACAATTAATTAATTTGACTCAGCATTTATTAATCGTTTTCAAAATTACTTTTTGGATTTTCGAAAAATTTGGATTTTTTGCGTACTCAGCATGTTTTAATTGTAATGAACAACAACTACGTAAAAAATTGAATTAATTACGATTTTAAATTCTTAAATTGAATAATTTCCGCCACTGCTGAGCCTTAAATTTATTAATCGATGAGAATTACTGGATTGAACTTTCGTTTTTCTACCATATCTAGGACCGACAGATATGTATGTAGTCCTTAACCACAAATTGAGCACCCGTAAGGATATAAACATGTGTGCAAGGCATGTTTAAATGTGCAGATGTAAGTATGCCTGCAAACGCAATCATACAACTAAATAAATGTTTGCAAATGTTGTTAGTCAAATGCAGTATACATACATATGTACAAATTTCAAGGTAATTTAATTAGGTGAAACCTCATGGGCGAATGGCTGCCTGGAGGCAGGCGGCCAAAACAGCATGACTACAAACTTGCAAGGTTTCATACATACATATGTACATACAAACATTCAAGCGATTTGTGGCATGTCTGTCTCACGTGAAGCGGAAATGTTATACAAATATTTTTCAAAGAACAAAGGTTACGCAAATACGTACCAAGCAATGTTTGTTTGTAACGCTTATTACAAGGATAAAACAAGCGAAAATTTGGCAAAACTCTTGCTCGATCTTTGACTGGCTCGATGTTACTCTTGTTGTTATTTTTAGTTGTTGGTAGGAAGGCATTGCGCAAAACAATACAATAAATTTATTTGCAAAAGTCTTAAAAAAATACAGCAATGAAACTTAAATTCAATTAGGAAAGGGAATGGATGATGGCAAATAAAAGCAAAAGCAAGAACAAGCCAAAATTGGAAAGGCTGTATTTTGGGTTGTAATTGGACAGTTTGAATAATTTGATTAACAACGAAGTCTAATAAAATTACTATTGTTTTTGTGTGTATGGTAAATAAGATTTGGAAATTGTGGCATGCATGCATACAATAGGTACACTAAAAAAACGCAGATGATGGAAAAATGGTAATGATTCGGCGTTAAACACATTTTTTTTTATTGTTTTGAGTACAATTTTCTTTAAAAACGTGTTTTTTATTCCTTGATTTGAAGAAAATTGTTCATCAAAACAATGAAAATATGTATGTCTTTAGCGCCGAATCTTTCCCACTTTTCCATAATCTAAGTACCTAAGTTGTTTTTTCAGTGTAGATATGAGTATTTGCTATTTTCCACTTGAATTCGGAAGAGCTTATATTTACATACATACATACATATGTATATAATACTTAAGGCAGTGCGCGCATCCATTACAAATGCAGATAAGATTAGACAGGAAGCCAGAAAATGGGATTTAGAGGATTTTATATCTAATGGTTTCTTTAGAGATGCTTGCGGCAAACAAGCAAGGGTTGTTCTTTGATTTTTTTTTTTGAAGTTGGCAACACTGCTACTGTTATTTATGATAAACATTGGTTATGGTTGGTTGGTTCCCTGCAAAAATGATTGGATTATATACTTGTTGCATTTGTGCCACAGTCAACTAGCGATAAATTTGTTACATGTAGACAACCATTGAGCTAGCCATAGAGTTCCATACATCTACACTAGCATTTTTTCACGATCATTGCCCATTTTGACGAACGTCCTGAAAAGTCACAACAGACTAGCCCCAAAAACCAGAAACATTTCAAATAAAATGAGTAGTCCAATTAACATTGCGTTGTCCTAGGAGAGGAACAGTCCCGCCATGCCCGTATAAAAGCTAGGAGTAGCCAAGGCAAATTAGTATATTAACTAGTAGTTAGAGCTCTACTATTCGAATAATTCGATTAATCGATTATTCGAATATTCGATTTTCAATTTTTGTACGATTGCCAATCGAATTTCATTATTCGAATAGTTGACTTCTTCCGATTATTCGAATAATCGTAGCTCCACGATTATTCGAATAACTTGTTAAAATTGAATAATCGATTTTTGAACCCAGCAAAAATGTAGGAAAAATATATTGTTTGCGTTTTTTTTGTTAAAATGAGTGACAATAAAGGAAAATAGATTTGGAGCTTTTTTATAAAAGGCCGTGAAGGCAAACAAGTTTCCCGCTCCATTTGTGGAGCTGTTTTAAATTTTCACAACTCTACCTCCTCGCAGAGCCCGAGCGGGATATATTGACACCCCATAGAGAAGTTGTTTATTAAAGCAAAATGTAAGTCTTTCAACATTCCTTCCCAATAACTCCTGTTATAGAACAGAAGCAAGTAACCAGTTTTTTTATTTCTTAGGAAATTAAGGTTTTGCATAGCTGTTCTTATCTTCGTCAAATATAATCAACTTACAAATGCAGTTCCAATATATCACTATTAGAGGATGTCACTGCATCATTTTTAAATTATGAGAATAACGGAAATGACGAATCAAATTCTTTTAATATTGGTATTATATGAAAGGTTTTTCGCAACGACTAATACGTGTCAGAATATTTTTATTTCTTTACAGAAGTACATATTTTTTTCTGTGTTAGAAAAAAGAATGTATGTATCTTGTTGTATTGTAAAAGCAAAAGATATTTGTTTCTGTTCTATCATAGAAGAGTTACTTGGTTTTGTCGTGGACTAATTTTAACTCATCAGTACATTTAAAGTTACTTGGTTATATTTTTGTTAGTTTAAGGTACTAAGGAACAAGATAGGAAAAAACGGATTAAATTCACTACTAGATGTTTTTATGAGAATTCCAAAAATAACACTGGTCGACAAGTTTTTGTTACGGAAATAAAATTCTACTTTTCTAAAGGATTTCGGTGCGCTGAATCCGATCTGATCTGAGTCAGATTTTCTGTAATACGTACAGTTTTTTAGATATTCATGCCCAAAGAGGCGAAAAACACGTTTTTTGGCTATATTCACTGCTCAATATCTTTTAAATTACTTACTTATTTTAAAAATTGCTTAAAGCTATTGAAAACGCTGACATTTCTCTTGAAGAAACCGTTTTAATATTTCAGATATCTTTCTTGTAACTTGCAATATTGCATATTAAGCTTCATTAGTTTTGCAATATTTTCTCCATACAAATATAATTAAAAATTTTGAAGCACGCTTTTAGGCAGTTTATTATATCATGGACGTATGTAAGTGGCTTCGTAAAAAATTATTCTTCTAAGCAACTACACAATTTGATTGCGCCTATAACATACTACAAAAGCTGCCGTTGTTTTCGACGAAAAATACCTTATTGTGCAAAAACATATATTACTACATACCTAAATTAGATATCCGAAAAATTAAAACTTTGTCTTCAAGAGAAATGACCGAGCTTTCAATAGCTTTAATCAATTTTTAAAATAAGTAAGTAATTTAAAAGATATTGAGGAGTGAATATAGCCAAAAATCGCGTTTTTCGCCTCTTTGGGCATGAATATCTAAAAAACTGTACGTATTACAGAAAATCTGACTTCAGACTTGGATTCAGCGCACCGAAATCCTTTAGAAAAGTAGAATTTTATTTCTGTAACAAAAATTTGTTGAAATTTTGTCGACCAGTGTAATGAGCACAACAAAAACAAGTAACTAGCAGTTACTTGCTTCTGTTCTATTACAGGAGATGAACACGAACTCTAGATGAATTCGAGAAGGAGAATATAATTTCTCAGACTCGTTTCGAGTTCGAGATGAACTCGAGAAAAATCAATTCTCGCAATACCATTTTCTTATTTTGTTAAATCCTGGTTTGCACGCAAAAATTCTCTATTAGGCTTAAATTTACCATTTAACCCTCTGCTCAAGAAACTCAAAAGATAGGATGACATCGTTGCTAATTCGTGTATTCGCTAATAAACCTAAATCTCGCGTGCATCACTAATGACTAATGACTGGCCTGGAATTCGGTTTCGCTGATCTATAGTCGCGAAGCATCGCCATGATAATATAACCAGAGAACCGAACTCTTTTCGAGGCGAATCCATTGTGTTTATTGGGTTTATCATAGTAAGCCCTTCATGGACGATAATGACGCTACTGTATAAATGGGTTTCCGGATATAAACTGTATTATGCATTCAATGTGAATTAAAATATGTAAAAATAACAAAAAATAATAGGCAGACTGTTGCCTTTGCGTAATAATTATAATAAAAAATTTCTAAAAATCGAACACATTCAAATTTTATATACACATGTGTATGTAAATATTTCAAGAATCGAATAATCGTTCAACAGCAATTATTCGAATAGTTGACAACGAGCGATTATTCGAATAATCGACATTGGACAATTATTCGAATTCGTCTAATCGAATTTTGAAAATCAATTTCATGGTATTCGAATAATTCGAATATTCGATTAATCGATTTTCACGAGCTCTACTAGTAGTGCGTAGGACACTCGCACATGTAGCAAGTGATGTACCGTCTCCTCCGCTCCAGGCAGATTACAGCAGCGGCATGGAGTGTTATAATCCAATCCCAATCGGGGCACATGGGTGCCAGTAGTCCAGTGTCCCATGAATACCGCAGTTAAGCGGGAAGATTTCCTCCTGTCCATCTTTAGGCTGGCTGAGGATGGCAACTCATTGTATGAAGGCCACATACTTCTGCGGGTCTGCAACCGTTTCCATATTGTTTTAGCCTCCCCAAAGCAATGCAGAGAGATTCGGCCCTGTATGAAACTTAGTTGTGCAAGAACCTCTTCCCCCTCCGTGATATAAAGAGCAGAGCTTTGCCTGGCTAGCTCAACAGCCATTTCGTTTCCCTGTATGTCGCTTTACTATATCGACTTGCTAAGCCCATGACCCACTCCATACGCTGCATGACCAGGCTTGAAGATACCGCTGCAGATACCAGAACCTTCAGAGCCGTGCTATCGTGCTTCCACAACGGCACCCTCCGCTGCAAGTAGAGCCTTGCAGGCCTCCTGTTTGGCGAAAACTTAAGATTGAGAAACGCTCGGCGTGTACAGGAGCCTGATTGATGTGGAATGGTTCAGCTGAGTTGCGAAGATACCCGTTACCACTCCGCCTGCCATATTTCACCCGTCCGTGAAAACTGAAACATCGAATCTCTGAACGAGTTTACCATCTACCCAGTGCTTCCTATGTGGAAAGATAATCTCATAGTTTGTATCGAAGACTGTTATAGGATATTTGGGTATAATCTGTTTTCGTGTTGAGTGGAGTCGGTAACGTTGAGCAGAATAGCCACTTATCTCAACGTTTAAAACTCCATTGCACTAATCTAACAATCATTTCCAAATCAATGACATGCAAATCTTTTTGACTGGAATTATGTATGTATAACAAGAATATTGTCTACTTATTGACATAAATTGAATGTGTTCTTGCAACTAACGTACCGCACTTTTACTCACACCAAACTACAAATACTTATGCATACAAAACTATTTAAGTAAAAGTGAAAGAAAATAGGCAGGTGAATAATACCTACATCTTATTCGAACCAATTTCAATGCCAATACATAGCTTAAACCAGTTTTTAAAGACATTAAGTACATTTAGCAGACAGTCACCTGCTAATTTCTTAAAGCCCACTCTCTTGAGACGTCTTTACGGAAATAATGCGTATAAAAACATTAACAACTGATAATTGGTACATCCAACCTTCTTCCAATTGCAGCAGGTGCACATGCAGTCTGGAGGACATTGAATTGTGTAGGTAACTCAAACACGACGACAGGCTTGTAGGTATCATTTCGTGTACTATTTGCACAAATACAAAATGTCCATTTGGCGAATAATGGTAGGCGTTTTACGTGTAATCGCATAAAATTGCAATGCTAACAGTGAGTGGCACGTTGAACGAGACATGCTTGACGGCACGATGGACGCTGGTGATGAGCAACAGAATTGAATGTCTACCTGTATGTACATATTTCTATTTGTATGTTTTTACTTTATACATATGTGGGTAATATTTTACCTGAATTTGTAAATTAGTATGAGCAGATATTCTATACAAATATTTACTTCAGCTCTTATTTCTTACAACTCTAGCACACTCAATAAAATTCTATCTTGTCTCACTGAAGTTTGTAGTGTTAATCTTGAAAACACTCTGAATTGGTTTTATCCCAAATAGTTAGAGCGTTGACTTCACCATAAAATGTTTTTATTAAAAAGGCTCCAAAGGTTGAGCTCAGGGTTTTGATTTCTCCTGAATTAATTAGTATCATTTCAGCTTTTTTAAAACGCTTTTATTAGCTTCACCTACATACATTTTTGTATGTAAACATTGCATACTTTCAGGCGAAAGCGCGTGTAGGTATTCATACACCGAATAGCAGTTTTTCAGTGTGAGATGTGCTCTTTTCAAATTATACATAGGTACCTTGACCAATTTTTCCTCCATTTGCTTTACGTCCAAGTTCATCACTCCCCAATTTCGATATATTTAGGTTAGGTTAGACTGGCTGGCCGTTACACAAAGACTAAGTGAGTCCGTAGTGTTTCCAGAAAAGTTTTTTAATATGAACACCTCTAAATGAAAAGCCTGTACTCATACTGAAGAACATCCCTGTTCCTTTGGTAAATACCAAGTTTCTTTATGTGTGTGGCCGCTGTGGTGCAGTGGGTAGACTACTCGCCTGCTATATCAGAGGTCTCGGGTTCAAACCCCAGTCCAAACACCAAAAAAAAATTTTCTAATTAGTAAAAATCCAATTATTGGGTTTTTTAAGAGCAGCGGTCACCTCTCGGTAGTGGGCGGCATACCCTCCGAGAGTGTATTTCTGCCACTAAAAAGCTTCTCACAAAAAAATGCATTCGCCGTTCGGAGCCGGCATAAAACTGTAGGTCCGCCCAATTAGTAGGAAAAACAAAAAGGAGCACACCTCGAATTGGGAGAGAAGCTCGGCCATAAAACTCGACAGAGTTATATAGCGCCATTGTATTATTATTATATTAACTATTATTATTAAGAGTTTCTTTATCACTATTTTGGATACCGATTCAAGATCACTGCATACGTTTATTTAACTGTGCTGGCTATTTAAAGACTCTTACATTTTGTAAATATTTTTCTTTTCACTCTAAACTCCATCTCTCCACTTTGCCTCATCTCCTTAACTGCACTCCAACGCTCAAAAATATACATTTATGTAAAAGGCCAAAGTTAACAAATACGAAATTTCTTTTTTTTTTATGTTAGTTGTTTTACACCTTTTCTAATGTGTATTTAGTTTTTGTGCATTTAAAATCAATCTAAATGATATACATATGTATATCAAATTGATAATGAGAGCTAAGAACCGTTGTAAACACCTCTCAATTTTTCCAGTTAATCCAGCACATCAATCATACCAATTTTCTTACTTTCAATGATTGATGATTAATTATTTTTTTTTTAAGATTAAAAGCGGCAATTTCTATTGAACTCTTCGGGAAAGAAAATATTATTTAAGGCATATTTTTCATTCTTCTTTAACAATTGGAAAACAATGTGTTTATTCTCTTTTATACATATGAGGAAGAAATGCATTTTATTTGTCTTTTTTTTTTGTTTGTTTGTTGAGATTTATTCAACTGTTTGCTTGTGTACTTACTATTTTTTTCGCTTATTTGTTTTTTTTGTATTTATTGTTTTTTTCTTTTGCTTTTCCCTTTTTTAGTTTTTTTTTATTTATTGTTTTTTCTTTTGATTTTCGCTTTAGCGTTTCGCTTTTTTATTGTTTTTTCTTTTGTTTCCCTTTATTTTTTTTTTTTCTTTCGATTTTCGATTTTTGTTTGTTTTTGCTTTTTACTTATTTTTTTTTAACTTTATATTTTTTTGCTTTTTTATTTTTTTTACTTTTTTATTTTTTTTTTACTTCTTATTTTCCTGACTTTTTGTTTGTTTGGTAAACATTTTTGGGTCAATTGCAATCTTGATAATTTTCTTTTCTGTATTTATTTATTTGGCTTATCTACACTGAGAGAAAAAAAATATATGGAGGGGTCAAAGAAATTGTTTACCTATTTTGAACACTACTTTCTTTGTTTTGAGTAAATTTTCCTTAAAACATGTTAAAAGGTTTATAAAATATTGTTGTTACATGCGTTACCATGGTTTCATATACTTGTTTTGAAAAAATTCATACATTAAAATAATGAAAAATTCTTTAAGCGCCATTTCATTCCCAACTTCCCTTGTTTTGAGGACTTGATTTCTTTAATTTTGAGAAATTAAATTCCCACACAAATCCCCATGGCAACGAATTTGTTTGAATGTTTTTTATGTTTTTTCCACATTTTGACGCGTGTTCAAAATAAGGAAAATTATGTCTTTGATCGAGAGAATTTTTTTTTTGTTTGAGTGTAATCTTCCGCTTCTTTCTGTATCTTATTTGTTCTTTTGCTCCATTAACCTTTCTCTGCAACACGTCTCACGCATTAAATTGTTTTACTATGGTTTATTTTGGTTGACAACAGTGCACAGCAGAATTACGTAGTCCAATATTCAGGACACAATTAGGTGATTCACAAAGTGTCATAAAGTCATATGTCATATTAAAATAATGTACGGAAATAGTTATAAAAGACTTTTCCGAAGCCCTGTGAAGAAGTAAACAAAAACAGCTGATCAAATACGACGACCCAAAAACATATCGTGCAGAGTTGTATTTATTTAGTACACATATAGCATAGAATGCAACAACAAAATATTATGACTTATGACGATATGACGCAATATGACAGGTTGTGAATCCCCTAAATATGTACAAAGGTACTTACTATTTATGTATATACAGTTGTTGACGATATACATACATAAGCGGAGAGTAAAAGAGATGTAAAGGTAGCAGCGCAATCCTCAATTATCTATGTATATTCTATTTTATTCCATCATGTCTAGGAAAAAGCTATTATTAACACCCTGCCAATTTTTTTCTAATTGAAACATTTCTAACACCATCCATCTCTTTACGACGCAACATGTTAGCTCATTCCAAATGTTTCTCATATTTACTTTTATCTCTCTTAGTTCCTATATAATTCCTTCTCTAGCAGTTCGTTTAGCATTCGATATCTGGAGCCTGTTACCGGAACTCAGTGTTACGAGTTTTCTTTTTGACAAGCGGTCGGTTTAACTCCTTCTTAAATGGCCGTTCTTCGTTTCAAATCAATAAATTTCAGATGAGAATAGTACCTTACAATTGTAGGTATAAACAAGTCTAGAAGAGTTATGAAATTGAGCTAATGTTGAAATAAAATTTGTCAGGTAGGAGCACAAACAAAGAAATTTTCAGTAATTGACTAAATAACCCGTCGTGAATGTTTATTTTTGGTTTTAGATATTTTTTTTTCAACCTAACTCAGGTTTTAGACTGTCATAAGTATCAACACATCGTCACAAGTATCCTTTATGAATTCCGCCACGAATGCGGTGATAAATTTAGTTAATTCAAGGTAACGTCACACCATGCATCGTGCCGTAGGCATTTTTATTACCACAGAAAGGCGTATCGAAGACCTGCGTGCTTCTTTACCCTTTTTGAAGCGTAATAATACATTAGTTAACTTACACGGAAAATACTTTAAATGTATAGCTATGTCACAGCACAAATGGACAAACAAAAACGTTACCAAAAAAAGAGGAAAAAAATATTGAAAAACCAACTCAATTTCCTTATACTTCGCGAACCTTTGAAATCCCCAGGGTGTATGTTTTTCAAATAAGTGGAAAGCAAACACTCACACCATAACCGAACACATTGCCAAATTCGTTACAGTAGCCAATTTAAAGCAAGATACAATATAATTAGCTCTGATTTTAACGCAGAATAGCAAGATTTGGCAATTCGCTATGAATAACAAATTACGAAAAACGAACGCGCGGAAATGGAGACGGCGAACGACAGTGTGGCCGTCACGGCACAGCAAAATATGGATTCTTGCAACAGTTAGCCGTAGAAATTAAAGAAAAAAAAAACATCACAGAAAATTCACTACCAAAGTAATAAAATACAGATTACTTAAGTACAAATGTTTGTGTGTATTTAGATATGATACTTGCATATACGAAAAGTAACAGTAAGAAGCCAAAAGATGTACCTAAGGACAGCGAAAATAAATGATTTTCAGCCGTAACACGTGACAACAAACATCATGTTCATGGGCGCAATGCAATAATAAACATGCGATGACTGTTGTGTGTATACAAATAAGCATACACTAGCGAACAATTGAATGGGACTTTTTAAGACTTGAGAAATTTCATAAGATATACATAAGTTTTTAAATTCTTTTTTTTTTGTTCAAAAGAATTGCTGTCAGTCCTCGACAGTGGACGGCCCGCTAGCCTCTGAGACTGAGAGGCTCACTTTAGAGGATTAGGGTTAAACTTCCATTTCAATTTAAAAAAAAACTATCGAACATTTTAGCCAAACTCTACGGTCTTATACTATTGACCGCCAGTGTATGCAACAATGGCTGTGTATGCATAGTGCGTGTTAGTGCGTGAAAGGCAGGCACAAATCATACCGAGAATTGTCTGTGCCACACATAACATGCACACAGATACAACAGGCATTAACAATAAGCAACAAAAACAAAAGTTACAAAATAGTAACTTTATGACAAAAAGAAGATACAGGCAGTAACGAATGTCTACCAAAAATACACAGCGGGTGCTGTCAACAACAAAAAACGACAAAAACAAAAACACATTTGCACTTCCTACATATTTAGCTTGTTGCGAGTCGCGACTGGACACTTTATAACCCTCACATATGTATGTATGTATGTATATCGGAACTAAAACGAATTTCTGAATTTGGATGCGCTTCTGATTTCGACTCGGAGTCAAAACAATTTGAGTCACCCTGCCGGCATTAATGGCAAAACAAAGCAACAACAAGAAAACAAAAACAAAAACAAGAAAACAAAAACAAAGCAACAGAAAATATAACAAGAAGAAAAAAAATAGCAAAGCAATAAAAAAAAACTGACAAAATTAATTTGAAGGATTCCAGTAACGTAATGTCAAAGGCATGTGAAAATTGCATTTTACTTCTTCACTTCGCGCAGTTCACTCAAGGCGAAGCAATTAACACTTCGAGGCAAAAGCAGCAGCATATCTAGTACCAATTTTGCAGAAAGTAAGTGACCTTCACGAAAAAGCAACAAAAACACAACAATAAAGTCAGCATTTTGAATACCTTTCGGTGTTGCAGCGCAGGCACAGCAGGCCGGCCGGTATGCAGTTACAAACAATACATATTGTACATGGTACATATATACATACATACTATGCATATGTAAATGCATAACGCAGTCAGCAGCAAAAATGAGTATCAAAAATCACATAAAAATATTTATTTGCCCATTAAACCTTTAACACCATTTTAACCATTTTCAGTCACACAAACTGGCTATTAAATTAAAGTCAGTGTTAGTGTCAGTCTGCAAGTAAATGTCCTTTTGCCTTTAAGGTAATTTTTATTATAATTTTTAGAAGTCAATTGTATTTGCACTACGGAGAATTGTTGTTAGTTCTAGGAGAACTCAGTTTCTTTAAGTAATAAAAAAGAATTGAGTTTAAGGTTTTTAGGATTTATTTTTTGTTTTTCTTATAAGCCAAGTTGGTGTGCTTAGTTATAGATATACATATGTATTTAAAAACTCACTTTTAGGATGCAGTCAGTGCATAGTTAATGACCAAGGTTGCTTAGTAGAAAGGTTGCCTGATATGTAATAATAAAAACTAGTCATCAATCCTTTCAAAAGGACCCCTAAAGTTAGACTTTTAAGACAATTTAATTTCAAAAATATAAATTTCATTATAATTGCGGCGTAGAGTCTCCGCCTACAATGACGGATTCGAGTCTAAATTGGAAAATTAATTAAAAACTTAACCGTAGACCTACGTCCGGGTCGAAAAGGACCCGAAATGCTCCTTTAAGTGGATATAACTAAGTAAGTAGTGAAATTAGAAGTCCTAAAGATTTTGACTTTTAATTATTATTTGAAATTTGAAATGAAGGAAATAAAATAAAAATCGTAACGCTAAACATTATAGTTTGGGCCTGAAAAAAATACTCCATAATCCTACGCCTCTGGTCGTTTTCGACCCGAACTGAATTTGCCTTATATTTTACCGAAGACTGAAAAAAGTAATGGTACTGGGGAAACCACCACAAGAAGCTTTGACAATCTGGAAATGATTAATGGAGACTCCCAAGCGAGAAGTTCAAAGCTGCAACAGCTGGACCCACCCAAAAAAGGCATACGGTAGCACTATTGTTTGGCAGAAAAATAAGCTGTTGCAGAAATTATGATAGAATCGCCATATAGCATCATTTGCAAAATATGCTTGTAAATCCAGTCACAGCAGAAATATATGCGAAAAATGCCTTATAAATCATAAAATATTTCCAATTAAGCTATTATCATTTAAATATTTAAATTAATGAGAATTTATATCCATAAATTAATGCAAAATATATTCGGGTCGAAAATGAACCGAAAAGTAGAATTCAGAAGTTTTTTTCCGTAGGTCTACGGTTAATTATTGCAGTTTAAAAAAAAAAAAATATATTGAAAACCCCTCGGCAATGACCGACATAACCTGCAAGAGCATTTCTGCACAGCTTTGAATGTCATAAATACTCAGATAGTCCGCGGGCTCAACCAAGGCCGCCTATGCGAGAGAACGATCCCCGTGGCGCTCGAGCTACCGAAAGCCTTCGACATGGTCAATCACGCCATACTAATGGAGGATATCGAGCAAACATGCCTAGGCTTAAGCGATGTTCCGGGAACTACCTGAATGGTCGACAAGCATCGGCGGATTTTAGGAACGTAACATCAAAGGCAAGGAGAAGTAGTCCTGTCCTAGGGTGATGTCCTGTCCCCTCTGTTGTTTAAATTCCATATGGCAAAACTGCGCTCCCAACCAGAAGGAGTCGCCATATGTAATATCCTACGCCGATAACTGCTCGACAATGGCAACAGGCATCGACATAGAGGACAATCTTGCGTCATTCTCCGCGCATGCGACCGAGGTTGTCAATAAACTTCAAAGTCGCAACAAAGTCCTGAAATAGCTGGCCGGCAGCACATGGGGTAAAGACAAGGAAACCTTAATTGCGACATATAAGGCAATCGGTCGGTTGTTGTAGTTGTAGCCACTAAGACACTCCCCGAAGGTTTTGGGGAGTGTAGGGAAAGTGACAGTCCTTTGCCGGATAAGTCCGATACGCTCGGGTACTAGTCCCTTCTGACACTAGCCCGACTGTCGTGCGAACGTTTTTTTTTGCCATTATCAACGTTCTGTGCCGGTGGATTTTAGTCCCCTCTTACGACAGGCATTCCTTACCACGAGTATATTCGAAGCCCCATAACCCGCTGGGGTCTGCAATCGGCCGGTCGCCAATATGATCGCCGGAGACTTGAGCACCACCAAATGGACGAAGCTACAGGCGTGCCAAAGCCTCGCTCTAAGGACTGCCACAGACATACACAACATCACATTTACCTGGAGCCTCAGATGTCCCAATTAAGAAACATAACAACATGCTAGATAAGCAATTATTACTGGGATGCTATCGAAGAGGCCACCCTAACAGTCATCTGATCGAGCCTGAACCACCTCCTCGCCATGTCAGGAATCATCTCCATGACCTATGCAAAGAGTTTGAAAAAGGCTGAACTCCTAAAGGCCTGGAATTGATCACAGCATACGGAATATATGGCCGGCATGCGGAGAGTCACCACACGACACCCAGCACGTCTTCACATGTCCAAGAAAGCCAACTCTTCTAACACCACTATCCCTCTGGATAAACCCCATAGAAGCTGCCACACTTCTGGCTCTACCGTTAGATGAGATTGACGTTAGTGATAAATGTGTGTTGCCTGGGCGGAGCATTGACATGACAGAACTTAACTCATTTTAAACTTCCATTTCAATTTAAAATGCAATCGTATTTTAGTTTTACTTTTTTGTTTAATTTTATTTCAATATCAACTTCAATTTCAGTTAGAATTTCAATTTCAACTTCAATTTCGCTTTCAATTTTAACCGTGGATATTTTCAATTGCGAAAGAACTTAAATTATATACATACATAAATCCATTCTGAATAAATTTGCACCGTGGCGAGCCAAAAATATCCTTTCCGCCGTGAAAGATTGTAATTCGGACAATAAAAAAAAATACATTAAACTTCCATTTGAAAAAGTTTAATCGATAGTAAAATTATGCCATAAAACTTTTATTATGACGTGTTTAATGGAAGTAGATAAACACGCCTATGAAGTGCATGCCTCAAAAACAGCCAAGGACAGGCGGCAAAATAATGCACTTGAATTGCGCGGTATCACGCGCAAACTATAAAGGAGTAAATTTAAAAAAAAAAAAAAGTAAATTAAAAACAAAAAAAAAACAATAATAATAAAGCGATCAAACAACCCTTACTATGGCCTGACATAACCACATGCATGTACATATTTCTCGTGTTTTTTTTTTCATTGCATTAATTTTGCTGATTTAATTTTTCGAATTTCGAATTCGGTCTCCTGCTGATGCAAAGTATTCTGGGTTTTTTCGATAATTGAAAATAATATTACACCACTCGCACTTGAATTCAACAACCTTCAATTGCTACCAAACAACAACAACAGCAAAAACACAAGCATAGACACAGGAAAATGCATGAAAACAAAGGGAGGCAATTACAAAGCGGCCGAATTTGGGGGTGGGTATTAGAACGCAGCAACCTGCACGCGGCCGCCTTGAGTCGCCGAATCGTAAAATAAGAAAAACCGATTATGTACTACATGTATGTATGTATGTATGTATGTATGGAAGCATTGTCTGCAGCTTGGGTTGGAGAAAGCAACTTTGATGTTCCTACAAAGATACAGTAATGGGCAAAATAATTTGAATTTTTAATTACTATATGATTAAACCGATCGAGAACGAAATAAGTGAATATTTTAAAAATATAAATACACGCGCGCCATCTGTTGGAACATAGCGGTGGTTATAACCTAATCTCATTAGTAAATATGTTGCATATATTTAGACAACAGCTAGAAATTACATACATACATACATACATACATACATACAGGTGAAACTAATAAAAGCGTGTTAAAAAGACACTGAAGATGGCGCATATTAGCCGAAACCGGTTTGTCTCCAAACCAAAATTGACAAGGGATGACGGAAGATCCTTCCACAATACATCATATTCCTACTACAAGCAACCAAAAAGTATATGATTAAACCTTAATTTAAATTGTTTTTTTTTTTGATAATTTACATATTTGAATTTTGATTTTAGTTTTGATTTTAATTTTAATTTTAAATTTTATTTGATTTTTTAATTATAATTTTAATTTGAATTTAATTTTTTATTTCAATTTCATTTTCTTTTCATGTTCATTTTTATATTCAAATTCAATTTCAATTTCCATTTTAATTTGAATTTAATTTCTAATTTCAATTTCATTTTCAATTTTAATTTTATTTTTTATTTTAATTTTAATATAATTTTTAATTTTAATTTTAATCTTAATTTTAATTTCAATTTTAATTTTAATTTTAATTTCAATTTCATTTTCTTTTCATTTTCAATTTTAATTTTAATTTTAATTTTAATTTTAATTTTAATTTTAATTTTAATTTTAATTTTAATTTTAATTTTAATTTTAATTTTAATTTTAATTTTAATTTTAATTTTAATTTTATTTTTTATTTTAATTTTATTTTTAATTTTAATTTTAATCTTAATTTTAATTTCAATTTTAATTTTAATTTTAATTTCAATTTCATTTTCTTTTCATTTTCAATTTTAATTTTATTTTTATTTTTTATTTTAATTTTAATGTTATTTTTAATTTTAATTTTAATCTTAATTTTAATTTCAATTTTAATTTTAATTTCAATTTTAATTTAAATTTTAATTTTAATTTCAATTTTAAGTTTAATTTCAATTTCATTTTCAATTTTAATTTTAATTTTATTTTTTATTTTAATTTTAATGTTATTTTTAATTTTAATTTTAATTTCAATTTTAATTTTAATTTTAATTTCAATTTCATTTTCAGTTTTAATTTCAATTTAAATTTCAATTACAATTTCAATTTCATTTTCGATTTAAATTTTAAATTTTAATTTTAATTTAAATATAAATTTTAATTTTAATTTCAATTCCATTTTCAATTTCATTTTCGTTTTCAATTTCAATTTCATTTTCAATTTCAATTTCATTTTCATTTTAAATTTCAATTTCATTTTCAATTTTAATTTCAATTACAATTTCAATTTCATTTTCGATTTAAATCTTAAATTTTAATTTTAATGTAAATATAAATTTTAATTTTAATTTCTATTTCAATTCTAATTTTAATTTCAATTCCATTTCCAATTTCATTTTTAATTTTAGTTTCATTTTTAACTTCAATTTCATTTTCATTTTTAATTTCAATTTCAAATTCAGTTTCAAAATTTTAAATTTTAGTTTTAATTTTAATTTAACTTTCATTTTCAATTCAATTTTTATTCTTTTATTTCACATTAAATTTACTTTTTAATTTCAATTTTATCATCGATTTCAATTTGAATTAAATTCAAATTCAATTCTTTTGATTCAATTTTGATTTCCGTTTTATTTTTAATTTTATTTTCAATTTCAACTTCTTTTTCAATTTCATTTTTAACTTCAATTTAATTTTTAATTTCAATTGCATTTTCAATTTCAATTTAAATTTTAATTTCAATTTCAATTTCAATTTAATTTTTAATTTCAATTTTATTTTTAATTTCAATTTCGATCTCAGTTTCAATCAATTTCAGTTTTAATTCATTTATTTCACATTCCATTTCCCTTTTAATTTCACCTTTATTTCAATTTCAAATTAAATTCAAAATCAATTCTCTTGATTCAATTTTAATTTCGGTTTAATTTTTAATTTCGGTTTTGTTTTTAATTTCAATTTCAGCTCCATTTTCAATCTCAATTGTCTTTAATTTTAATTTCAATCTCAATGTCAATCTAATATTTTTTTTTCTAAAATTTAGATTTTCTAGCTGCAAACTCTATCTACAAATTTCATCACTGGTGTGCGGCCATGAGTGCACATAAAAATTGCAAAAAAAAAAATTAATTGCAAGCCTTAATGGAAAATCTATATAGTAATTTTTGTTTATTGCAGACATTTCAAGCCTGCATGTCCAAATATGTAAGTATGTAAGTATACAGCGCACCGCCATCACGCATTACCCACCACCCACCACCCACCACCACACTGCACTAGATATTTTTCATCAACACCACCCTTAATTACACAATCATATAAAATGAGTTAAAATAAAACTATGTTTTTGAAGAGGGTGAACAACACATGTACCAATCCTGATCCAGTTATATGCGCCGTTTATTTTATTATAGCAATTTTGTCTTGTTATTGCCTCTGGTTTTCTGCATTAGATAAAGGAACAATTTGCTATTTTAAAATGTGGTGAAAGGAAACCGGAAGTATACAAGTAAATAGAATATAAACGCAACATGCAATCAAAAATAAACAAAAAAAAACAAAAACAGGAAACTTGCGGTTTAGCAAGAAGTCACGTCTCAAAAGCCCTAACGAGCGGTTTTGCACGAAGACCACCTTAGGTGCGAATATTTTTTAAATCGCATTTCGGTTTCATGTTTTATTTTTTGTTTTTCCTTCGTGTCCCTTCATGGCGCGCATTTCATGTGTGTGTGTATGTATCTATGAAATACGGTTTTGCGTGACAATTTGTAGTTTAAAAAAACGTATACTTCATTAATAGATAATGGCAGGAGGTAGTGCCGAAAGTGTTTTTTACATTGTTGCAAAAAAGTTTAGTACCTAAGTACTTTCTAAAACAAACGAGGGTAAATATAACGTCTGTTTGGCTTTGTTAGCAAATAAATGCATCATTTAAGTTTCACGTCAATCGGACTTTATTCTTAAGCCATACAAAATTCACATATCTAAACAAAGCCCATAATAACATGGTAATCGGCGAGGTGGGCGTTGCAAATTTACACTAACAACAGATGTTCATCAGAATTAATCGATTGCTAAATATGCGCACAAGATTGACATTAAGTGGCATTTCTAACGCTTTGTAATCAGTTCGGAGTCTAATCACGAAGGCGAATCGCAAAGAATTAAGAACCACACTCCCCAGATGCAATTGGGGTTTTTCTGAAAAGCGTCTTCTTCTACATATGAATATACAACCCAACGGGTTAGGGGGCTTGGAATATACCCGTGGTAAGGAATCCCTATCGTAAGAGGCGACTAAAATCCACCGGCCTAGAAGGTTGATAACGGCCAAAAAAAATCGTTCGCAGTACAGTCAGGCTAGTGTCAGACGGGACTAGTTCCGAGCGTACCGTGTTCATCCTGCAAAGCACTTACTTCCCATACACTCCGCAAAACCTTCGGGGAGGGTCTTGGTGGATACAACAACAACAACAACAACAACAACAACACAAACAACAACAATAACAACAACAACTTGAAAGACGTTGATCTTCTTCTTCTACTTAATTGGCGCTGTGGTGCAGTGGGCTTGCCTGCTATGCCAGAGGTCTCGGGTTCAAACCCTAATCCGAGAAAACACCAAAAAAAATTTTCTAATTAGTAAAAATCCAATTATTGGATTTTTTAAGAGTAGCGGTCACCTCTCGGCAGTGGACGGCATACCCTCCGAGTGTATTTCTGCCATGAAAAAGCTTCTCACAAAAAATGCATTCGCCGTTCGGAGCCGGCATAAAACCCAATTAAAAGGAAAAACAAAAGGTGCGCACCTCCAATTGGTGGAGAAGCTCGGCCATAAAACTCGTCAGAGTTATAATAGCGCCGTTGTATTATATTATTATTACTTAATTGGCGCGTAACCGTCTAGACGTTTATGGTTGAGTCAAATAAAGCGCGCCACTTGTTTCTGTTGTGTACTATCTGGTGCCAATTGTAAACACCGAGGGAGGCCGAGTGCGCTCTATATCTGATCTTTCCAACGAAGTGAAGGTCCCCCTTTTCTTGAAGAAACTCCAAGCCTGCCAAAATTCGGCGTTACGTACCGCCACGGAAAGTCTACTCATGTCGCCGGAACATCACCTACATCATGAGGCACAGATGCTACCAGTTGAGAATCATAACATCATGCTTAGCAAACAGTTTCTCCTGGGATGCTACCGCAGTGGACATCCAAACAACCATCTACTGGAGCTCACAATTTGTGAGCAGAACTCGTCGGCTAAGCAGGGCTTAGTACCGCTACAACAACAACTTATTTCTTACATTCCCAACACATTACCTGCCCAACACAGCCTCTGGATTTTTATTCGCTGAACCGTTTTGTTGTTGTTGTTGTAGCCACCAAGACACTCCCCGAAGGTCTGCACCGTAGTTTATCATGAAATTTCCTTAGGTCTGCACCGTAGTTTATCATGAAATTTCCTTCGATACTCGCCCTCGCTAACGCGCAAAGATCCATAAATCTTGCGAAGAATTTTTCTCTCGAATACTCCAAATGCCATCTCATCTGATTTTGACATCGCCCCTGCTTCTGCGCCATACATTGTGGACTGAAACGATGAGCGTCTTGTAAAACGGGATTTTTGTTCGTCGAGGACTTTACTTTTCAATAGCACTTAAAGGCAAGATTAAATATTGGTTGGATTTCCGTGCTGACACATTTTTGGTGTTGAAGCTGATTCCCAAATATATGTATATGCAGATGATTTCCTTAGCAGTTTCGAATTTGCAGCTCCTGTGTTGGTCCTGTATAGATTTTGTATACGAGAGGCCTAATATTTCCCTATAGTTGCAACGAATATTTAAACAGCTGCTTGGACTCAGCTGATAGCATAGCCTGACGCCAGCTTTGCGTTCGCCAAGAGTTTGAGAAGTGAAAAGTTTATTCCGTTATGGCGTCTCAGTTCATTCCAATTTATTAAACAAATCTTATGACTATTTATACAAAATTATTAGTGAATTTATTTCCACTAGTAAACCTGACCACGCGATGCTGTGGCTTTCAATTACACTGTGCGACAATTTGAGGGTGGAAAACCACTTATTACTCCATTTAATATTTTTTTATTGCCATTTTAAATTTGACTTCCCCTTAAAATGGCAGAATATACATATATCGGCTTTAAGCCCATAGATTCTTATTAATAAAATATAAAATTAAGCATATTAATAATTACTGGTTATTTTTATTTTCCGTCGACCTAGATTTTGTATACAAAGATTTTGCCCGAGTAGTCCCATAGTGAAGTTTTAATGCGAATAATTTTCTACAATATTTTATCCATATAGCTACCTCCAAAAGATCATTTGTCGTACTTCTCTTTCTCTTCCCCTTTCCCTTTTATTAGCGCATCCTCTTCCCTTTATCCATTTTATTTTCCGTACTCTTCCGTCTTTAGCTTCCTTTCCTTCGCCATTCCCGTTCCTTTCATTTTCCCCTCCCCTTTCTTTTTATTACAGGGCAAGACCCTTCATGACACTTAAAATTTCAAAACCGGACAAACTGTAGCTTAAAAATAAATTTTTGAACAGGTGGCAAATCATTTTGTAAAAATCATAAATTACTCATTTTCAGGCCAAGCATTTTCATATGACACTTTAAATTTAAAAATCAAACTGTGGAGTAAAAATAAATTTTTAAACAGGTGGCAACCCTCGTTGTAAAAATTATGATAAATTACTCATTTTGAGGCAAAGCACTTTCATATGACACCGCAAATCTAAAAATCAAACAGACTATATCGTAAAAATTAAATTGTGAACAGGTGGCAACCCTTCTTATAAAAATTCATAGGACACCTCAAATTAAAAAATCACACAAACTATAGCGTAAAACTGAATTTTTGAACAGGTGGCAACCCTTGTTGTAAAAATTGTAATAAATTACTAATTTCCAGCTCAAGCCCTTCATATGGTACCTGAAATTTATAAATCAAACAAACTATACAGGACAATTCAATTTTTAAACAGGTGGCAACACCTTTTAAAAAAATTAAAGCTTCCTGCACATCTACATGCCAAGCCCTTTCATATGATACCCCATTTTCGAAAATCGGTATAACGGTGTAAAAGTTATGGTGCGTACAAAAAATTGCTTAGCGTAATATATATAAAGATTACTCCACCTGCTTTTCTTTGTTCATTGTCTTGGGTTGTGAGACGACGAATAAAAAAATGCAACTGCGTTATTCGAGTGCAGCGGTCAATGTTATTTGTTTTTCTTTTTTTTTAATATTGCAAGCATTAAATGTGTGTGATTATGATTCTAATTTCAATTTTCTTGTCCTTTTTAAAACTGTATGCAATGTACTTTAATATACACAAATCACTAAACAGCAAGCGTTGCATATTTTTAGGCGCATTATTACACTACGAACCACACGTTGTGCACATAGCAACTTTTAATCACTGATCAGTAGGGCAACCAAAAAATTGCTCTAAAAAATGCTTTTTTGGCGCCAAAAAATTGCCGTTAAACTTAAAGAATGGGCACTTTTTAGCCTTAAACATTTTTTTTATTTCAGTTCATTTTCTTAAAACATAAAAAAAAATAAAATAAGGGCCGACTTCATAATGAAACTCTTAAAGCTCCTTTTGTTAAAAGTTCATTTTAGTTAAAGAGCCATTTAATCGTGTTTTAAAGTAGGAGTGATTTCATAATAATATAATATTAAAAGGCTCCTTTAAGCGAAAATATTGCAAATGACAATGCCGTCTTCGACAGTTTCACGTCAAATTATTGTCATAAATTTAAAAATATTGAAATTCATCATTTCTTTTTTTTTTTCTGAAAATAAATAAATTTTTGGATTGTGGCTTTAATTTTTTTGAAAAAAAAAAGTAAAAAGAAGCATAATTTGGAAACCCAGTGCAGAAAAAATAGGAAGCGGTCATCCAACCTCACAAAAGAGAAAGAAGATGAATATTGCATTATAGGACTCAACAAACAAAATCGGTTGAAACATTTTAATAAATTCTTGATATTTGATTTTGACAGATTGCAGAAATTAAATTTTTTCCGGCAAAAGGGATTCTTAAATCACGTTTTTGGGTATTTAACCTTGAAGGAACATTTATCTTGAAAAAGACTTTATGAAATCGATCAACAAAATAAAGGCTACTTTAGATTTTAAATGAACTTTTAATTTGATTATGAAATCGGCCCTAAGGTAAACTAAAATTAAAATAAAATAAAATAAAATAAAATAAAATAAGAAAATGTAAACTCTTAGATACATGTCTCAAAAGAGAAATACAATATACCTGAATCGTAATTTGGCGTTAGGTCGGTCGCGCATTGATCGTACCTCAAAGTTGATTTACTCTGACATCCGATATTACATGTTGAAGTGAAAAAATGCTAACTGCCACTAATATATTTTGTTGAATTTTTTACATAAGGCGCATTTCTGTCGTACCCAAGCATGAAAAGAATACTCGCTTATTCATAAAATTACATTCAAAGCAACAACACCAACTCGACTATTTTTAAAATAGTCGAGTTGGTGTTGTTGCTTTGAAGGTAATTTGATGCATAAGCGAGTATTCTTTTCATGCTTGGGTACGACAGAAATGCGCCTATATTTAATAGCTTTTCATCGAAAGAGAACAATTTGAATTTATTTTTTCATCGATATTTACTTGACAAAATGCGATTTGCTCCATATATTTTCATACATTTCTACTCACCTGTCAAAAACGTGGCCGACCGAACGCCATATTTGGATTCTGGTATAAAAAATTTAATTCATATTGCCACATACGGCATCCCCGATCAACACAGCAAAAAAATTGGAGCGAGAGCGAAGCTCGCAGCAAAAAAAAATTGGGAGTTAGGAGCAGAGCCAGGAGAAAAAAATGTTTGAGAATGGAGCAGGATCGTAGCTAAGGAAAAAACAAACTTTTGCTCCGATGCCCTGGTTGTGAAGATTAAACGAAATATATATGGGGGGGAGGGGGGGGGGGGTTAGATTTACAATAAAGTTTTGTTGAAATTACCGGACGTCTATACATACCATTATCTGGAGCAATTCAATTGACAAATTGAAGCGACTAGCCAATCAGAGAGCAGAAAATCCGTAACATTTTTTTTCCTATTTTTTTTTTTTTTTTGTATTTTTCATTTAATAGTGATATTAGCATAAATTAGCATTTATTATGAATTTGGCAATTTTTAGCTCTATCAAAAGTAGGTCAGAATGTATAATTTTTCTTAAAAACTACCCTAAATTAAGTATTATGTGATAGCTACCATAGAAAAAAACTTGCTCGTGCCAATTTTTGGTTGCCCTACTGATCAGTAATCACTGAACAGTATCTAAATACATATATTAGTATATTTTTATTTAATCGAACAATCTTACCTTCTTTGCACTCTTTTCAATTTCCTTCTCGAAATCCGTTAATGGCGTAAGTGTTACGCTAACATCTTTAATCATATCTCTAAATGGTCTGTAAAAGTGAGTGAGTAGTTAAATTAAATAAATAAAACTATTATTCTATTCATTTCTCCCATCTACATACCCATGTATTTCATCTGAAATATTGCTATTCGTTTTAGCATCAGCTTTGCGCTTTTTAGCGATCGTACTGCTTGAGCTTTTACCGCCACCGCCCGGCAACGGCAAGCCGCCAACAACACCTGAAGAATTGCCACCACTTAAACTGGTACTGGTGTGATTTATGTGTGTGCCGCCGCCGCCATAGTTACTGCCATCGATAACGCCGGCATGCGCATCCGGATGGTTGTTGTTGCTATTGCCTCCACCAAATGCGCTGCTGCTCCCCCCGCCACCACTCACTATCTTCGATGTTTCTTTGCTGTTGCTGCTATTATTGCCGCTATTGGCGTTGCCACTGCCACCCGCTCCACTTGACACATTCAAGCCTGCGGATGAGGAGGTTGAAAGATTTTGTGCCGTCATATTGCTACTACTATGATGACTATTGTGATGATGGTTATCATGCATTGCCGACGTGCTCATATTGAGCGCAGTGCCGGAGGAGGAAGAGGAAGCGGATGCTGTAACACCTGAGCCGCTGCCGGTTGCGCCACCAACCAATGCAGCACCACTGCCGCTGCTGCTATTGCCGCTGTTGCTGGAGAAATCCTTATTTTTGGAGGATTTCCATGATTTATCACGCGCATCACGTGACGATGATGACGACGACTGGGCGGCGGAGCCATCTTTATCTTTATCCTTACTAGAATTTGAGTTTTTATTTAAATTTTTACTATGCTTATCTTTGTCTTTGTAGCCACTCGAGCTACTCGACGAAGAACTTTTCATGTTTGTGCTGGAATTGGCGCTGGCATTGCCACTCATTGAATTGCCAACACCACCGCCACCAACAAGCGCAGCGCTGTTAGCCGAAAGATTCCCTACACTGCTATTAACGCTACTTGAACCAACGACGCCAGCAGCACCACTTATGCTCAGATTACTCGCTGCGCCGCCACCGCTACTGCTGCCGGCATTGGAAAGGTGACTGCCATGCATGTTGGGGGCAGTGAAACCGCTCGAAGTAGAACTTGATGCCGCGGCAGCAGCACTTGTGGACGATGCAGATGAATTCGATTGTTTGGATGCAGTGGAGGATTTACGCTGTTTCGTGGTCGAGGCGCCGGCATTCATGTTTGTTGTAATCTTGATGCTAGTCGCCGAGGTAGAGGAAGCAGTTGCATTCATGGCGTTGTTGTCGAGATCCTTTGCAGGTGACATGCTCGAGTCGGATGATGTATCGTGTGTAATGGGCTTGTAGGGTGGTATGGTTTTAACATTGCCGCCTTTTTTCTGTGAATGAATCGAGATGTGAAAGTAAGAGTTAATTCTTCTTTACATTTAGGTATGAGTAAATAAGGAAATCCGGTTAGGATTCTTAGTCATTGGATGGTTTATAAAACATTTAAGGAGTTTATTTGGCTGTGTTTTCCTAAGAGAAATTTTGCCTAAGACAAATGTACAAGCAGATTCGTGCCTGTATGCTCATCTATCCTAAGCTCCTGTTTTGCGGTATGTGGTCCTATGCTAAGAAAATGCTCAGGGCCAATGAGTGAGTCAGATATTGCTTCTCTAGCTACCCTATGCGCTTTCACATTTTATTTCCCTTATTTATAAGGTACTCAGGCTTGAAATATCGTATTGACGATGGCTGGGTTATTTAGGTTTTCTATGCACTTCAGGACAAGCAGGAATTAGTTCACATGAGGCTATTAACCTGTATATAAAACGACTGTCACTTAGTATTGTGATGTTCTCAACGAAGTAGCCTCTTTGTTGGATAACGTTTCGTTACATTCATGTGGATTGCAGTGCTATTTTGGGTGGTCTTACTGACTGTCACTGCAGCAACCTAACCTTACCTAACTAAAAGGGTTGGCACTTGATTGAAGGTTTAAATTTATTAAATCTTAAAATCAATACAGGCGCTATAAATTATAGCAATATGGCGGTCTCATGGCCCTCGGTTTCTAAGTACTGCAACGAACCGGATTTCTATTCGACCAGGGAATCGTCACTCGGCTGCTCACCTCAGAACTATTGTCATCAACAACAACAACAACAACAACAACAACAACAACAACAACAACAACAACAACAACAACAACAACAACAATAATAACAACAACAACAACAACAACAACAACAACAACAACAACAACAACAACAACAACAACAACAACAACAACAACAACAACAACAACAACAACAACAACAACAACAACAACAACAAAGTAACTATCATCGCAACGTACCGCGTCCGGTCCTCAACTATGCATCGCCAGTATGGTTGCCTGAAACTTCCAGGAACCAATGGCAGAAACTCCTGCCAGGTCAGTCAGCTCTTAAAACAGCCTCGGGTAACCGCCGGAACGCTACCTACATCATGCGGCACAGATGCTCCCAGTTAGGGAATACAATTTCATGCTGAACACACAGTTCATACTATGTAGAGCTTACGATTTCTCGAGTTCGAGCGAGACGCGCTTTCTTGCAAGATTCGACTTCTCGCGAGGTTCTCGAATCTCGAAAATTCCGAAAGACTCGTGTGATGCCATCGCAAGGGCCATCCAAAGAGCCACCTACTACAACCAGAACCTCCCCTCCGGCACGTCAGGAGCTATCTATCCGACCTCTTCCAAGTGGTTGAAAAAATATATATAAAAAAAACCTTTCGACCGAGCGGCTTACAAGCAGGCCCTAAGGGAGATCCATACAGATAAAATTACCACATTCGTTTCAGTTCGTCCCCCCTATGTAATATTGAGAGACCAACCACCACCTACATATAGCAGAAGAGGAAATGGAGCTGCCGAGGGAAATCCGCGTCGCCATTGCGCAACTAAGTTCGGGATACTGCAGCCGACTCAACTCATATAGGGCCAGAATAGACCCCGACATACCAAATCTATGTCCGGCTTGGGGCAAGGGGCTGCCCTACACACAGCACCTCTTCACATGTCCACTCAAACCCACTAACTTAACCCCCCATCCCTCTGGACTTTCCCAAAAAAAATGTTTTCTCTGTCCTGAGCCTCCCGTTAAGTGAGCCTGACGGCGATCAGTCAGCCCCCTCAGCGGGTTAGGGGGCTTAGAATATACCCGTGGTAAGGAATGCCTGTCGTAAGAGACGACTAAAATCCACCGGCCTAGAAGGTTGATAATGGCCAAAAAAATCGTTCGTACGACAGTCGGGCTAGTGTCAGAAGGGACTAGTACCCGAGAGTACCGGATTTATCCGGCAAAGAACTGTCACTTCCCCTACATTCCGCAAAACCTTTGGAGAGTGTGTTGGTGGATACAACAACAACAACGATCTATCAGCAAAACGTGCCGGGTTTAGTATTGCTATATCAACAACAACAGGCATACCTTACCTCAGCCCCACTAACCGATGGACACGATTATAATCCAAATTGAACTCGCTTGATTTTACACAGTACATATCTCAACAAGTAACATTTGATTACTATCCTATGCTAAGCACAACTGCCCAGCAAACACAGTCTCTAACGTTAGAAATTTTGTCGAGATTACCTTAGATAACTAGTGTAATTCTCTATATATTCTCAAATCGATAACTAGGGTTGAAAACTACACTAGAATTCGATTAGCCAGTGATTAGAGAAGGAGCCAAATCTCACGCCTTTTATCAATTCTCAATATATTTCTGTGACATATTGAATACTAGAGGTTACCCGCGGGTTTCACACCACGTGCTTTTAAAAATATTAGCATATTGAGTTAGTCCAAAAAAGTTACATAGAAAAATATCATTCCTGACGTCAAAGATAGTTTTCTTTTTTTTTTTTTTTTTGTCCGTTGAGTTCGTAATTCTGTGGCAATTTGCAATAATCGCTTAAGTCGAAAAATATGATTTCGAGATAAATTGGTTTTTATATTCGGAGACGTTTCTTAACAAATCATAAAAGTCGATTAAAAACTATGGACGCGAAATCAGTGAGTCATCCACAATGTTACGATCAAATTTTGTAAATAAAACAAAGTGGCATGAAGAGATTTTATTAAGTAAATACGTCTACTTTGGCTGTTATAGCAAGTTTAATATACCTCTATTGTAAGTTAAGCCTACGTGTTTTTATTTATATCTTTTTATTGAATTAAGTTATAAGAATGGGGGTTTTACAGAAATATAGAGTTATAAATAAGAGAGTTATAATATAGAGTTATAAAATAAATAATGTGATATATGTAACTCAAAATCTTCCTAAGTCGACTTAAGCGGTTATTGCTTGTGGCCACAGAATTATCTCATATGCCCAACACCAATTTTCAGTACCCTACTATAAATATTTCAAGAGATGTTCGCTGTAAAAATTTCAGTCTGTATGGGAGGTGCCCATCCCTGCTTTACCAAGACCTAGCGTTTTTACCCGTTTAATACATAGTTATCTCACATGCCCTCACACCAGTTTTCAGTACCCTACTACAAACATTTCCAGAGATATTCGCTGTGAAAATTTCAGTTTGTATGCGAGGTGCCCATCTCTGCTTTACCGAGACCTAGTGTTTTTCCCGTTTAATATATAGTTATCTCACATGCCCTCACACCATTTTTCAGTACCCTACTACAAATATTTCCAGAGATATTCGCTGTGAAAGTTTCAGTTTGTATGGGAGGTGCCCATCCCTGCTTCACCAAGACCTGGCATTTTTACCCGTTTAATACATAGTTATCTCACATGCCCTCACACCAGTTTTCAGAACCCTACTACAAATATTTCCAGAGATATTCGCTGTGAAAATTTCAATTTGTATGCGAGGTGCCCATCCCTGCTTTACCAAGACCTAGTGTTTTTCCCGTTTAATGTATAGTTATCTCACATGCCCTCACACCAGTTTTCAGAACCCTACTACAAATATTTCCAGTCTGTATGGGAGGTGCCCATCCCTGCTTTACCAAGACCTAGCGTTTTTACCCGTTTAATACATAGTTATCTCACATGCCCTCACACCAGTTTTCAGTACCCTACTACAAACATTTCCAGAGATATTCGCTGTGAAAATTTCAGTTTGTATGCGAGGTGCCCATCTCTGCTTTACCGAGACCTAGTGTTTTTCCCGTTTAATATATAGTTATCTCACATGCCCTCACACCATTTTTCAGTACCCTACTACAAATATTTCCAGAGATATTCGCTGTGAAAGTTTCAGTTTGTATGGGAGGTGCCCATCCCTGCTTCACCAAGACCTGGCATTTTTACCCGTTTAATACATAGTTATCTCACATGCCCTCACACCAGTTTTCAGAACCCTACTACAAATATTTCCAGAGATATTCGCTGTGAAAATTTCAATTTGTATGCGAGGTGCCCATCCCTGCTTTACCAAGACCTAGTGTTTTTCCCGTTTAATGTATAGTTATCTCACATGCCCTCACACCATTTTTCAGTACCCTACTACAAATATTTCAAGAGATATTCGCTGTGAAAGTTTCAGTTTGTATGGGAGGTGCCCATCCCTGCTTTACCAAGACCTAGCGTTTTTACCCGTTTAATACATAGTTATCTCACATGCCCTCACACCAATTTTCAGTTCCCTACTACAAATATTTCCAGAGATATTCGATGTCAAAATTTCAGTTTGTATGCGAGGTGCCCATCTCTGCTTTACCAAGACCTAGCGTTTTTACCCGTTTAATACATAGTTATCTCACATGCCCTCACACCAGTTTTCAGTTCCCTAATACAAATATTTCCAGAGATATTCGCTGTGAAAATTTCAGTTTGTATGCGAGGTGCCCATCCCTGCTTTACCAAGACCTAGTGTTTTTTCCGTTTAATATATAGTTATCTCACATGCCCTCACACCAGTTTTCAGTACCCTACTACAAATATTTCCAGAGATATTCGCTGTGAAAGTTTCAGTTTGTATGGGAGGTGCCCATCCCTGCTTTACCAAGACCTAGCGTTTTTACCCGTTTAATACATAGTTATCTCACATGCCCTCACACCAATTTCCAGTACCCTACTACAAATATTTCCAGAGATATTCGATGTGAAAATTTCAGTTTGTATGCGAGGTGCCCATCTCTGCTTTACCAAGACCTAGCGTTTTTACCCGTTTAATACATAGTTATCTCACATGCCCTCACACCAGTTTTCAGTACCCTACTACAAATATATCCAGAGATATTCGCGTACTGAAAGTTTCAGTTTGTATGGGAGGTGCCCATCCCTGCTTTACCAAGACCTAGTGTTTTTCCCGTTTAATACATAGTTATCTCATATGCCCTCACACCAGTTTTCAGTACCCTACTACAAATATTTCCAGAGATATTCGATGTGAAAATTTCAGTTTATATGGGAGGAGAGTGCCCATCCCTGCTTTACCAAGACCTAAATTTTTTATCCGTTGAGTATATATTTTTGTATTATTTCAAGAGATATTACGAAAAAAAGGAAAATTTTGTATGGGAGGTGCCCATCCCTGACTTTTAATCAGATTAAAAATATGCCTATAGCAATTACCGGGTGAAAATACCTAGGTGTGCAAAGCTTCGTGAGGATCCATTCAGCGGTTTTCTCGCCAATTGAGTTTAAACACAATTTCTATTTCACATTTATAATATAAGAAGATACATACATATATTGAAATTAGATACTAAAAAATGGTAAAGTTAATATTACCGTAGTACAATGTTTTCCATTAAAAAGTACAAGAAGTACCTTTAATTTAAATAATAAGACTGAATCTTGTTTAAATTTCAGTTCTTATAAATGTGGTAAACATATACATGTCAATATACATATATAATCATATGCAATTTAGGCACATATTGCGTTAATAAAATCTAAACAATGAAAAAATCATGTAAAAGGAGACAAAGCTTTGTTTTTCATTTGTATTTGCAAATTCTGATTAGAATCTCATTAGAGAACTACATTAGAATTCGATTCGAGAATTATAATTTTCTCGATTTGAGAATTAGGTACCCTTTTGTTTGAGAACGCTATGATTCTCGATAGATTTTCGAGTCGTCCTCTAACGTTAGAGGTTTGAGAATGAGGCTAGTTCTCGAGTCATTCTCAAATCGATAACTAACCTCAGTGTTTTTTGGGTGGTAAGACTAAGTATTAAAAACAAAAATAAAAAAATATAATTTAAACCCACCAATTTTCCATAATGATGCTGACAATAACCACAATATTTAACATTATCCAAATAATTGCCAGCCTCCTCGCACAACAGACCCAAACTTTGGGCGCAAGTCACATGAAATTGTTGCTTACAATTCGATTTATTACACTGCATACAAGCGCCAACTGTGGCGCGATTCGGTTTGCCCGCCTCATGGCAGATATAACAAGCTAAAAGGTAGACAAAAAATTGGAAGAAATATTAGCATATAAATTCCATTTTTACTTTAAATTTGCGTTTAAAACACAACTCACATTTCGCATAACGCTCTTGCGGTATCAATTGCAATATAATCGGCTCCATTGTGGTGACATTCCCGAAACGCACTTCGGGTATATACAATGCACACACCACATGTGCCCAACCTTGATTGTCCGTTTTCTTGAGTGCACCATCGCGCGATGGACACAATTCACAGCGTACGCGCGCCGCACGTTCCTGACTCTCACATTTGCGACAATACCACGGTCCGGTGGGGACGGTTACAATGCCATAACAAGCTTGATGCACGGCTACAGTACAATTTTGACCATCACAATAGACGAGCGGATTTTCGGGCCAACCACGCTCATCCGAACAAACACAACATCCGCCGACCATCTCCTTCATACTGGT
Source organism: Urophora cardui (assembly GCA_960531455.1). Taxonomy (NCBI): domain Eukaryota; kingdom Metazoa; phylum Arthropoda; class Insecta; order Diptera; family Tephritidae; genus Urophora; species Urophora cardui. The sequence goes on from OY482672.1 coordinate 127,754,320, forward strand.
TAGTTACGCTTTTTTGGCAAATGCTCCCTTACCCGTACACTCGTACTCGTAGTGTAGTCAATATAGCAATCGTATTGATGATGATGATGATGATGGACGTTGCGATTTTAAGTAATTATTTGTGTTTAAAATATGGATTTGCGCATGTCATAGCAGTGGAAGAATTTTAGCTGTTTTTTTTTTGAATTTTCTTTTTTTTTTTTTTTGGAAATTTAAGACGCTTCTTTTTTGTTTTCTGGCCTAAAAATTTGTGCGTCCTCCGATATTTCCAACGGTATCTACATTTCGTCTAAGGTTTCATCGCGCATTACATTTTGTCTGAAAAAGAAAGTAGAAAATTAATTTTAATTTATCGTTATGGACTTGGAAGAGCATTAAGTAGCCTCTAATATGTTTGCAGTTTAAACTAAATTGGTGGCTGGCTTTTGGGTCAAGTTGAAATCAAGTTTTTTAATAACAAGTAAGGAAGCCTAAGTTCGAGTGGAATCGAACATTAGATACTCAGCTGTATGCTTTCATTGTTTGTTTGCGTTTGATGGAAACACGGTGTAGGTACTTTATATAAATCGAGTGCTGCATAAAGTGGGCGTAGCCACGCCCATTTTCTAAATTTTTATCAGTCATCCAACTAAGCTTATGAATATTATTCTTTGTGCAAAATTTCATCCCTTTATGAGTTACAACGATGTCACGTTACAAATTCCCAAAGGGTGTTCCAGAAGTATCTTTGTTAAAAAGTAGGCGTGGTCATAAACCGATTTGAATTAATTTTTGCGTGTCCATTAACACAAGTTATAAAAGTGTATAAACCAAGTTTCGTCATAATATCTCAATTATTTGTCGAGTTATGAGCTCCGAAATCTCGTTGATTCCTTTGTCTGAAAAGAGGCGGTGCCACGCCCATTTTCCGAAATTTTTCTATTTTTTGTTTCCCATCTATTGTAGAACTCATGCCACAAAATTTCAATGAATTATCTTTATATTTGACAAAGATATCGCTTAAAATGTTTTTATTAGGCCACTTTATGATACCCATATATATAAGTGGGCGTGGTCGTCAACCCATTTCGCTAAAATTTTGAACATGTATTACTACAAGTAGTGAAAGTGTATACACCAAGTTTCGTCATAATATATCGATTATTTGTCGAGTTATGGGCTCAGAAATCTCGTATATTCCTGCTTCTAAGAGGAGGCGGTGCCACGCCCATTTTCCAAAATTTTTGTATTTTTTGTTATATGTCCATAGTTGGACACCTTCCATAAAATTTCAATGATATATCTTTATATTTGACAGAGATATCGCTTAAAATGTTTTTATTAGGTCACTTTATAAGACCCATATATAAAAGTGGGCGTGGTCGTCAACCGATTTTGGCAATTTTTCGTCAAAACATTTGCCTAAGTAAGTATATCACGCCTACCAAAATTCATCGATATATCTTCAACGGTTTCTGAGTTATGACTCATAAAACTTTCAATGTTTGCCCCTTAATAAGTGGGCGTGGCACCGCCCATTTTCCAAAATTTCATCATATTTCTTCATAAGGGCCTGAGCTCAATACGTGTGTGAAATTTTATCACTCTAGCTCTATTAGTGACTGAGATACAAAATTTCCGATTTTTACTATATAGGGGAGGTGGGCGTGGTCATGGTCCGATTTCGCCCATTTTCAATACCATCCGTTCCTGTCTTGATACCAACTTGCATTCCAAATTTCATCAAAATATCTCAATTTTTGCGCGAGTTATCGTGCGTACAGACGGACAGACGGACAGACGGACAGACGGACGGACGGACGGACATGGCTCAATCGATTTCTCTTTTCACCCTGATCATTTTGATATATATAAGTCTATATCTATCTCGATTATTTCATTCTGTTACAATCCACCGTTAGGAAATCAAAACTATAATACTCTGTGTATTAGTACAGCTGAGTATAAAAATGGTCATTAATGGTAAACCTGAATTTTCTAGAAAATTGTTCGCCATAAAATTTCATTAGTGGTCTCCTCAGAAAATTTTCCTGTAAAATGAACCTAAAAGACCAAAGGAAGCGGAAAGCATATATGCCTCGTAATGTTGAACGTGTTTTATTTCGGGTTCTGCTGAAGCGATAGAAATATGTACTTCTTTTGCAAAACCTTAATTATTTTTGACGGTGTTTAACATGCTGGCTAAGGTGGAGTGAAATTTGTTTTTTGGAAATTCAATGTGTTCCAAAGCCAGGACGGCACCTTTCTAGCCCAGTAATAAGCCTTTAAAATTTTATTGACCTACTCGCATGTTTAGAGGTGCCCCCAGCCCCACAAAGTTGAAAAAATAGCACGATCTGGTACAAATGTGAAATTTCTAAAATTATAAAATCAAAAAACAAAGTATGAGGATTGATAAAGATGGCTAAGCTGAGTCTTAAAGTGAATTTTTTTTTTTTGGAAACAACAACAACAAAAGTTATTAAAGATCAAAGCTTATAATATGCATTTTTATACTCAGCTGTACTAGTACACAGAGTATAATAGTTTTGATTTCATAACGGTGGATTGTAACATAAAGAAATAATCGATAGACATAGACTTATATATATCAAAATGATCAGGGTGAAAAGAGAAATCGATTGAGCCATGTCCGTCCGTCCGTCCGTCCGTCCGTCCGTACGCACGATAACTCGCGTAAAAATTGAGATATTTTGATGAAATTTGAAATGCAAGTTGGTATCGAGACTGGGACGGTTGGTATTGAAAATGGGCGAAATCGGACCATGTCCACGCCCACTTTTCCTATATAGAAAAAATCGGAAATTTGGTATCTCTGTCACTAATATAGATGGAGCGATGAAATTTTACCCACGTGTTGAGCTCAGGCCCCTATGAAGAAATTTGATGAAATTTTGGAAAATGGGCGGTGCCACGCCCACTTATTAAGGGGCAAACATTGAAAGTTTTATGAGTCATAACTCAGAAACCATTGAAGATATATCGATGAAATTTGGTATGCGTGATTTACTTACCTAGGCAAACATTTGGACGGAAAATAGTAAAAATCGGTTGACGGCCACGCCCACTTTTATATATTTGTATTATAAAGTGACCTAATAAAAACATTTTAAGTCATATCTCTGTCAAATATAAAGATCTATCATTGAAATTTTGTCGCATGAGTCCAACTATGGACATAAAACAAAAAACACAAAAATTTTGGAAAATGGGCGGTGCCACGCCCACTTATTAAGGGGCAAACATTGAAAGTTTTATGAGTCATAACTCAGAAACCGTTGAAGGTATATCGATGAAATTTGGTATGCGTGATATACTTACTTAGGCAAATGTTTGGAATAAAAATTGCCAAAATCGGTAGACGACCACGCCCACTTTTATATATGGGTATTATAAAGTGACCCAATAAAAATATTTTAAGCTATATCTCTGTCAAATATAAAGATATATCATTGAAATTTTATGGCAGGAGACCACCTGCGGACATAAAACTAAAAACACAAAAATTTTGGAAAATGGGCGTGGCAACGCCTCTTTTTAGAAGCAGGGATATACGAGATTTCTGAGCCCATAACTCGATAAATAATTGATATATAATGATGAAACTTGGTGTATACACTTTCATTACTTGTGGTAATACATGTTCAAAATTTTACCGAAATTGGTTGACGGCCACGCCCACTTTTATATATGGGAACTATTAAGGGGCCTAATAAGAACATTTTAAGCGATATCTTTGTCAAATATAAAGATAATTCATTGAAATTTTGTGGCATGAGTTCCACAATAGACCGAAAACAAAAAATATAAAAATTTTGGAAAATGGGCGTGGCACCGCCTCTTTTTATATAAAGGGATATACGAGATTTCTTAGCCTATAACTCGACAAATAATTGAGATATTATGACGATACTTGGTTTATACATTTTTATAACTTGTGTTAATAGACACGCAAAACTTTATTCAAATCGGTTTATGACCACGCCTACTTTTTAACAGAGATATTTCTGGAACACCCTTTAGGAATTTGCAACGTGACATCGTTGTAACTAGAAGTCATAAAGGAATGAAATGTTGCACAAAGAATAATATTCATATGCTTAGTTGGATGACTGATAAAACTGTTGAAAATGGGCGTGGCTACGCCCACTTTATGCAGCACTCGCTTTATATAAAATACGCCGTGTTTCCACCAAACTCAAACAAACAATGAAAGCATACAGCTGAGTATCTAATGTTCGATTCCACTCGAACTTAGGCTTCCTTACTTGTTTAAATTGCATATCAAATTAAAGTGAATCAAAACACCTATCGAACGGTATAAAAGCATTCGAAATCGGTTCAGTAGTTTTTAAGTAATTGCAATTTAAAAAATGCATAATATAAACTTTGACCTTTAATAACTTTTGTTGTTCTTGTTTCAAAAAAAAAAATAAATTCACTTTAATACTCAGCTTAGTCTTCTTTATCAATCCTCATACTTCGTTTTTTGATTTTATAATTTTGAAAATTTCATATTTATACCAGGTCGTGCTTTGCGTTCAACTTTGCGGGGCTGGGGGCAGTTCAAAACGTCCATCCTATCGCCATAAAATTTTGTGGGGTTCATTAACTCGTATAAAGGCAACTTTTCATTGCTGGTACGTTCAAAAAAAGAACAAAAACAAAATCTCCATATGTTTTCACTCCACCTTAATGCTGGCATTAAAAAGTACATTAAGATATATAAAGTTAGTACTGGGTGGCAGTGACCCCAATGGCGCACTTAGGGTTAATACGATTATAGAGGGGGGGGGGGGGGGGGAAGAGGGGGGGAACCGCCCTCTCTAGGCAAAGATAATGATGAACTAAACTTTAAGATCGGACTATAAAAATTGTATTTGGGCGACATTTAGAGGCGTCAAAAATAAAAATTGTTTCCAGGAAATGTTTTCCAAAAAGATATCATATGGGGGGAGGGGGGAGGGGAGAGGGGGTGTACGGTGGACTTTTTTTTGCGATAGTTGGCCATTGTATTTACGGTATTCAGAAAGGATCAGGATGAAGGGAAAAGGTGGGATATGGTGGAATCAGGGTTCCTCTGCATGCTTCCCAGATTCCCTAAGAAATCTGAGAAATTTGCCCAGTGGTAGAAAATGCGCCTCCGCCGTTCTCAATACTTACGACCCGAGAATGCGCAATATTACAAGGCTATTCTGGCAACTGTCTTTCGAAAGGAAAAAAAAATTTTTTGCTCTCGGAAGAGTTGTCTTTCCAACGGCAATTGCCAGAACAGCCCTATTATTTAAGCGAAGACCGGACAGATGCAAAGAAAATGCCTCCAGACAAGATAGGCATAATGAACTCTTGATGATGCCTGTGGTGGCCATGTGCTGCCCGCATGGATTGTAAACAATCGCACAAGGCCCCAAAGCTCGATCTTTCTCTGGTTGTGAAGAAAGTTTTCTACCTCCATGTTAGGCTTTCTCAGAAAGCACTTCGTAATTTACAGGAATCTGTAGAGTTGCAGCGTCTCCCATGAGCTTCCCTCATGAAGTTCCTTAGATAGATAGATTGTTGTTGAGGATTGTACTGGGACAACTTGGTCTATTGTGCCCTCTCCTCGATCACATTATCACGTCTAATCCGAGCTCCTCCAGAAATCAGAGCATAGCGCTCGGCTTTAGAGACTGAATGTGCCCCTGACCTGGCCAAGGCATGCTTAGGAATCCTTCACGCTTCCTTGCAATGGCATCGCACTCGACCAGTATGTGCTCTGCAGACTCATCTTCACTATCACAGAAGCGACATAGACTACTTGCACAACAATTGACGAAGCTACAGGCATGCCAAAACACTGCATTGAGGACCGCCACAGGTTGCCTACTGATGACGCAACAACACCACCTTCACCACGAAACCCAAATGCCCCCTGTTAAGAAACACAACACCATGCTAGACAAGCAATTCTTGCTGGGATGCTACAAAAGAAACCATCCAAATAGTCATTTAATTGAGCCAGAACCACCCCCTCGTCATGTAAGGAAACATCTTCTTGACCTACGCAGTGAGGTGGAAAATTACATACCACAATGCTCAACCCGGCAACCTATAGGCAGGCCCTCAATAAAATCCATTCCGACACAGTTGACAGCTATGTGTCCGTCCGTCCGGCGTACCTATTAATCAGAGACCAACCACCACCTATAGCAGAAGAAGAGCGCGATTTGCCGCGAGAAACAAGAGTAACACTTGCGCAACTCCGATCGGGATACTGCAGCAGACTGAACTCATACAGGTCCAGAATTGATTCAAGCATACCAAATGTATGCCCGGCATGTGGACAGTCACCGCACGACACCCAGCACCTCCTCACATGCACCTCAAAACCAACCCATCTAACACCACTGTCCCTTTGGACAAACCCCATAGAGGCTGCAACATTCCTCGGTCTACCGTTAGATGAAATTGATGATAGTTTATGACAAAGGTGTGTTGCCTAGGCAGGGCTTAGTACTGCTAATACAAAAACAACAACAGCAACTTGACAGGATACCTAATCTATGCATATGCTTCCTAAGCTTGCAGTGTCCTGTTAGAACTCCTGTCAGCATTCTCAATTTATCCTTTGCGAGGTTCCGAAACCCCTTGAATCGGGTATATTCCAGCTCTATGGGAATTGCGTTAACCCGCGATAGTCTGAGGATCAATTTAATGTAGAAACACTCCCACTCCTTAAAGGTATTGTTTCTGTTAGTAATGATTTATAAAATGAATGAAATTACGAACAATAAAAAAAAAAATTGCGAAACAGAGATAAACCACGTGTTGATGTATTTTTTTTTATTCAATTTTTGTTCGCTGATTTAGTGCAAAATGTGAACGTAACAACCACTTGTAAGATATTTATTTATGTACATACATACATACATACTTATGCATTCATTTTCAGTCACTCCATAAAGCATAATAAAAAAATAAATAAAAATAAAAAGCGAGCATTCGCTTATTGACATGATTTAGCAATGCGTCGGCGGCGACGTCAAAAGTATGTACATATGTATGAGGAAAACGGCGCATGGGGGAAGGTGTGGGGGAACGATCGCAATAATATCAAAGTCAAGGTAAATACGGGCCAACACCCGCAGCAAAGGTGGCGCACAAGCGAAAAGTTGTTGAATGAAAAGCTAATAAAAAAATGGTTAATCGCTGGCAAGCGAATGACAATGGGCCGAATTAATACAAAACCAAGCAAATGCTTTTACTCAAGATTTCAGAATGTGACAAAAAAAAAATAAACAAGTAAGGAAGCCTAAGTTCGAGTGGAATCGAACATTAGATACTCAGCTGTATGCGTTCATTATTTGTTTGCGTTTGATGGAAACACAGTGTATTTTATATAAAGCGAGTGCTGCATAAAGTGGGCGTAGCCACGCCCATTTTCAACATTTTTATCAATCATCCAACTAAGCATATGAATATTATTCTTTGTGCAACATTTCATTCCTTTATGACTTCTAGTTACAAAGATGTCACGTTACAAATTCCCAAAGGGTGTTCCAGAAATATCTTTGTTAAAAAGTAGGAGTGGTCATAAACCGATTTCAATAAATTTTTGCGTGTCTATTAATACAAGTTATAAAAGTGTATATACCAAGTTTCGTCATAATATCTCAATTATTTGTCGAGTTATGGGCTCCGAAATCTCGTATATTCCTTTGTCTAAAAAGAGGCGGTGCCACGCCCATTTTCCAAAATTTTTCTAATTTTTGTTTCTGGTCTATTGTGGAACTCATGCCACAAAATTTCAATGAATTATCTTTATATTTGGCAAAGATATCGCTTAAAATGTTTTTATTAGGCCACTTTATAATACCCATATATAAGAGTGGGCGTGGTCGTCAACCGATTTTGGTAATTTTTCGTCGACACATTTGTCTAAGTAATTATATTACGCGTACCAAATTTCATCGATATATCTTTAACGGTTTCTGAGTTATGGCTTATAAAACTTTCAATATTTCACCCTTAATAAGTGGGCGTGGCACCGCCCATTTTTCAAAATTTTTGTGTTTTTTGTTTTATATCCGTAGTTGGACTCCTGCGACAAAATTTCAGTGATAGATCTTTATATTTGACAGAGATATCGCTTAAAATGTTTTTATTAGGCCCCTTTATAGTTCCCATATATAAAAGTGGGCGTGGCCGTCAACCGATTTTGACAATTTTCCGTCAAAACATTTGTATAAATAAATACATCACGCATACCAAATTTCATCGATATATCTTCAACGGTTTCTGAGTTATGATATATAAAACTTTCAATGTCTGACCCTTAATAAGTGGGCGTGGCACCGCCCATTTTCCAAAATTTCATCAAATTTCTTCCTAGGGGCCTGAGCTCAACACTTGGGTAAAATTTCATCGCTCCAGCTATATTAGTGGCTGAGATACCAAATTTCCGATTTTTTCTATATAGGAAAAGTGGGCGTGGTCATGGTCCGATTTCGCCCATTTTCAATACCAACCGTCCCAGTCTCGATACCAACTTGCATTTCAAATTTCATCAAAATATCTCAATTTTTGCGCGAGTTATCGTGCGTACGGACGGACGGACGGACGGACATGGCTCAATCGATTTCTCTTTTCACCCTGATCATTTTGATATATATAAGTCTATATCTATCTCGATTATTTCATTCTGTTACAATCCACCGTTATGAAATCAAAACTATAATACTCTGTGTACTAGTACAGCTGAGTATAAAAATAAATCAAATGAAGCACAAGATACGATTGAATTTACCTAAAAATGTATGGATGTATGTATGTACTTTCAATTTATTTCCCAATTTTATTCGATTGTTATAAAAAATCCAGCCTGAAATACAAAAGAAGGAAGGTTGGATAACGTTTTATTTTGAAAGAGATGGTAATATCGATTCTAGTGGATTTTGATCTCAGAGAGCACTAACCTATAAATTTATGTATACGGACTTCATATTCTACAACAACAAAAACAACCGAGAATCTCTGATTTGTTAGCGCCTGTTCAAGTTTATATTAGGAGTGTTTTATTGGGCACTTCTCTGCTCGCTTATACTCGATTCTGCTCTCTTGGCTGACAGTTTCCATACAAAATGTTAGAGACTTTAAGAGACCTTTAGAGAGTATGCCAGCTACTCATTAAACTGATCTTTACTGATTATGCCAATTTTTTCTATTGTGTATAAGTGAAATGGTTTCAAATTTTTGTCAATAGATGTCTCCCCTATCTTCGAATTCAACGCAATACCGTTCATTAGAAAATGTTTTCGAATTCCGTACCAAAGAACGTATATTGTACAACATACGTTCTTTGTCCGTACTTTAACGAACGGTGTTCGAAGATAGGGGAGACATCTATCGATAAAAAGTTGAAGAAATTTCATCAAATAAACACAACTTTTTTCCAATTCCTTTACTTTAACGAACGGTCGTTTAATTTTCACTTATTTTTATACCAGTGGTTGTTTTTTTCGCAAGTCTCTAACTCTTGCCCAATCGAATACGGCTATTATGTAATATACATATACATATGTGTAAATATCTATCTCACTGAACAAAAAAAAAACCTGAAGTAATGTCGCCCGCTACTGAGAAATATGATTTAAGAACTGTTCCTAATGATGAGAATGCTGAATTCCTTTTGAGAAAACTTGGAAAAATCTACATTTGTACCCGTTGGGGATGAAAGCGATTGATCTACATTTGTACCAGTTCGGTATGAAAGCGATTGATCTACTTTTGTACCCTTTCGGTATGAAAGCGATTGATCTACGTTTGTACCCGTTCGGTATGCAAGCGATTAATCTACATTTTTACCCGTTCGTTATGAAAGCGATTGATCTACATTTGTTCCCGTTCGGTATGAAAGCGATTGATCTACATTTGTACCCGTTCGGAATGAAAGCGATTAATCTACATTGGTACCCGTTCGGGTATACAAGTTGAACAATTAGTCTCTTCATAGGACATGCTCGAACAAATGCGATCAATTCGCTCCATACAAAGGGATGTAAAATTGTATTAGTCGCATGCTCCCTTGCGATTGATCCCGGATTCGTCCCGGATTAATCGCATTTGTTGCAGGGTAGTTAATTACCAACAACATTAGGTTAAATAGTTGTGAGGTAAATGTGTGAAAAAGAAAGAGGCGAATGAACTTAACCCAAAAAATTCATGCATGAGAATTTTTTTTTTCGGAAAGCCAAAACCAAAAATACTTGCGCAAACACAACGAATGAATCAAAAATAGCAAAACACAGATAAGATGTTTTTTTATATGCAGTGAGCGTTAGAAATAAGTGTACAGTACGTTAATGAATCAATCCGGTGGATTCGGTAGGAGAATTTCTGCACCCAAAGGATTTAGATTTTTTTTTTTAATTACGTTTGATAGCTATTTTAAATTTTTCGGCGAATGATCTGTAGAAATACATAGGTTGGGTCCGGTGAGAAAATCACATTTATTCCAAGATATGCTGAAAACTTGCACAATTGTGTACTGAAAAGACGAAACTGAAAGAAAATGTTAAGTTTTCATGATTCATTATTTAAAAAGGAAAACAAAAATGAACTTAGTCCTTAGTTCTATAAGCAATTGTCGTTGGGATTTGAATCTCAAACGCAAAAGTCAAGCCAAGAAAGTCAAAAACCTTTAAATTAGCTTTCAAGTTGATATGAAGATTTATGAGACAGAGGAATACACATACATAAATACATACATATGTACATACATACATATGCATTGCTGATTACGACAATAACAAAACAAGCACTAAAAAACTGCGCTTTCATATTTCAAATTACTGATTAAATTGAAAATCATGCAACCTGCAAGATATGTACAGTTGTGTTCAAAATAATAATAGTTCTATGAAATCAATGTGCAACTTACTCATAAAAAGTTTATTTTAACTTCTTTTTGGTTAAAATTGAGTACAAAAGTAGCATAGACATTCATTCACATATCACAAGAGTTTTACGGTGTTAAGTTGCAAGATAACCGATTTATAAAGACAAAGGTAAAACAACTCAAAAATTCCTTGTTCAAAAAAATAATAGTATTTTTATTCTAGCTTAGATAAATATTTAAAAAAAAAAGGTAAAATCAAAAAATTTTGAATATACAAAGTAAAGTAGTGTTTAATATTAGTTCGTGAAACCATCATTGTCTAAAAACACCTTACAGCGACGCGCCATAAAATCGACTAATCCTTTACAGCGTTTCTAGGGTATTTTTTCTCAACAATTCTTTCCTACTTCCCAAAGTTCGCGATTATTGGCTGGTTTCCCATTTATTTATGTCGCCGCACAAGTTTTCTATAGCATTGAGTTCGGTTGATTGTGCAGGACAGGACATTACCTCAATTCCTTTGAACTCCTTGTCTAGCCGACTCGTTTGTTTTGGGTCATTATCCCGATGGAAGATTCATTCCAGAGAAATTTTGTATTCCGCATAAGGCAGCATAGTGTTCTCCAAAATACCCACGCAGGCAGGTTGATCCATGGTGATGCCAATACGATCTATGGGCCCAACACCATAAAAAGTAAAACACACTCAAACTAATATTTTCGACCCACAACGTTTAGCTGATTTCTTGCTTTCGTCCCTCCTTTTTTCGAGGCACATGTTCTCAACAGTATGTCCGTCGTCCACCGAATACTGAATACAAGCCTAGATACACAACCAAAAAGGTTAAACATGGTGGGCTGAAAATATCAGTTTGAGCATGTTTTATTTTTTTATGGTCTTGGGCACATAGATCGTATTGACACCACCATGGATCAACGTGCCTATGTGGGTATTTTGCAGAACACTCTGCTGCCTTATGCGGAATACAAAATTCCTCTGGAATGGACCTTCCATCAGCATAATGACCCAAAACATACGAGTAGGCTAGGCAAGGAGTTCAAAGGAATGGAGGTAATGTCCTGTCCTGCACAATCAACCGAACTCAATGCTATAGAAAACTTGTGGGGCGACATGAAAAAATGGGAAACCAGCCAATAATCGTGAACTTTGGGAAGTAGGAAAGAATTGTTGAGAAAAAATACCCTAGAAACGCTGTAAAGGATTAGTCGATTTTATGGCGCGTCGCTGTAAGGTGTTTTTAGACAATGATGGTTTCACGAACTAATATTAAACACTACTTTACTTTGTATATTCTAAATTTTTTGATTTTACCTTTTTTTAAATATTTATCTAAGCTAGAATAAAAATACTATTATTTTTTTGAACAAGGAATTTTTGAGTTGTTTTACCTTTGTCTTTATAAATCGGTTATCTTGCAACTTAACACCGTAAAACTTTTGTGACGCGTGAAATGAATCTCCATGCTACTTTTGAACCCAATTTTAACCAAAAAGAAATTAAAATAAACTTTTTATGAGAAAGTTGCCCATTGATGTCATATCACTATTATTATTTTGAACACAGCTGTATGTATGTTTTTCCTTTCCTTTTTTTGTGATAAGCAGCTGCACTCAATATTTTAGCTCTTCAGACAAAACAAATGCACAAACATATATGTAAGTACGTAAGTATGTAAATTCGATATCAGTCTCTGACGTTGAAAGCTTCAAGTAGTTCAAAATAATTGACCTTGAACATTTTTTGTATTCAAATCTAGCATTGCTTATCATTTTATTGTACTATCTTTACATTGGTAATGTCTGAAAAAACTGCATCCAATGGGCATGCGAGAAAACAGATTTATAATTGGGCAGTCTCAAAGAAGATATCAAATAACATTTTTAAGCCCGAATGAAGGAACAACAGCAAGAAAGTTTCTTTTTTGTATTTTTACTTCGTTATTTCTTTTTCAAGAAAAATCTGTAATTAGCTTTTAGTCATTATTAAAAAACAAGCACAAGCTTAAATCCTGAATGCTTATAATTTATTAATTTAAATTGAAATTACCATTAGCAGCGGTTTGCATAAATTTTGAACAGGCGTATGTATGTATGTGTGTATAAAACCCAGTTATTTAGATTTGATATAGTATCTATTTAGTATATAACAAAAACCAACAATGTGTATTTCATATCAGTTGAAATAACAGGATCACAGCAAACGAAACAAGCTCCACAGCATCATAATTTACATTTGTTTACATGCACACGTATCTCGCTAGGTTGTATATACATATGTACATATATTTAGTATTACAATGGGGGTGGCAGTTGCAATAGTAACAACGAAAGTCAAATATAGACGCACATATTATATGTATGTATATGTACAAATGTACATACATATATGTATACACACCAATCGTGTGGGTGGCAAATGGAATGCGGGTGCTGAAATTCTGGAATTTAGGTCATAAATCTGGGGTGAATGCAGTTGTTAACAAGCGAAACATGAGGTTGTACAGACAGACATATGCATGTACATATGGACATATGTATCAGTAATAAATACTATATACCTACATAGAAACGCATATGAAGGGATTTGTACATATGTAGGTACATGCAGATACATAGTTTTTTCTTGTGGGTTTGCCTTTGGGAGTGGGGAGTGGAGCTACACCCTCACGCTATCTGTGTGTATGTATGCCTGCCTAATTGTATGTATGTATAACACGATATTTCAATGCTCAGCGAAATGAACATTTCCAACGTTACTGTACTGACCAAGTGTCCTCATTTTTGAACAAAGTGAAAAGGGTGCCATTCTGGAATTAAAAAGCAAAAAATTTAAAAGGTAATAGAAAATAGGAAATTTAGAATTAGGGTTTTGAATATGAGTGATAGAAGCTTTAAGGTAATGAAGTTCAGCATGCATAAAAGCGAAACAATATTTAAGCTTCACTCTAACAGTGAATTTGTTGCAAAACTCCTGGTCAAAGCCAAAATAATACAGTAATTTTAAAGTATATACTTAAAAATGGCTCAAACCTTCAATAAGTGAAAACTGCTACAACAAAAGTAAAGCTTACTACGTATGTAGGTACTTCATTGACCGGTACCACGATTTAGCACTCTCATCAACGGCTAAGCTATAAATATCAGTACCAAATACAAAATCATATTGATGTTTTCTTCCTATCCTACAAGAGTCATGGTCTCGAGAGCCCAGTTTGGTCGTAATGTTGGTTCACCTATGAGGAACTACAACTCAACCACACTAACAGGCAGAGTTCACACCGTATACAGAAACGGCTGGGCAGAAATGAATCCTAACATACTATAGCTTTGTTCGTTTACGGATATTTTTTGATGTTTTTTGAAAACTTTTAAAAACAAACACTTTGTCGCCGTTTTTTTACGCCAAATCTCCAACAGAAGAGAACCAACTGAGAGAGAAAACTGACATTTCATTTTGTGAGAAGCTGTTGAATTCTGTTGGACAAATTTTTAGGACCGTTCGGCGGCAGCAAATTGCTGCAAATTGCAGAAAAAACTGCAAATTCGCGTTTTTTGAGGCATAAACTCAGTCAAAATTTGCAGAAGAGAGCGCAATTTTGACAGTTCAAAGAAGAAGAAAGCTGCAAAGTTTTACTGACAAAATTTGTCGTTGCAGAGTTCAGTAGACTGAAAAAACATATGATTTGCGATCATATGGTTGCAATTTAAAAAAAAATCGAAAGTGATTTCAAGTCAAAAAACTATGAAAATCGGGAATATATGTGATTCAATAGAAAATGAAGTGAGAAAATTATATTATTTTAATTTACAAAGTTTATTTAAATGATTTAATTTGTTTAATAAGGTACCAGCTAAAAGGAAACGTGTTAATGACACCGCAGTGGGATCATCGTCTGCACTCTCGGGATTCTGCGTTGTTGAATCGCAAATAGGAGGTTGTATACTACTTAAATGGGAAAATTGTCCATTAATGTCGCACGCCCCGAAAAAATAACTTTTTCACAGATGTTATAACAGAAATAAAAACCTGCCGGAAACTTATAGTTTATGAGATTTTTGTTGGTAAAGTTGTAAAATCCACCAAACAAAACACCAAAACTGCGAACTATGGGGAAATTTTTCCATTATTCCAGCACGCCACGAGAAAAATGACTTATACATGGGTGTAGAGGGGCTATCACAGATCCCAAATCTGAAAACCAAACTTGCCGGAGGCTTATGGTTTCCGAGATAGGTAAATTTTAGACGAGCCCCCCACGACTAGAAAAAAATGTTTTTTTAGGAGGGTAGAGGGGGCCCCCAGATTACAAAACTGAAGACCCCATCTACCGGAGGCCTATAGTTCCCGAGATATTTGCTGTTAAAGTTCCCATACAAATTTCACCACACATGCAGTTTAGCGAAAATTTCGCAAAAGAATACTTTTCTGCGTTGGCGGCCTTCGGCCGCGCTTATAAAAAATAACCCTGGGCTACGCCATCCGTACGAACGTGTGCCCCAACCGTGGCTACCGCCACGGTGATGTCCTGCGTAGTATTTTCACAACTTTAAGAAGGAATATCTCGGGAACTATAAGCCTCCGGCAAGTTTGGTTTTCAGTTTTGAAATCTGTGAGAGCCTCTCTACCGCCCTGCATAAGTCATTTTTCTCAGGGCGTGCTGGAATAATGGAAAGCCGACCCGCTTTCCCTTCGATTTCATTTCGTAAAATTTTAATTTTGTTATGCACTTGTGAATAAAGACAAACAGCTGATTTGCTGCAAATTTTGACAAATTTCTGTTCGTTGAAATGCCAGTAAATTTGCATAAGTTTCTCTCTTTCGGAGAGCAAGACATATATTTCTTTGTTTGCAAATTGCTGCAATTTGCAGCCGCCGAACGGACCTTTTGCCAACAGCAATTTTCCAACAGGAAAACAGCTGATCAAACAACAGCTGACTTGAATTTTTGCAAGTAACAAGATTTGCAAAATATACAAATCAATTATAAAATTGGAAAAATACACTAAATTGGCAACAAATATGGATAAATTAAATATGCAAAATAAGTTACATACTTTTTGCGAAGTATTTATATGCATATTATGTACCTTAGTAAATTGTAATCTCCTTTGCGGGAATATATATTAACGGGGCCGCTGTGGTGCAGTGGGGAGTGTTGTGGCCACTGTGGTGTGGCGGACAGTGGCTAGTCTGCCATACCAGAGGTCATGGGTTGGATCCCCAGCCTGGATAGAGGGAAAATTTGTATATAATGATCCACGATCCGATAACAATTAATTTTCCAGAGGGTAGGGGTGGTCTCACAGATCACAAAAAACAAAGTACTACCCTCCGGACGCTTATAGTTCAGGAGACATTCCTTGTTAAATTAATTTATGTATGTACATCTTTCTGCGTTGGCGGCTTTTGGCCGCCCTTCAATAAAACTACCCTCAGCCGGCGGAATTCTCTTTCTGGATTAATATCAATGGAGCAATCCACAGTTGTTTTGTATAGAACACCTTTTGCCTTCAGCCGCGCTTTACAAAAATAACCCTCAGCCGGGAGAATTCTATTTCTGGAGAACTTTAATATTATAATTTAATAATAGTTGAAAGTGTTAAGATAAGATGAAGTTAATTGTATTGCAGATACATACATATGTGCATATATCTCCACTGTTTTCAGGCAGAATTGTAACTCCATTAGCATTTATATAGAACAAACAGTGCCGATTTATTGTAAAAGAGAGTTCCGGATGCATTTCCGAACTTCAAAAAACCTTTGTGCGAGCCTATGCGAACGATTTTTAGATTGAGGAGGTTATCGCGAGGTGACAAAAGACTGACCACAACGAAACCCAAAACGAATCAAAAGAAATTAAATAAGAAAAAAACTATGTTTTATTTTATTATTTTTATATTATATGTACATATATACATAATTAACAGCAATAATTTCCACCAATTTTTTTATAACTGCCACGCAAGTAGGGTCAGCAAGATTTGATCTCTTTATCATTCCCACGACAGCCGGTTCTACGTACCGGAATGACTCGGGGTTTCCCCGACCAAGGGCTGTCATTTCAGTCTAACCCTGCTTAGACCAGCACACACAACCCATAAACTACATCCTATTGAGCAAATTCTAGCAGCCAATTTGCTCAAAATACTCCTCCTAATATCAGGTATAGAACCTAATCCTGGACCTGATGAGTGCTTCTGCTGCGTTTGCCTGGGGAGACTCCATCGCAACGTAACATCTGTACGTTGCAACTCATGCAATGGATGGAGTCACCTTAGAAACTGCTCAGGTCTTACATCTCACAGACAGTGGACGCCCCAATTCGTGGCACCGTGCTGCGTGCACCAACCACAGCCGGCACAAACATCGCCGCAATCCCCATCAGGGAACGGGCAGCATTCAGCTGCTTCACATGGTGCAGCAGCAACAATTACATCAACCCAACAATTACATCAACAGCAACAATTACATCAACCCGACCATTCCCACGACAGCCGGTTCTACGTACCGGAATGACTCGGGGTTTCCCCGACCAAGGGCTGTCATTTCAGTCTAACCCTGCTTAGACCAGCACACACAACCCATAAACTACATCCTATTGAGCAAATTCTAGCAGCCAATTTGCTCAAAATACTCCTCCTAATATCAGGTGTAGAACCTAATCCTGGACCTGATGAGTACTTCTGCTGCGTTTGCCTAGGGAGACTCCATCGCAACGTAACATCTGTACGTTGCAACTCATGCAATGGATGGAGTCACCTTAGAAACTGCTCAGGTCTTACATCTCACAGACAATGGACGCCCCAATTCGTGGCACCGTGCTGCGTGCACCAACCACAGCCGGCACAAACATCGCCGCAATCCCCATCAGGGAACGGGCAGCATTCAGCTGCTTCACATGGTGCAGCAGCAACAATTACATCAACCCGACCCAGGAGAGACACAAGACCTGGGCAGTTTCCGACTAACTCACGGGACATATTACAGCCAATCATTTGGCTGTGCTCCGTATGCAACGCCAGGATACCTGCGAACATGACCTCAGTAAAATGCAACTCATGCAATAACTGGTGTCATTTTCGCAGGTGTTCAGGCTTGCGTACAACCAGAGACTGGGATGCTAATTACATTGCACCATGCTGTCTAGCTGGATCATCATCGGCACTACCGATGCCACCTCCTATGGGAAGGCAACCGCCGCCCCAAAGGCAGCACACAACATCAAATATGCCAGCCAGAACAGCACAGTCTCTAACGCCTAGAGTTACGTCCACCCCTCCGCGTCATTTTAAAATCTTACAACTTAACTGCAATGGTCTAACCGGAAAGATCGCAGAGATAACTGACTTTATGAACCGGCATAGGATACCTATAGCTGCGGTCCAGGAAACAAAGCTGACTTCCAACTCAGCTTTGATTAACCATGCAGACTACAACATTCACCGTAGAGACCGCGCAAGAGGTAATGGTGGTGGTCTCGCGTTCATCACACACAACTCCGTGCATTACCGCCTAATCGAAGCAGACATAACCAACGTGGACACTACCCTAGAATGTCAGGGCATAGCAGTCCGAGCAGGCGACGTCGAACTGCAGATATACAACATATATATTCCACCAGTCTCCTGTTGCCCACCGCAATATCTCCCCGAAATCAGTTCACTGCTTACGGGGGATAATCGGTTGGTGGTAGGAGACTTCAATGCTCACCATGAGCTATGGCAATCGGCTCTGTCAGAAGACAGACGAGGCCAATATCTTGCAGATCAGATAGACGGATCGACATTCTGCACGGCGAACGACGAGGCCCCCACTAGGATTACGGGAAGGTGCTGCAGCTCGCCAGACCTTACAATTGTTAGCGCAAATCTGATAAACAACGTAGACTGGCAACCTACTTTGACATTAGCATCAGATCACCTTCCCATAATCATCTCGATAGATATGCCTGCTGAATTCATAACAACTGACAATAGAACATACACTAACCACAACAAAGCAGACTGGGACAGATGGACAGAATACACAGAGAGCATATTCGGTGCTCTCCCCGCTCCGACCGATGTGCTCGGCGGCGAGAAAAAATTCCGCAAGGTCATTGCCAAAGCTAATGCACGCTTCATTCCGGCGGGTAGAATCCCAGAGATCCGACCCAACTTTCCAGGTGAAGCCGCTACATTAGCCAGGGAGCGAGACCAGATCCGCCACACCGACCCGGGAGACCCCCGCATTAATCTATGAGTTTTTCGCGCCGGTCTAAACGACCGCGATTATTAACAAGGCCCATAGCCGCAACAAAATCCTCAAATCGCTAGCCGGCAGCACGTGGGGTAAAGACAAAGAAACAATAATATCTACATACAAAGCAATCGGCCGGCCGGTCCTCAACTATGCATCGCCAATATGGTCACCGGGGACTTCAAGAACACAATGGCAGAAACTCCAGGCCTGCCAAAACTCAGCCCTCAGAACAGCCACGGGTAATCTCCTGATGGCGCCGGAACACCATCTACACCATGAGGCCAATATTCTCCCAGTCATAGAACACAACACTATGCTCAGTAAGCAGTTCCTGCTGGGATGCCACCGCAGGGGCCATCCTAATAGCCACCTGCTAGAACCAGAACCGCCTCCCCGGCACATCAGGAGACACCTTCTCGACCTCTCCCCTGAGGTTGAAAAATACATAAAACAACCATTAGACCCAACGGCTTACAGGCAGGCATTAAAGGAGATTCACACCGACACCATCACCACATTCGTTTCAGTCCGTCCGTCATACAGAATTTTAAGAGACCAACCACCCCCCATAGCAGAAGAAGAATTGGAGCTGCCAAGAGAAAAACGCGTCACCCTAGCGCAACTACGATCAGGTTTTGCAGTCGCCTGAATTCATATAGGGCCAGAATTGATCCTGAAATACCTAATACATGTCGGGTATGTGGAGAGACGCCGCATGACACACAGCATCTCTTCATATGTCCACTCAAACCTACTCACTTAACCCCCCTGTCCTTATGGACTAGCCCAAAAAGCGCTGCCTCATTCCTGGGCCTCCCGTTAAGTGAGCCCGACGACGATCTATGAGCCTATCGCGCCGGCTAAGCAGGGCTTAGTACTGCTATAACAACAACAACAACAACCCCCGCATTAAGGACCTCAACCGGGAAATTCGGGCGTTGGTGGACGAACACAAAAAATCGAAGTGGAGGGAACACCTGAAATCTTGCAATCTCTCTGCTGGGGTTGCCAAGCTCTGGGCAACCGTGAAAGCCCTGTCTAACCCAACGAAGCCGAAGGACAAAGTGTCCATAACCTTTGGAGGTGAAGCAGAGTCGGACCCGAAGCGATGTGCGAACCAATTTGGTCGGCAATTCCTACCACATCCTCCGGTAGACAGAGCCAAGCGTCGAATACTCAGAAAAATGCGCAAACAACCAAACAACGATGCGCAGCTTGACATCACCAGCACGGAGGTTCAGGAAGCCATTAGGAAGGCGAAATCGTCTAAATCAGTCGGACCAGACGGAATATCCATGCTGATGTTAAAACACCTCGGACAGATGGGAGTAAGATTCCTAACGGAGGTCCTCAACCTGTCTTTGACCACTCTTGTCATACCCAATATATGGAAGATGGCAAGGATGGTCCCACTACTGAAACCAGGGAAACCAGCCAACCAAGGGGACTCATATCGCCCGATATCTCTCCTTTCCCCAGTAGTCAAGACACTTGAGGCCGTACTACTCCCCTACTTCAACGAACATATACAACTAGCGACCCACCAGCATGGTTTCCGCAAAACGTACAGCATAACAACAGCTCTAAACGCCATAAACACCCAGATAGTTCAAGGACTCAATCAAAAGCGCCCCTGCGCGAGAACGGTCCTCGTGGCACTTGACCTGTCGAAAGCTTTCGACACGGTCAACCACGCCACCCTTATAGAGGACCTACTACAATCATCCCTCCCACCGAGACTCAAACGATGGTCCGCGAACTATCTGAGTGGTCGACATGCATCGGTGGACTTTAGGAACGAAAAATCTAAGGCAAGAAGAATTAAACAAGGGGTTCCCCAGGGTGGTGTCCTGTCCCCAATGTTGTTTAATTTCTACATATCAAAACTCCCTTCCCCACCAGAAGGAGTTAACATTATTTCCTACGCCGATGACTGTTCGATAATGGCGTCAGGCACCGACATAGACGACCTATGCTCGAAAATCAACAACTATCTCTCCGATCTTTCCGGTTTCTTTAATTCGAGAAATCTGGCTTTGTCTCCAAGTAAGTCCTCCGCGACCCTATTCACGACATGGACGAAGGAGGTAAGACTGGAATTGGATATCCACATTGGTAACACCAGGATACCAACTACGAACAATCCTAAAATTTTAGGTGTTACGTTCGACAGTCTTGTCTCATTCTCCGCGCATACGACCGCAATTGCCAATAAAGTACAAAGTCGCAACAAAATTCTCAAATCGCTTGCCGGCAGCACATGGGGCAAAGACAAGGAAACACTATTAGCGACGTACAAGGCAATTGGCCGGCCGGTCTTAAATTATGCGTCGCCAATATGGTCGCCAGGGACTTGCACCACCCAATGGACGAAGCTACAGGCATGCCAAAACACTGCATTGAGGACCGCCACAGGTTGCCTACAGATGACACAACAACACCACCTTCACCTTGAAACTCAAATGCTCCCTGTCAAGAAACACAACACCATGCTAGACAAGCAATTCTTACTGGGATGCTATAGAAGAAACTACCCTAATAGTCATCTAATTGAGCCAGAACCACCCCCCCTTCATGTCAGAAAACACCTTCTTGACTTACGCAGAGAGGTGGAAAATTACATACCACAACCGCTCAATCCGGCAACCTATAGGCAGGCCCTCAATAAAATCCATTCCGACACAGTTGACAGCTATGTGTCCGTCCGTCCGGCATACCTATTAATCAGAGACCAACCACCACCTATAGCAGAAGAAGAGCGCGATCTGCCGCGAGAAACACGAGTTGCACTCACGCAACTCTGATCGGGATTCTGCAGCAGACTGAACTCATACAGGTCCAGAATTGATTCAAGCATACCAAATGTATGCCCAGCATGTGGAGAGACACCACACGACACTCAGCACCTCTTCACATGCCCCTCAAAACCAACCCATCTAACACCGATGTCCCTTTGGACAAACCCCATAGAGGCTGCAACATTCCTCGGTCTACCGTTAGATGAAATTGATGATAGTTTATGACAAAGGTGTGTTGCCTAGGCAGGGCTTAGTACTGCTAATACAACAACAACAACAACCAATTTTTTTATCATTTTAATTTTAATCCTTTTTATCCTTTGAATGTGGGGCTTGTGAATGTAAATAAAAATCAGCTGTTCGCCAAAGCTGTTGAACTCTGCAAATTTTGTGTTCGTTTACCTCTTACGATATTTTTCTCTTGTGAGAGGATAGGTGACATTTTTCTCCAACACCTGGCTGTTGGAGGCTGCTGAGTAAATGCTGTTGGAGAAAGTACGCGAACAAAGCTTATGTACATACATATGTGTGTATCTAATGATTATCAACCCAAACATTTGAATATTTCCCAATTTATGTATGTACATATGTACACTAGGGATGGGCAAATTGGAAAAATATATCGATATATATTGTATCGATATTTAAAAAACATCGATTTATGCCGTGTAAAAACATCGATATATCAATATATCGAAAGGGCTGGCTTCACATTAAGGAACCACGTCCCGCGAAAAACCACTTCTTCACGGTGCTAGAGGTGCTCTCACAGATCTCAAAACTGGAATCCAAACTTGCCGCAGACTTATAGTTTACTAGATATTTGTTGTTAAAGTTGGATAGATCTACAGATATTCTACGAATCCTGAAGTATAAACATAAAAATCATTAAGAATTGCTTGAAGAAGAAAGTAATGTAAATTCAAGCACCCGGACATTATGGTTATACCACTTCTTAAAAAATGTTCTGCTGTTAAATTCGAAGCGAATCAGAAATGTATGAAAAATATCGAATTTGGCTCGAAAAGGCAAAAAATTATCGATTATCGATGCACGGTAGTTCAAAATATCGTCGATATTATCGGCTGTACTATTTTAAAAATATCGATATATTGATATATCGATATATATCGCCCAACCCTAATGTACACGATATCGCATTACGTTACGCACAAATAAACCACTTTCAGACTCCAGACAGACGCGGGGATTGCACAAATTTTCTATCTACCCACATACCTACAAATGTGTGCATAGACAACTAGATGTACATATTATTTTGCTTTTGAGAATGACTTAACTTAATTATTGATTTTTTCTTCTTGCATAGAATACAGAAATTTCATTCAAATTTTGGCTTTGGTGAGTTTTTTTTAAGTTTATCAGCTGCTGCCAAATTAATTGCCCCAAAAATGATCTTTTTTTTATAGCTGGCAGGTGAAAACATTTCTATTAAAGCAATTAAATTTAAGTATGTAGATAAGTATGTATGTGTGTATATATGTATGTAATAGCATACCGGTCACAATAAAATGGGTAAACGCGACTAGCAACAACAACCTGCCTGCCTGCGTTTGACCATCAAATGGAGCACCAATATGTTTGTATGTATGTATGTTAACTCGTTTCACTTGCGCCCTCTTTTTTCTCCGCCAGCACACTTCACATTCTAACACTGAATTGCAATGGGCGGTAGGGCAGAATAAATGAAAAAATTATGTATTTATTTAAAGAAAACTTTTCTAATTTACTGATTTTGGTTTTAGTAAATTATTTGGATTATTTTAAAGCACACGCATCGGTTGGCCAGCGAAAATATTTCATCGACAGCGCTCATTATCGATTTTCTTTTGCTCATTACACTTACTCAAATTTTAGAACTTAACTTTTAAATGTTGTTACTACACTTTATGTGAAGATTTTACAACTTTTCTTTGTTAGAAATTGCTGTTATCTTCATTTAAAAAGTATTTTTTTATAATTTTCTCCAATGAATAGAAAAATACTAAGCAATGAAAAGTCTCAACTGCATTATGAACCAATGCCATGCAAAGCGCACGAGTAAAATGTAATCGCACAAAAAACTTGCGAGAGCTCGACTAGGAATGAGACGATTAGTCGAATAATAATCGATTACCGATTTTTAACATTTTAATTTGGAATTAAATGCCGGCATGTATTTAAATGAAGTGCAAATTATTCGAAGTCAAATTTAACTATTCGGAAAATATTTACAAGTTAAATTTTCACAGCACACTAAAGCCTGTCTCCAAATATCACTTAAATCGCCTTCGAACAATCTCGTCAAGTTGTTCGCGAACTAACCCGTCTCCAAGTAGCTGTCGTCGTTCAGTTTGAGATTTCTCATTGTTCTTCTTAAATGTAGCGGACTACTGTAAACATTAAAACTAAAATTTTACGATGTCGATAAAGTGTAAGTATCTTTATTTAATTTTATTTTATACTAGAGGTTAGCCGCGGGTTTCACACCATGTGCTTTTAAAAATTTTAGCATATTGAGCTAGCCTAAAAAGCTACATAGAACAAATATCATTCTTGACGTCGAAGATAGTTTCCTTATTTTGTTTTTCTCTGTAGGGTACGTAATTATCTCATATGCCCCACACCAATTTTCAGTACTCTACTATAAATATTTCAAGAGATCTTCGCTGTGAAAGTTTAAGTTTGTATCGGAGGTGTCCATCCCTGCTTTACCAAGACCTAGTGTTTTTATCCGTTGAGTACGTAATTATCTCGTATGCCCTCACTCCAATTTTCAATACCCTAATACAAATATTTCAAGAGATATTCGCTGTGAAAATTCCAGTTTATAGAGGAGGAAAGTGCCCATCCCTGCTTTACCAAGACCTAGATTGTTTATCCGTTGAGTACATAATTATGTATTATTCCTTCACACAAATTTTCATTATTCCAGTACTAATATTTCAAGAGATATTACGGAAAAAAGGAAAATTTTGTATGGGAGGTGCCCATCCCTGCCTTTTAATTAGATTAAAAATATGCCTATAGTAATTACCGGGTGAAAATACCTAGGTGTGCAAAGTTTCGTGAGGATCCGTTCAGCGGTTTTCTCGCCAATTGAGTTTAAACACAATTTCCATTTCAAATTTATAAGATACGACAGCATATTAATTCATTCAATATGTATTTTTGATTATTTTTCGTGTTTGGCTTTTGTCTGTTCGCCTGATTTCGATAGAATTACGATAAAAAATTAGAGAATACATAGATTTTAGTGGGGTTGGCAAGTGTTCGGAATGAACAACGTTGTTCAATCGCTATTCGTTCGAAGCATTTTGTATGGATTATCTTCGTTCAGCAATGGATTCAAGGTCAATTACCGAATGAAGGAGCGAACACTGGTAAAAGGAGCGAACGACGTTATGTGAAGACATGCTTTGGTATTATGTGGAATAGTAAATAACACTCAGCCAGCAGAATTATCTTTCAAGAAAACTTTAATATTCTAATAATTGTTGTGTTAAAATTAGATGTATTATCCACAGAATATTTCCTGAAAGTTTCACTCAAAAAACATTGTAAACAAATAAAATTGGTAATTGTATCCAATATGAGCCATAAACAAAGAATGCATTCTGTAGAAATTAAACATGTATATCGGTTTGATATCGGTAAGAACTCCTCTCTACCAAGCCGTACTCTCCTCACTATGGGACAACGGGAAAATAAAGGAATTGCAAACAACCCAGCAAACATTTTTTTATAAAATAGATGCAATTAACAAAGTTTAATGGCGTTTTCGATTCTGGCATAAAATGTTACCCTTTAATATCTCAATTATCAAACTACGTAATTATTCTTCGTTTTAAATGGCTGGTTTTGTAGATAATTATGCCTTCTGACTTAGCTAGAGGTCAATATTCGCTGAAATTACCACACAAGCTTACAAAATGGCTAAGAAAATCAAGCAGGGCAACATTTTTTTCAGAAACGAAAACGGCATAAGTCAAATGGTGTCAATGGTGGTAAAAAATAAGAAAACTACTTTCAAATATTTTCGTCATGGAGTAAACGCTTAAATATTATAATTATGCAAGTTTCTTTAAAGGTCGATTTGCAAAACGGTTACCAAAATGTTTACTATAAAAATGCACAGCTGTTTCTTATCGATATACATACGTCTTTCAGTTCTATAGCAAATATTCTTTGGCCATAAACTAATGCCTCAGATACACATGTGGTAGAAATATTATAATATCAATACTATGATTTGGCTTTACTATAAAAATTTTCAATTAAACTACAATATGAGAGTGACACATATTTATTTATTTATTTATTTCAATTTCTGAAGTCAATGAATGTATAATTCTTACAGACTACACAAATCTGCAACCATTTAACACTTAATTATAATGAGATCCTCGGGATTCTTACTATTGAATTATATAAATAGCAATAGAAATAAATCGATATTATCTAATGTTGTTACTTAAATTACAAATAAAATATTTATTTAGCCTGTCTTTAAGAGTAGACTTAGTATCAGCCAGGTATATTTAGATATATTCTCATTGTATATTGCATTAGCGATTCTTTTATTAATGACATTTTCATTTAAGTTGACCATGTAAAAATTTTTATTTGGCACAGGAACAGCGTAACTGAAACACCACTAAATGAAATTACTCAAAAACGTGTGTGAATGCGCGTGATTACGGAAAGCAGGGTTTGAAATTGCTTAGCTACTTTTGCTGCATTTGCTTTTGCTTTGCTTTTGCTAATAGGGCCCTTCCACGATCAAATCATTTGATCAAATCGCGTGTCTGTGTGATTTGACGATTTGACATCCACACGTCAAATCGGCATCAAATTACATGCTACCTTTCTATTAATTAACAAAGGAAATTGTTAAAATATAAGCGATTTGAAGCGCGATAAATGGCTGTAGCATGCACAATTAACAATATTTGAATTTTTAAAACACCATAATTATCACTTTTTTGTCCCGATCCAAATTTAATTGTCTTTTTAATTTAATTTTGCGCACTTGCCTACTCACACGTTTGTTTACATTTGAAATTTGATCAAATGGTTGCAACACACGTCAAATGGTAATTTGGCACTGAAATTTGATCAAACAGCACCTTACACGCATCCACAACGCACGTCAAATACCATCCAATTTGATGGAAAACAAAAATTTTTGATTTCGGTCAAATCGGCATCAAACACGTACGTGTGAAAAACACATAGACAATTTTACTACCACAGATACACGATTTGATCAAATATTTGATCGTGGAAGGGCCCTATAACGAAAAGTAAATTAGCAAACTCGGCCAGCCAAGTATTCAGCTGAGCCGTGTTTGCTTGTATAGTTAAGCAAAGCAACGCGATTTCGGGGATTTCATTTTACTTCCAGCAATTAGTTGTGTCTTTGCATTTTTTCTGCTTTTGCTTATTTTGCTGAAACGATTTGTTACGCATATTTCGATTTTTTATACATATTTACTGAAGCGAATGATTCGTTTTCGTTTTTGGCTCGGCTGAATTCAGCAATAAGCAAAAAACATCGGCTATTGCTGTTTTGCAGCAAGCAAATTCAAACCCTGACGGAAAGTAACTTCGGCTAATCAACGTAATTTCAAATGCAATCTTAATAGGCTTTAATTTGTAAAATAAAGGCAATGATACATTCGTGTAAAGCACGCCCCAAATAATATCGATTATCAGCCAGTTTTCCACCACTAAATAACACACAGGTACATTTTTCTCTCCTTTCTTCTTTTCAATATTTACATTTTCACTCACTTGTGTGTTTTTCACCTCTTTTCCTTTTCGCCTTTTCCACCAAAAAAACTTTACACGCGCCAGCACTGAACACACCTTATCGAAAATCTATATTCGTAAAGAAAAAATTTTCAACCGCTGGCATCGCTACAATTTGATAAACTATTATTTACATTTTATACACATTTTGTAGCTGAGATAGTTAACTTTATGTTGCAATAATATTTTTACATTTTTGTTGCGAGTTTTGTCTGAAATTTATTGTTTTTTCAGCAATCACATCACCAGCGCAGCAGCCAAAATGAAGGAGAACAAGAAAACTGATGTCAACTAGTGATGGGCGAGTCCGAGATGTTTTATTCGATTCTCTCGATTGTTGAAACATCTCGAATGCTCTCGATGGTTTTCATTCGTATTCGAGTCAAGTCGTAAATGGCCGTCAGTCGAAACAATCGCTAAAACATCTCGGACTCGCCAACGATTCCTCTCGTTTTCAAAGCAACCCTACAACATCTCGGACTCGCTGCAAATAATACATAATATTTCTTTTTGCCGCTTGAATATTAAAATTGCTTTACAAAACATACAGATTGGTACAAATCTATTGCCGTTGTTGCTACTCGTAAAATTCATTTGTTTCATAAACGTCTCACTTCAGAAAACTGATTAATGTTTAAATAATTAATTATTATTATTATGCACGACACTCTTTAGTGGTGATTGCAATAATGCAGCGTCTATGTATAGCATATTTTTCAATTTGGTTAATTTATTTATGTATTTGCCTCACTTCCATTAAAAATCCTACTTTCTTTATCAACAAACCTCATTCAGTTTATTTTATCAACTAAAACCTATCATCAAAACAACAGCCGGTCCGCCGACTCGGAACAATCCCAAAAACATCTCGCTTGTGTAGTCGAGATGTCATCGAAACAACCTACGACTCGCCGACGCGGAACAATCGCAAAAACATCTCGCTTGTGCAGTCGATATGTCATCGAAACAACCTACGACTCGCCGACTCGGAACAATCGCAAAAACATCTCGATTGTGGAGTCGAGGAGCGAGTCAACTTTTGACTCGATTGTGATTTTGCAACGATGGCGATTCTCTCGATTGTCTAAACATCTCGGACTCGCCCATCACTAATGTCAACAGTGTGCGGAGTTTGGACATGTTGAAGAGTGTTGGATTTGGTGGGTTTTCTGTGGTGTTATTGTAGTTGGCTACTAAATTTGTTTTAGTTTTAATGATGTGTATTAGTTATGTCAAGATTCATGCTTTATTTACAAATGAAATTCTTTTTAAATTTAGATAAACACATACATAATAGGGCCCTTACACGATCAAATCATTTGATCAAATCGCGTGTCTATGTAATTTGATCAAATCGTTGTCAAATAGCTCATCAAATAGCCCATCAAATTTCATTCTAGCTTTCTATTATTTACAATAGATATTTTATCACGTATTAATGCTGATATTTCTTTTAATTTGTTTATAGAATTAAATTTTGGAGAACAAAATGAGTGACACTGACGATTGCATTGCATATATTGCGTTAGCATATAATGCAACACACGTTTATTTACACTTGAAATTTGATCA
This sequence comes from Urophora cardui, assembly GCA_960531455.1. Lineage (NCBI taxonomy): Eukaryota > Metazoa > Arthropoda > Insecta > Diptera > Tephritidae > Urophora > Urophora cardui. Next base: position 127,783,645 of record OY482672.1, read on the forward strand.
AATGGTTGCAACACACGTCAAATGCTAATTTGGCACTGAAATTTGATCAAACAGCACCTTACACGCATCCACAACGCACGTCAAATAGCCATCCAATTTGATGGAAAACAAAAATTTTTGATTTCGGTCAAATCGGCATCAAACACGTACGTGTGAAAACAATTTTACTACCACATATACACGATTTGATCAAATATTTGATCGTGGAAGGGCCCTATAAGAGTTAAATCATGGAAACCTATTTGGTTGTAGTATGGTAACCAATGCAATTAGTTTTCCCCACACTATATATATTCAACACTTTTCTTTTACCTTGCGTTGGCAACTCCAAATCTTTTGATTTGTCTTTGCATTAGGTATGAGTTTACTCACTGAGTTGGTACGATTGTTCTACAGCACATATTATAGTGCAACTCTAATGAACCGTATGCAGACGCGTATGCGTGTGCGTGTCACTGACAGCCGTGTTGCATACCTGTGTTTAAATGAGGCAAAATCCAGTGGCACGGATGTAAATGCACCACACGCATAGAAAATTCGAAGATGATTTCGAACACGCATTCGAATGCAGCTAAGTTGAAAATTTTCTACTTCTATGCGCTTTCTATGCGTTTCGCAGCCAATATTAATTTGGTTGCTACATCGGTATACATATTTAATCGTAAAAACTTCGTTAAATTGATTTAAAGTGAAGTAGTGAAAATTTTTTTGCCAGCAGAAATGTTAATTAAAAGGTGTTTTAATTATATTTAGAAATGGTTAATATTAATTATATGTTAATTACTATCTGCATATCCATGTACATAGTACATGAATTTAAATTACATATACATATGTAGTTACCCGTGTAAAAATACATAATTGAAACTTAAATAAGTTTAACTGTGAAAAAATATTTAAGTGAAATGAGTACTCTTTTGAATAGAGTGTTTTCGCCTTGGTATAACAGAACACCAGATTTCAGAGGTTGTGCATATATGTACATACATATTTGTATTAACCAAAATTTTTAGTCTGATATTTTAAGGCAAAGCAACTGTAATTCTTACAATACATAAAAATCAACGGATAGCAATTTGGCCGCTGTAGTGCAATGGATAGAGCACTCGCCTGCTATACCAGAAGTCTCGGGTTCTAACCCCAGTCCGGACAAACACCAAAAAATTTGTCTAATTAATTAAAAACCAATTATTGGGTTTTTAGAAATACCGGTAACCTTTCGGCAGTGGGCGGCTTACCCTCCGAGTGTATTTCTGCCATGAAAAAGCTTCTCACAAAAAATGCATTCGCCGTTCGGAGCCGGCATAAAACTGTAGGTCCACCCAATTAGCAAAAACAAAAGGAGCACTTCTCGAATTGGGAGAGAAGCTCGGTCATTAAACTCGTCAGAGTTATAATAGCGCCAGTGTATTATTGTTATTATTATTATTATTATTATTATTATTATTATTATTATTATTATTATTATTATTATTATTATTATTATTATTATTATTATAATATTATTATTAATTTGGAACTGATCCACTTCACGGGTTTTAATTAAATTAAAGAAACACTAACTTCCCTTTCCAAAAACAAATCACGTACCCGAATGTTACTTTTTTTTAATAATTTTAAAGTATTCCGTATTTACGGCAATAACACTTCCTATCATAATATCAATTCTAAATCATCATCCATTATACATTTTATTGAATCTTTCGCGAATTGGTAAAATATGTATTTTCAAAAATAACAATGGCGGGAATTGTATATATGTATGTATGTAGTGTAATTGACAGACGCAACCATGCGCATACACTGGAGCAGCCAGGGCCGCACGCAAGAAAACGTTTAGATGCGCATACGCACACGCATTCGCATACGGTGCATTAGAGTTGGACCCGTGTTTTTATTCAAGCGCAACACTAATCGCGGATAGAGATGTGCGCTTAGAATACCATACAAAATTTAAGCGCAGATGTATATGCGCTTGAATAAAAACACGGCTATTGTTTTCGTGCTATGGTCAACCAGAAAGTGTTACTGTGTGCTATCAGAGATTTTGTAAGTGAAAGAGCCGCTCTGATCATGAATTGAAATTTGTACGAGAATGGTTTAATTGCTACGAAGTGCACATAAATCAATAATGGAATTTTAGGGGGATGGGTGTGGGTGGGGAAATACATAGAAAATTGATTAGTTAATTAATTTTGTTTTTGTTGTTGATGATGGATTTAGATCTAGCTCTGAGATATGGGATTTTTAGAGATTTTTGATTTGTTCACGATCATGATAGAGTTTTTTGTTTGACGAAATATTAACATCAAGTACATATCTTGGGTTATCTGATGGATAAATAAAATATATGTGTGCCAATATAAACTTAGTTGATGAGATCAATTACAATAATTCAAATGGCTGTATCTTTTTTATATGCATACATACATACATATTATGTATATACGATAATGGGTATAAGTCCAAAAGCTGGAAAAAATCATTTAGTTTCTGAGTATCTCAACCAAGAATTATCTAAAGAAGGATATCGCAGTAGATAAGCTGATCTCAATTCTTGAGAATATACATTTCTATATTCCCAGTTGGAATTTCCGTAATTTTAATGTTTTCAGAGTTGGCTTAAGCAGAACGGTATACAGCGCAAATGCACCATTAAATAGAACTATGTCTGAGTTTAACTATTTCTCAGGTTTCTTAGATATTGACTTTACTGATCCGATACAGACTGCTCTTGAACTGAACTCATATCTTGCGCGCACTTAACTTCCGGTTTACCTTTATATTTAAGTGAAACTTTTGTATATGTATACGCATATCTCATTGAATTTTTCGTTTTCTGCTATATTTTTACTATGTATCTATTCAGATCATAAATTTATACTTATTTGTTATATTAAATTACGCTTAAATGTCTGTGTAAATATGAACTATTTTAGACATCAATAAATAAATAAATAAATAAATAAATTGTGTATGTATACTAAAAAGTGTGAATGTCAGACAAAACGAATTGGCAAAAATTTTACCTTGAAATTCATTTCTCTTCTCTTTCACATTGACATTTTTAAAGAAAACACGCACATAAAAACGGAAGTAATATAACCTCTATTTGGATAAGCCTTGATCTCAACCAAAATTACAAAAATTAATGGGAACAACCGAAAAACAAAAAACAAATAAATGTCCATACAAAAAAGGGCTAATGTCCGAAAGTGCAATTCATATAGAATATACCTACATACATACACCAAATTAGCTAAATCACCTGGAACAAATGAAAAAATACATAATTCCACCAAAATACCAAAAACCACTAAAATACACTAAGGGCAGGTTTCACAATCTCCGGCGATTTATTTGACAGCTTGCCATAAAATTTACGTCAATCTAACTAAGGCACTCTGCACACGAGGCGTATCGTCATAGACGCGTACGAGACATTTCGTGTAGCGTCGATTTCTCTACGCCTCAAGATTTGCACACGAAGCGACATGAAACTTCGCTGCACAAAACAAACAAACAAATTAATAATACGGTATTTACTTTAAATTACGAAGCTTTAAATAGAAAAGATGAAAAATTTTACGGAATCTTCCATTTTCTTTCATTATACACTCATTTTTTCCAATTTTTTACACAAATTTTACTGCTTTCATAAATTCCACCAAGTGGAAAAATGTAAACAAACATCTTCTTCTTCCTGTTTTCTAAGCGTAGTACGCCTAGCTACCAGCACTGTTTTACGCCAAGCGACATGTAGCCAGCATACTTTGACGAATGCATGAAGCTGACGAACCGTGTGCAGCCCTCAATTGAAATATACGTGCGTGACATCAAAGCGTACAGCTTTCGTCTGTAGTATCTAATACGCGTCTAAAGCAGTACGCTCCGTGTGCAGAGTGCCTAACGATTAAATTAAATAAATTAACGGGCAAATAAAGTAAGTAAATGCACAAGATGAGACTTAAATCGTACCAGCGGAGTCGAGTGAGTTATCATTTTATTGTGAGGTGAGCTTGAGCGTGCGGCTCACTTATCGGAGTTGACACAGAGTCACAACTCAGTGCTGAGTTACCCAGCCTACTTTGCATTCCATTTACGACCGGTGTTTGCTCATCACTGACCAATTTTTCTAACAAATAATTAATTCAAAACTAGGCTTGGCAATGAAAAATAATTAAATACATAATTTTCCAAATATACTCTTGTTAATAAGTACTCTATAATTTTTATAATCGCAACGCATTTGATCTCTCGCGTAGACAATTTCTGTGCATTACAAAGGGGCAGCGACTGCGAAAAATCAATTGAAAGTGAAAATCTTTAATTTTCCCACTCTCCAAAAGAATTCAATCAGTGTCTGTCTGTGTCTAACACGCCGGAAATGTCTGCAATTGGTGACTGCTTTGTGGTGCAAGCACCAAATACACCTGAAGGCACTATAATCTTTGGACGTAATTCGCTAGATGCAGATGCTATAACGGAAGCCCAAGAGGTGCACTTTTACGATGCCAGCACAGCTCTAGAGGGGAAGGTGAGTGAGTAGCTTATAGTGAAGAAAAAAAAAACTTGATATGATGAGTAATCATTGATGCCATTGATCGAATATTTATGACGTGGCGACATACATACATACATATGTATGTACATACATTTTTTCGGGTTTTCTTTTTCTGTTTCCCCAACAACTCCACAGCCTGACGGCGGAGCCGATGTTGCTAAGGCAAATGGTGAAATTTTACGTGTGATATTGCAAAAGCCTTTACCTGGCACATGGGGCGGTGATATTGGAGCGAATGATCGTAGTGTGTGCGTGGGTGTCTCGTGGGCAGCACAAGAGCCGGCAAGCGACAGTGATGCGCTCACTTCGACTGATATTGTACGGTGAGTTGAATATACATATGTACATACAAATGCTTATCTGTATTAAAAAAAAACAAATAATGAAGCATATTAAAATATCGCTTTTGTTTGCTCAAATTAACACAGAATAACTTTAGCTATCGCAAACAATGCTGCTAGCGCCGTCGATCACATTGGCACGCTGATTACCAAACATGGCGCTGACGATTCAAAATTCAGTTTTGTAGTTTGTGATCCAAGCGAGGTGTGGCTGGTTAGCAGTGGTGGCAAATTATGGGCTGCGCAACGCGTCACCGAAGGCACATTCCGCATAACGAGTAAGGGACTTAGCGTACGAAGCGTCATCGATAAATCGAGCGAAGGTTTGAATGATGCACTCAAGACGCAAGGTGTATGGGATGGAGAAGTAATACATACATATATTGAAATAATATAACGATAACAAAAAATCTAAATGCATTCTTACATTTTACAGGGCGATTTAAATTTTGCTGATTGCTTTGGTGCCGACGATGCCAACGCATATGCCACTAATTGGAGCGGTGAAACACCCACTGGTGATGCTAGCTACAGCTTGACTAGCATGTTTGATACGCTACGTTCGGCTGCCGATGGTGCTACAGCACGTTCGGCAAGCGTGTCGGTGTTAACAGCTGGTGGAATATCGTGCCACTGGTTCACCGCCACACCCAATGCCAGTGAATCGGTTTTCAAACCATTTGTATTTGCACCCAATCCGAAAATATCACCACTCACTAAAGTGCTACCGGATAGTACGCACACACTATTGCACAAATTGCATGCACAACGTAAACCAGCTGCTGTGGCCGACTTGAAGGCATTGGAGGCAGCTTGTGTGGAGGAGTTGAATGGCTATTTGGCTGAACATCCAAGTGTGGATGAAGAATTGGATGAATTGATGAAGGATTGTGTGGAGGCGGAAGTAAAATTTTATCGCTAAATTTCTTGATTTAAACGAATATAATGTACGACGATCAAAATGAAATGTGAATGCACGACGATCAAAATGAAAATGTAATGCACACGGCTGAATGTAGAACGGCGACTTTTTTATATATACACATTTATTATACATAAATATTATATGTATTAAGGCAAGTGTAAGCGAAAGATATTTATAATGCGTTTAATTTATTATCATACAACAGACATTCGAATATGCATACATGCATACATAATTATTTTATACACATAGTTTAACTAATTTTATAGCATAGCTTAAGAAAGAAAATTGCTGCATATATGTATGTATGTATTGCATGCTTAGTATTTTGAGTTGAAGCAATTTATTAGTTTTACTACGTGATCTACATACATAAATGTAATAAGAAAATTGTAAAAGATTTTCGGTGATGACTGCTTGACTTACTAAATTTTATTTTTTTGCATGTTTCAATGAAACTAAGTTCTATGTTATGCCTTTTTGTGTACATTTTACTTATAAACAAACGCTAAAATGTTTTAATTAACTTCAAATGGTCTGATTTTATGCCGTTAATTTTTCACTGTAATATAATTATATTTTAAGTATATACTATATATGTATGTTTAATATATTTTATGTCTATATTACGCACTTAATATTTACATATACGCATTAAAGCCGCGATTTCTTATGTTAAAAATTTTATAATTTAGTTGATATTATACATATGTACGTACATATGCGTATGTATATTACTTGTATTTATTATTAAACACGTATGTGCTAACTTTTAAGCTTTTTATTGTGAGATTTTACTTCATTTTTTGTGATGTTTTCTTTTTTGAAAAAAGTAACTTGATAGTATTCCAATTTCTAACCAATGCATACATACATAAATACGTAGTGATTTATTTTATAAAAATTTTCTTATTTATTCAAGCTCGTTATTAAAGCAGCACTTTAAACTGTTCGAAATTCGATTATAAAAACAAAAAAAAGTAAATAATAATAATAGTAATAGGCGCCCAAGCGAAATGGCGTGTTCTATGTAGCAATTAAGTGCGACGTTTAATTCCCCATTTAGAATCAGCCTTGACAATGTTAAAACGACACCAACTATGCATACATACCTAGATACAATAACGAAATTCATGCGTACCCAGTCAGAACACTACTCGTCATATAACGCGTTATCTAACGCACAGCTATAACGCAAAAATGTGTTAGTTCGCCATGCAACGAATGCGTTAGTTTTGTTCTAGCATCGGGAGAAATCTAACGCACTCACCGCTGTACGTGTGCACATGTATATGACTTTCATCTCTTTCTAGCAAATGCATATTCGAATACATATATCTCACTCACTCACGTTAGGAATAACGAACCAAAATGTTAGCTTTAATCGTTAGGGCTAACATGGAAATGTGTTAGACTTACCACGTTAGGGCTAATGAACAAATACGTTAGACATAACAAGTTATGGCTAACGTAGAAATGAGTTAGCCATAACACGTTATGGCTAACGCTAAAATGAGTTAGGCATAACAGTTTTCATTTTAGCTTTAAAATTTTTATTTATTGTATTGTTACAATTATATACATAAATATAAATAAAGCAAATAGCTTAAATAACTCCATGACCATCCCCATTCGAACATTCCAGACTTTTTGATTCCATTTTTAGTCCAGCTGACCGTTTAGTTGGAGGCTCATCAGTGGACACCTCTTCTGAATTCTTGATTCTGAAATACATAAATAATTTCATTAATACGTACATATTTGATATATGTACATGATTCTAAATTATTTATTACCATTTGCAGCTGATTTTGAGATCTTAAATAAAATATTTTTACATTTACCGCACCGATTTCACGTACTATAAAATCACAATTAAAATGACGCCGTTTGAGATTTCGTTTCTACTTCTTCCGTTATTCTTTTCGCAGCCAACTTTGTTGATTTTTGAACAATCTGTGCTCTCGCTCTAACATATTGCTCATTATACATATAGGCATACCATGTTAGCGCTAACGTAGATATGAGTTAGGCATAACATGTTATTGCTAACGGCGAAAAGCGTTAAGAATACCATGTTTGTGAAAAGAGAGTGAGAAAGAATGAAGAAAGAAACAAAAAATTTTACAGATACCTTTCAGTGTGTTGGTAAAAATGGAAATTTGGTTTGAATGTGTTGGTGAATGCGTTAGTCGTGTCTGGCTGGGTATTCACATGCAATCCGAACACATACATATGTACATATTTATGCTCATACTCATACCGATCGAATTAATTGCATAATTACAAATATACATACATACACATACATATATACATATATTCAAATCAATTGTAATACATAAATTATTACGAAAAAAATTTATATATTGTATTAGAATTCGATTTATTTAATGCTGCGCGCCGCACTAAAACGATTTGCATCTCAAATAAAGCTCAATAAAAGGAATTTTCTTTGCATTGTTGTTCGCTTAAAGTTAGGCAATAAAGCGCTAAGAAGCGCTTTACTATTGTAAAAAAAAAAAACTAATCCCCGAATGCATGCCAAATGGAGCAGTTCGGAGTGAGTTGTAATAAAATTGTTTCTGTGCTACTTTTATAAAATGCTTTTACATTTGTAAAAGATTTTTCATGTTTGTATGCCCATTACAACTGGTCGTCGAATGCATGCGAAGTGGAGCAGTTCGGGGTGTGTTGTTATTTATTAATACTTTTACATTACCTGCAGTTTTTGAACAATTTATGTCAGGAAAATATGCGTTTTCTTGATGCAAGACAACTGCTCCCCGAATGCATGTGAAGTAGACAAATTTAGTGAGTTCGTTGGAGTTGTCTTTTTGAAGCCAATCAAATAAAAATAAAGAAGACTCATAGTAAAATTTATGTCGAATAATTTTCTAGAATATTTTAACCCTCTAGCGACCTCCAAAATACCATTTTTCATACTACTCTTTCCCTTTTATTTGCGTGTCACTTTCCTCATACCTTTTCCCTTTTCTTTTGATCCAACATTTCCGTCACTTTCCCTTCCTATAGGAAAAAAAATTCAAGTAAATTTTTTAAATAGGTGGCAACCCTTTATTAAAATTAAATTTTTTTATTCATCTACTGGGCCAGCCCTTTCATATGACAAAAAAAAAAATTAAGCATACTGTAGCCTAAAAATTTAAATTGGAACAGATGGCAACCCTTTTTGTAAAAATTATAATAAATTACCCATTTTCAGGCCAGACAAAGCACTTTCACATGGCACCTGAAATTTAAAAATCAAAATACCGGAAAATTAAATTTTTAAACAGGTGGCATCTACATGGCGAACCCTTTCATATCACAAATTTAAAATTGAAACATACTGTAGCGTAAAAATTAAAATTGGAACAGATGGCAACCCTTTTTGTAAAAATTATAATAAATTACTAATTTTCAGGCAAATCCCTTACATATGGCACCTGAAATTTAAAAAACAAACAAACTATATCAGATAATTTATTTTTAAACAGGTGGCAACCCTTTTAAAATATCTGTAATGGTATAGTTGTTATGAATTGTACAAAAAATCAGCGTACTATATATATAAAGATACATACATATGTACATATATACACATTGTGTACCTTTACAAATGATTTTTCTTATTGATTGTGCTTGTTGAGACAACTGGTCCTATCACTAAAGTGATGTGGTCAGCTTAGAGTGAGTTGCCATAAACATATGTACATATATACGTTGAGTTTTTGTATATACAATGTAATATGTGAGTGATTTTTCATATTTCTATGCGCATGTTACAACTGCTCCTAGAATGCATGCCTGCAGGATTAGTTAAGGATGAATTGCTATTTCTTCTGCAAATCAAAGATTTCATTGTTTGAGGTAGGGCAAGATAACATTTTTTGTTGTCAATTTAATTGACAATTGTACAGTTAAAATCTGTTCGTTAATGATTTCTATTGAAGAATGATCTCTATTGCCCATTACAGTTAAAATACAAAGTGGTTTTATGCATAAATACATTTTTATTTTTTATTGCATTTAGTATGTAAGGCTACATAAATATTATTTTGAAAGTGTGCAAAAAAGTTTATTTTTTTAACTTAGAAATATTATTTGGTAGGTCAGTAGGTACTTGAAAAGCCGCTTCCATTACATTTCCATTTTTTTTTTTTTGGTTCTTATGTACATTAAACATCCTCCACAACAAGATTCGTTTTAAATATTGTCTGATCATTGTGCAGAGCTTCCATTATTAAAATTTCAAAACGTTGATAAATTTCACGAAAATCCATGATATTCGTTGGTTCCGATTCCATCCAAAAACGATCAAATTCAAATAATAAATAACAATAGAACCTATGAAATTGCGTTAATGTACACGGCTGATTCAATACTTGCGCCGAGTTATAGAAATGCACTTTAGCATCACCCGATTTCAGCAATCGATATGCCATGGCAGTGAGATTTATACCAACAATAGCAAATGTATAACCATACACGGGATGTTTGGAGTGTAGCAGAACGTGATGCGCTGCATCGCGATATTCACGCGAGAAATAAAGTAGATTCTCCAAGCCTAACATGCCCATACCGCGGAAATCGGTTTTGGGATCATCACCCTGTGAATTTTTGAGAACAATGTGAAATTCGAGTCACATAATAACAATAAAACAAACAACAACCAGAAATCCATCTAGTCAACCAACCTGAAATCCAATATCCTGCCACTGCTTAGTTATACGCCCATCAAGCGGATCTTCCGGCATTAAGCTATTCCATAATTCCATCAACTTCTGCTCATGTTCCAAATTTGTTGCATCGTACGGCTCTGCACGCAAACGCTCCACCTGATGCAACAAATGTTTATAACTCCATATCTGCAGACCGCACGTACCGAAGAGTGCAGCAAAGTCCGGATGAATTTTAGATTTTATTTGCTTGGCTTGCTGTACAACACTCACACATCGTGCTGGCACCAGCTTAAGTTCTTCCTCCGTACAATTCTCCACCTTGGTATCCAGCTGATGTATCAATTTTTGGATTTCTGCGTTGCGAGATTGCGTTAGGCAACGTTCCACTTGTCGGGTGCGACTCGCTCCGGCACGGGCACCATAAACGATGCGTTGCAATTCGCAGAGACGTGTGAATGTGTGCAGGAACCATTTGATAAACGGTCGTAGTTGGATGAAAATTATGGGCACAATCCGTTGCATTAGCCAATCGAAGAGAAACATTTTGCGGTTGTATTCTTTGAATTGCTGCCTAGCGATTGACTTTTGTGACACCTTCGTTTTACTTTTTTCTTTTTCAAATGCTCACTGGTGAATTGCGAAGTACCTAATCTGATTGTTATTGCGTTGCTGCCATGGAAACAATTAGCTCATCGGTATATCACTCTGTATACTTAACTAAGCTCTGGATAAGTTTTCTTTGCGATTGTGCTGTTATAAAAACCATGTACCTATGTATGTATGTATATCCCTTCAGTGCTTGTTTGTTTAGTTTTCGTAAATCTTATTTATTTTTGCCCACATTGGTAAATGTTTGTTTTTGCGTTTTTTGGCTTGGTTTTTTGTTAATAAATAAAAGCACAAAATGTCAAAATCAGCTGTTGAAAAGATGATGTTGCCATTTTGCGAAAAAAACAACGGCAAAAAAAATTACATTTTTCTGCTCAAATATGGGACCAAAATTGGAACAAGTGGAGAATAGCTGGAAAAAAATAAAAAAGTGGGCGTGGTACGCCCTTTTTTCTGATTTTAGTGCAGAATTTTTTTGGGAGATTTGTATATAATGAACGATCCTAGAAAAATTAATTTTTCTGGAGGGTAGGGGCGGTCTCACAGACGTGCCTAAAAATATACAATCTATTAGAACTCGGATAATAGGTGAAAATCAAACGCCTAAAATAATGCTACGTACTGTTTGTGAGCAGATCCAGTGGCAAGTTTAAGGGTGGGGTTCATTCGGGTCTAAGCCCCCCGTGAAAGCAATTGAATTTTTTGTTTACTAGGATGCCAGAAAAATAAATTATTAAGGTTTTTTATGGGTTGCACGTGAAAAAATGCAAAGAAAGCTACAATAAATAAATATAATAATAAAGAATAATAATAAATAAAGTATAATAAATAAATATATAATTATAAAGAATAAAGAAAAAATTAAAAATTTGTAGTGACTCGATAAATTTTAGACAAAATCTTCGCACGTGAAGGAAAAACAATTACAGTTTCAAACCAAATATATTTTCAATGAAAATGAGCCAAGTGCATATTAGCAAATGAAATATATAACACAGCTTTTTAATTTGTAGTGGTCTGACTTTAAACATTTGCATATTTTAGTTAAAAAAAAAACTTGATTTGAACACTCCTATTTTTTCTTATGACCATTTCAGTGTTTACATTTTTCCAATGGGATACTAGGCATAATTCCATATCTGTAAAAATGCACATTTCTCCCGTGGTAAAAACGGTTTTACATTTTTGTTTATGAGTTATTGGAACATTAACTATGCCATAATTTACTTACTTTTCTACTCAAAAAGTTACAAATTTTACTGAAAAATTGGCTAATTTTCCAGAATTTTGCACAAACTTTTTAACCTTTATAATATATTTTGTTTCTGTTATAGATTTTTTATATAACAAATTAAAATTATTAAAAACACATAAATGAATATATTTTACGAAGAAAATCACTTTCTATTCTGGCTTTATTTCATCACACACCACAGTATGTTTATTTAAACTGCAAATTTGTGTAACATGATTAAGAACTTTTCTAATAAAATCTTCACCCACCATACCAATATGCTACCCCTTTATATTTAAATTGTAATCCCGCCACTGAAAACAAACAAAATTACAACATGTAGCATATTTTGAGGCACTTGATTTCACCTATATTTCCGAGCTCTATTTCTGACATACAAAACTGACTGGTCAATGTTGCTTGAAGAAGTACATACTTTTAGGCGTGTCTGTTAAAAATTTGCGATACCGGGTACAGCTAGTCCTTAAATTTTTGCAATAATATAAAAAATGGGCTTGTTTTAGCTATGCTACTGATCTTTGTTTTTTTTTGCAAAATATGTGAACAAAGGAATCTTCTTTAGTACAAGAGAGTGACTAAATCGAAACAGGTACACAAGTTTGGGGCTACCGAATTTTTATTGCATAATAAAATTTATTTTCCTTTTTAATAAATTTTTTTTATATTACACTGGTCGACAAGTTTTTGTTACAGAAATAAAATTCTACTTTTCTAAAGGATTTCGGTGCGCTGAACCCGAATCTGAAGTCAGATTTTCGCTAATACGTACAGTTTTTGAGATATTCATGTGTAAAGAGGCCAAAAACGCGATTTTTGGCTATATTCACTCCTCAATATCTTTTAAATTTCTTACTTATTTTAAAAATTGATTAAAGCTATTGAAAACGCGGACATTTCTCTTGAAGAAACCGTTTTAATATTTCATATATCTTTCTTGTAACTCGCAATATTGCATATTAAGCTTCATTAGTTTTGCAATATTTTCTCCATACAAAAATAATTAAAAATTTTGAAGCACGCTTTTAGGCAGTTTATTATATTATGGACGTATGTAAGTGGCTTCGTAAAAAAATTGTTCTGCTGAATAACTACAAAATTTGATTGCGCCTATAAAATGCTACAAATGCTGCCGTAGTTTTCGACGACAAATACCTTGTTGTACAAAAACATATATTACTACATACCTAAATTAGATATCCGAAAAATTAATACGTTGTCTTCAAGGGAAATGGCCGAGCTTTCAATAGCTTTAATCAATTTTTAAAATAAGTAAGTAATTTAAAAGATATTTAGGAGTGAAAATAGGCAAAAAACGTGTTTTTCGCCCATTTGGGCATGAATATCTAAAAATCTGTACGTATTACAGAAAATCTGACTTCAGATTCGGATTCAGCGCACCGAAATCCTTTAGAAAAGTAGAATTTTATTTCTGTAACAAAAATTTGTTGAAATTTTGTCGACCAGTGTTATTGTTTAATAAAGGGATTTCAAAACAATTTTTATTGTTTACATAATTACTACGATCATGTAGTTTGTATAAGTAGCACCCCTCAACTCGGGCATAATTTATGTTCAAGATGTGCTACTTTCAGCATTTTTGACCGATATTGTATATTTTTATTTATTTATTTACTCAGTCTATGATATAAAATCTTACAGACTATACAAAATTAAACATTTAAAAACAAAATAGATGATAATTTAACAGTAACAAAAATTCTTCTAGACTAGAATAAGACCTTACAAATTGAAGCTTTAAAAACATTTCTCGATAACGAAAAATCAATATCCAGTCTCTTAGAAATATTATTGAACCCTACAAGGGCACGATATATAGGGGCAAAATTAAAATAATTAGTCCTAGTAGGCACAGTATAAAAAATTAAATTAGAACGAAGGGTTCTTTGAGGAACATTAAATGTGACTAGTTCAAGAAGAACTAGAAACGATGACGATATTTCATCCAACAGAAATTAAGAAACATCGGCGAAACGCGCCCTGAGGTATCACAAAACTCCCCCTACAGGATGCAGTTACTTTTGTATTAATAGCTGAGTTCCCGTGGCAGTGATCCAGATCCGGATACAAATTTTGCAAGCAAATGCGACAACAATTTTGTGATCCTGGTATTTATCTGGATCAAAACAACCTATTACAATCTATACGGATCCGAAATTGATACAGATAAACGCCAGGATCACAGAATTCTTGTTGCATTTGCATGCAAACTTCTTATCCGGATCTGGATCACTGCCACGGGAACTCGCCTAATGTTTTGATGGATTGCAACCAGTAGCACCCATATTCTAGAAATCGCTATCGCTAAATGCGATGACCAGAAATCTCTAAATTTATATCACATGCGCCTAACAGTATGCAACCCATTTATTTATTTATATCGTCTCAAGCTACAGCGTGAGTTATGGAATAGTTAATATGTACATACAATCGTATGTACATACATATTTATATGCACATTTAAACATTTAAATGTGATTGCGAAAAGATAAAATAATAAGATTTAGGACCAAGGACGGTCATTCATGTATTTAGAACAATAGGCGACCGGCCATTAAGATAGCAGCAGTGCGGCGCAATTGTTTACATTTAATCATTCACATGTAAGTGTGAAATGATCACAAATAATTAGATTTAGGACCAAGGACGATCACTTATGTATTTTGAACAATAGGCGACCGGCCATTAAGATAGCAGCTGCGCGGCGCCAATTGTTTACATATGTATTTAGGACCACAGACGGTCTACTAACATAGTTAAGAAAATCATTTATTTATTTAGGATCGTAGACGATCGCAGATACATATGTACGTATGTGATGTACATTATGTAGAATTGAAAACTGGCCTGCGAGCCAGTAACTTAGAAATAGTATAAATAGATGTAAGTTGTTAAATAAAGGGCAGTTTAAAACATAACCAAGAGCCGTGCGTATTCATTCCGTAAAGTAGTCGCGTGTAAATTCCGAGCATATCCATACCGTAAAGAGCCCATTCCGCAACTCGTGCTCGTGGCATTGATCAGTAGAGCTCGGATAATAGGTGAAAATCAAACGCCTAAAATTATGCTACGTAAGGTTTGTGAGCAAATCCAGTGGCAAGTTTAAGGATGGGGTTCATTCGGGTCTAAGCCCCCCGTCAATGCAATTGGATTTTTTGCTTACTAGGATGCCAGAAAAATAAATTATTAAGGTTTTTTATGGGTTGCAGAAAGAAAGCTACAATAAATAAATATAATAATAAAGAATAATAATAAATAAATTATAATAAATAAATATATAATTATAAATAAAGAAAAAAATTAAAAATTTGTAGTGACTCGCTTAAATTTGAGACAAAATCTTCGCACGTGAAGGAAAAACAATTACAGTTTCAAACCAAATATATTTTGAATGAAAATGAGGCAAGTGCATATTAGCAAATGGAATATATTATACAGCTTTTTAATTTGTTGTGGTCTGACTTTAAACATTTGCATATTTTAGGTAAAAAAAACTTGATTTGAACTTTTCTATTTTTTCTTATGACGATTTCAATTTGCAATTGGATACTCGGTATAATTCCATATCTGTAAAAATGCAAATTTCTCTCGTGGTAAACACGGTTTTGCATTTTTGTTTATGAGTTATTGGAACATTAACTATGCCATAATTTTCCAAAATTTTATTTTCATTACAGCTAGTTTTGTTTTGCTTTCAAAAAGCTTGACGATGTACAAAACTATAAAATACAAAATTGAAATAAATTTTGTTTTTTTTCTAAGCGCAAGACGTACGAGTGTTCTTCATACTTTTTTTTTAGTAAAAATGTCAAAGAAACTAAATCCATCTTTGGCTTTATTTCATCACACACCACTGTATATTTATTCAAACTGCAAATTTGTGTAACATGATTAAGAACTTTTCTAATAAAATCTTCACCCACCATACCAATATGCTACCCCTTTAGATTTAAATTGTAATCCCGCCACTGAAAACAAACAAAATCTAAAAAATGTAGCATTTTTTAGGCGCTTGATTTCACCTATTTTTCCGAGTTTTGTATGTCAGACATTTTACCAGATATTGCATATTTTTAGGCGCGTCTGATATAAATTTAGATATTTTTAGCGATCTCATTTAGCATTAGCAATTTCTAAAATCCGGATGCTGATCGTGCATTTTTTTATAATAATTTACATCAGTGAAAAATGGTTTTTGGGTATTTTATATATAAAAAAAAATGTGGGCACTTTGCATTTTCCACACCACCAGTGGAGGTATGCATAATTGGCGCGTTACCGAAGTTAATTGTGGGTGCTCAGTTCCCCAGTAGGCCTATATCACCCATATACACATACATAAATATAAGCATATTTATAACAGCTAAGCTACAATATCTATATATATAAAAGGAAGTGGCGTTAGTACAAACGCGTATAACTCAAGAACGCCTGCACCGATTTCGATGATTGACACCAATTCAGAATAGGAGAATATCCAATAAAATTCCCGAAAAATGCAAAAAAAAAAATATTTTCCCATACATTTTGAGATAGTGATAGGAATGGGAATAGGGATAGAGATAGAAAAGAAAAAAATAGAGATAAAGATAGAGATAGAAATAGAGATAGCAATAAAGATAGAGATAGAAATAGAGATAGAAATAAAGATAGGGATAAAGATAGAGATAGAAATAGAGATAGAAATAGAGATAGAGATAGAGACAGAGATAGAAATAGAGATAGAGATAGCGACAGAGATAGAGATAAAGATAGTGATAGAGATACAGATAGAGATAGAGATAAAGATAGAGATAGAGATAGAGATAGAAATAGAGATAAAAATAGAGATAGAGATAGAAATAGAGATAGAGATAAAGATAGAGATAAAGATAGAGACAGAGATAGAGATGAGGATAGGAGAAATTAGGTTTGTCGCGGCGAATATATGTACATATATCTCTTTTGTTCAGAGAATTTACAGTTTTATAGCTTTATAGGAATAAATTTTAGGCAGAACAACGTCTGCCGGGCCAGCTAGTTAAATAAATAAAAATACAATATATTTATGGTAAGTAATAACTACTCAAATTATTGCAGATTAAACATAAGAAAAATTAAGAAAATTAATAATAAGTAAATGCAGTAGACACTAAACATAACATAAAAAGTGCAGAAAATGAATAAATAAAAATAAATAAGTAAATAAAAAAAAAAACAAGTCACAAACAAAAAATATTTTAAGCAGGTAGGTATGCAATATGTTAGAGCAACCCACCGGAAGCCGAAATTCGCAACTACAGGCAATTGAAAAGATGGTGTGAAACCTGGATTGAAAATGGCAATATTAGCCAAATTGATAATTGTAAGTTTTTAAATATATAAAAAAAGGGACGCTAATAATTAAAGTGAAATATGTAATTTAAATCAGCATGTAATCATTATTCTTCGATTTATATTTTTTCGAACAAAAGTAATTATGTATTAAAATTTAATTTTAATTTTTTTTGATCAGAATTAAGTATTATGCTTTGATTTTAATTTTTTTACTGAAGCATAATTAATAATTTCTAGATTTTTACCTTTTACCATCAAAAATAATTATTATACTTGACTTTTATTTTTCCCCTCAAAGCGTAATTATTATGTTTAAATTTTTTTTACTCAAGCATAATTATTATACTTGATTTTTATTTTTTCTCCTCAAAGCGTAATTATTATGTTTTATTTTTTTTTTTTTACTCAAGCATAATTATTATACTTGATTTTTATTTTTCCTCTCAAAGCGTAATTATTATGTGTAATTTTTATTTTTTTTTTTTTTTCAAAAAATAAAACTCAGTGATTTTTATTCTTGAGTAAAAAAACAACAATTACACATAATAATTACGCTTTGAGGGAAAAAAATAATAATCTAATAAGTCTGATTTTTATTTTATTTTTCATAAAATAAAACTCAAAACCTCATACAGCCTGAGCAATTAGGAAGGCTAGTTCCGCGCTGGCAGATTGAGCCCCGATTTTGCTAATTTTTTCACCATGAGCTTGCGCATCAGCCGGGCGTAATATCTAGACACCCTAAGCATGCGCAAAACGCGTTCGTTTATGGGGTTCCGGCGTTTGCAGGGTCCCGGTACATCTAATCGCCCTTGCCAATCTGTCCTGCACAACGTTGTGCCTTCTCTGGCGGGCAGCGGCACGGATGGTACAGTGGTTTAGGACGTGGGGTAGCGATTCTAGTTCATACCCGCACCCTCGGCAGCGTTTTCCGCGTTAGTCAGCCAGCGCTTGGTTGCGTTCAACGGAATCACGTCTAGACGCGCCCTGTGGATAAAGCGCCAGTCGCAGAAGCGCGTGAATTGGCCAGATCTAAGGAAGTGATTTGAAGTTGCGTTTTTCGACTTAACTTCCATCACCTTCCCCTGGTCCGGCTTACTGAGCAGTGTGCCCTCGTAGGACGCAACCAGACGGCGTCTTAACGTCGATATAATGCCGGAAGATAGTTCCGCGCTGGCAAATTTGTTGGCCTCGTTGAGGTAGTCCTTACCCACATCAGTGCCCTGCAGCACAGTCTAGGCGCGGTAGCAGGAACGTTCTGGCCGCGTCCAGTTTCTGCCAGGGCGTCAAACCAGAGGTGCCCAGAGCCCGCATGTCCGCCAGGAGACCTCCTATGGTGTTAACCGGGGTCTGTTATATCTGGAATCTGGTGGGGATACCCAGATGGGTGTATGCATCCCTTTGGGCCAACGCCTGCATCGCGTGCCCTTGAATGTTCAGTCTAGTTGTTTGCACCTCTCCGCCCCCGGATATGTGCAGCGAGGCACATTTGGATGCATTAAAATGAAGGCTAATGGTCAGTAGCTGGTGCATGCTTCTCACTGAGTCAGCGATGAGGGCTATGTCATCGGCGTATGCCAGATTGCTAAAGTAGGATCGCCAATGACGTATCCGAGCCCCGTTTGTCCAATCATGCGTAATACTACCTCCAGGTGAGGTAGCCCGAGAGCAAATTTATCGGCCCTGATACGGCGCCGTTCGCCTTTACCTTCGTGGACAGGACAGAGTAGAGTGCCTTTATGATATTTAATGCCTTGGCTGGCACTTTGTGGTCGGCTACTGCCCTGAATATGGTTGTGTGTGGTAGTGAGGAGAAAGTGCTAGAAAAGTCAAGCCAGGTCACTACCAGAGCTTTTTTCCTTCGCGTCCTGGATGAGTTCCTGTAGTACGAAATTGTGCTCGAAGCATCCCTCGAACTCCAGAAACCCTTTTTATGAGCCGCTGAAGCGACCATTGGCAGTTGCCCATGACTTGAGGCGATCGGCGAAGACAGCGGTGAATAGTTTGGGCACCGCGTCACTCAATGAGATTGGTCTCCAATTGTCGCCTTTTCGCCTGCTATCAGGATTAATTTCAGGATTTCTTAATTGCTATAAAATATTTATTGACCTATTTGTTTATATTTGCATTTCGTAGAGTTTTATACCGCAAAATTTTACTCTCTAATATCAAAAGCTTATTTTCGAGCATTCGTTTTCGCCTCTAAAACCTTCTACGTAACAGGGATGGGCGGTTTTGAATGAATAGTTATTCAAATAAAAAATAAATTTTTATCTTCTTTCAGAAAAATTTGAGTAAAGAATAAATCCGATGGAAGATCTATTAGATGTTAAGCTAATAAGAACAGATATAGGTTACACAGTGCCTTCCCCCTGATGGGGAAGAGACCCCAGGTTAAACGCTAACTAAAATATAAAAAATAAAACATGTAATATAAATGTTGCACAACCTACTAGATGACGTACATATAACATTGAAGGCAGTCAAAGTTGTGATAACAGATAAAAATTTTTTTTTAAAAACCACTGACATAAAGTGAATTTATACAGGTAACAAGAAAGACTTGTCACAAAAGAGAAAAAAACTGGGCTACAGAAGTGGCGGGGGGTTACTAATAATGCCTAACCCCGCTTACATGTTCGACATATATGTCACGGAACCAGCGTACGGTATCGCTGATCATTAACTTCCGCATAAGACGGGCGTAATGTTTCGAGATCCCCAGCATGCGGATAATGCGCTCGTTTCCGGGGTCCAACCCTCCTAAGGCGCCGACAAGAAATGCGCCTAGCCTCACCTCTTAGCCTGGCCGCGAAGTTGATCTGCCAATTCCGTGTATTTCCTCACTTTCTCCTCGCGGGCTATGCGAAAGGAGGCCAGCCTGTTTTCAAATGGAATGGCTACGTCTATCAGGGTTACACGGTGGGCGGCTTCATCCCTTTTCACTGGGTCGGGCCTTTGGAGGGCTGACTCGCCCTGAGCTCCTAGTACCGTGTTGTTTATTCGTAGGGTCCCGGGACATCGAACCGCTTTGGCCAATCTGTCTTGGACCTCATTGTGTCTTTTCTGCTGGGCAGCTGCGTGGACTGTGCAGTGGTTGACTACGTATGGCAGGGATTCCAAGTCAAACCCACACCTACGGCAGCGTTTGTCCAATGTGGGCATCCAGCGCTTGGCTGCGTTCAGCGGGAGCACGTCCAAGCGCGCTCTGTGAATAAAGCGCCTATCACAGAAGCGCGTGAATTGGCCCGACCGGGGGAAGTGGTTAGAAACCACGTTAAAACGGCCATATAAATACAAACGTTTTTTATCGTTACTTCCGCCACCTTCCCCTGGTCGGGCTTGCTCAGGAGTGTGCCCTCGTAAAACGCAACCAAGCGGCGCCTGAAAAGTGATGTGAGGTTGGAAGAGTCGCTGGGTTCAAATATTTTGTGATCGGGCGTGTTGGGCTGACCACTTTGGAGCCAGAGTGCCGAGGTATGTTCGTCCCAGAGCCAACGTATGCCTAATATGGGCATGCTCCTCCTGGTTGCCATACGGACCCTGGCCCAATAGTTCGAGTAGCCCGTGAAACGTGGCAGCTGGATCTCGTTGGATAGGAAAGCGGCAGTGTCTCTTGGTGTTGGTGATCTCTTCAGCCTTTCGGCTGTTGCTTGCCTGAGGCATTTAGCATATAGCGCCTTTATGATATTCAATGCTTTGCTAGGCAGTTTATGTTCAGTTAGCGCCCTGAAAATGGCCGCATGTGGTAGCGATGGGAAGGCGCTGGAGAAATCGAGCCAGGCCACCACCAAGTCATTCTTGCGCCGCGCAATGGGTGATAGCGGCCAAAAATAAATTCAAAATTAAAGTATGAGTAAAAATATTTTTTTTAAATAGAGATCGACAGATACATCAAATTGTAATAAAAAAGCTTATATAAAAATTTTTGAGTCTCTTTTCGTTTAGCCGTACAGGGTGCCCAAAGTTGAGCAAAAACTAGCTTCTTTTTTTCCCAATGAACACACCTCATACAAAATGCTATATCTCATTTAATTGTTAACATACGAACATACGAGTAATACATCATTACATAGGTAATGATTTTCTCTTTCAGAAATTATAACGTAGTTGTAAATACCGTTCACTATTGAATTTATACGAATTTTCAAAAATTGAAAAAAATGTCGATAAGAAAAAAATTTTGCTCGACTTTAAATAAAAAAATTAAAAAAAAAAAAACAAAAAATGTGACCTCCTCAAATTTTTTTTATGATTTGAAATAATATCGACGGCTGAGAATAAGATCGCCCTATTTCAAAAATTGTTTCAAAAACGCCCTATTCCAAAAATTGTTTGAATAACGTCCTATTTCAGATTTTGCTTCAAAAACGCCCCATTTCAGAATTTGTTTCAATAACGTCCTATTTGAGACAATTATTCAAAAACGCCCTATTTCAGAGAAAAATATATGGAATTTTCTCTGAAATAGGGCGTTTTTTGAAGGAAAATCTGAAATAGGACGCTATTCAAACAATTTTTCAAATAGGGCGTTTTTGAAACAATTTTTGAAATAGGGCGACCTTATTCTCAGCCGTCGATATCTTAATCAAACTGCATTTTCATTTTAAAAATCCACTTGCTCCATTTGCTTTTATAATTTTTTTCCCATTGGCCTAAAACTGCGTTTTTGTAAACGCATTAATTATGTTAATTTTGACATTATGAAAAACGTTTATATTTAGGCGAATAATCGAATATTTCTTTATCGTCTTCCAATAAATGGTGCATACTTTCAAATTATGAGCTAATTTTTTTTTTATCAGCATTAATTCATATTTTTGACAGCTTTTTTCTTTTGGAATATAAAAAAAAATGTGTAAAAATAGTAAAACTTTAAAATGAAATGAAAAAAAAAAACAAAAAATATGACCTCATTTTTTTAATATTTCATAGTCCTAAATGTCTTTTATAAACAGGTGAAAAAATCGTAAAAATTCGTTTGCTCCATTTTGTTTTATGAACTTTCTTATGGAAGATGTTTTTTAAGTTTTCGTGTTGGATAGCTAAAAAAAAAAATTGCGGGCACTTTTTTCATTTTTTCAGCCACTTTCTGAAATTTTTTAGCGGCAATACTGGTACCAACGTACCAAATCCTTTTCAAAGTACCAGTTTGGTACAAAGTACCAAAAGTGGTAAACGCTGCTTGCTGGTGCTGGTGTGGCGTTTTAAATAAAATATATGTAAGTTTAATGTTGTTGCATTTTGTGAAAAAGTATGCAAAACAAACACTCTGGTAAAAAAACCGAAAAATAATTTTTTTTTCAAAAATTTTCTTTTCAAAAAAATTTTTTTTTTTAATTTACAACAATGATGCCCAAACATTTCTTACGGGCGAGCAATATCATAATTTAAAGAAAAAAAATTTTTTTTTCTATATGTTTGTTTTTGTAGTTTTCTACAACTTCATTGATATCTTGATAACCCAGTAAAAAAATCAGGACACAAACATGTGTATACATTTTTAATTAATAAAATTAATATTAATATTTATAAATAAATAATTAATTAATATTGATAAGTGGATTGTTTTTAGAAAGCTTAAAAAATATCTTTAATACGAGATTTATGGACTTTGGCTACTATTACTGAATTTATTAATTAATTTTCAATGCTC
Organism: Urophora cardui; assembly: GCA_960531455.1. Lineage (NCBI taxonomy): Eukaryota > Metazoa > Arthropoda > Insecta > Diptera > Tephritidae > Urophora > Urophora cardui. Next base: position 127,807,014 of record OY482672.1, read on the forward strand.
TCCTCTAAATTTTTCAAAATATATAAATAAATAATTAATTAATTATTAGTGTGACAAAGTTAACTATCTTTGCCTCCGAGCGTTTATTTTAAAACTTTCGTCAATGTTTTTAGTACGTATAAATGTGAAAGTCTATTTTCAAAATGAAAAATTGTAAAATCAAAACACAGAAACCGGATCTCACACAAACACCTCGCGTCAGTTTTGCAACTATCAACCACAAATGTTGAAATAGACATAGATAACATTATCGAAAATATGAACGAATGAAATTAGTATACATATGTATATACATATATGTTCCACATTTCATTCTTTTTATTGCTGGGTTGGACCTGTTCGAATCAAAATAAAAAATTGTTTTTGTGTTTCCATAGAAATGTTTCGGGAGTATACAAATTTTGTTTTCCTATGCTCGCCTATGCTCGCCATATACACAAATTTCTTATGAAAGTGTATAGGCGAGTGAAGTTCAATACCTACGAGCACTACAAAAACAAAATGTGTATGCGAGTATAGGGCTTGGGCAACTATGATTTACAAACTATTGGAAACTTTAAAACTATTTTTTTTTTTTTTATTTTTTTTTTTTTATTTATTAATTATTTGGGCTGAATCCTAGCTGTACTGCAATGCTAGGCCAACCCGCGGCAGAGGTGGAGCAAGCCCCTAAACACTCCGCCTAATTCAAAAAATCAGTTTAACATTTTTGTCCTCCGATGGAGGATCTATTAGATGTTAAACTAATAAGAACAGATAAAGATAAATAACAAATGTGACTTCCCCCAAGTGGGGGTACAAGGCCAGTGGGTCATCCCAATGCTACGCACACAATAAAACACGTATAGAAATATTTAATATTAATGTCATGTTAGATAAAATACATTGATAAAAACTCATAAACAAAAACAAGACAAAATTTGTCAAGGTAGCTCAGGTATATTAGAATGGATTAGTGGCTACTTCAATTAGGGGAAACTATTGGTATTGTCTAGCACCACTCACGTGCTCGTTGTATATGTCCCGGGAGCAGCGCACCGTTTCGCTCCCCATGAGCTTGCGCATCAGCCGGGCGTAATATCTGGATACCCCAAGCATGCGCAAAACGCGCTCATTTCCGGGGTCCCATCCTCCTAAGGCGCCGACAAGAAAAGCCCCTATTTTAACCGCGTAACCCTGCGCTCGAAGTTCGTCCGCAAGTTCTGTGTACTTTCTCACCTTTTCTTCACGGGCTATGCGGAATGCAGCAGTTCTGTTCTCAAACGGGATTGCAATATCTATCAGGGTTATGCGGCGGGCGGCTTCGTCTTTTACTACCAGGTCGGGTCTTAGGAGGGCTAATTCGCCTCTAACTCCCTCAACCGTGAAGTTCGTTTGCAGGGTCCCGGGACATCTTGCCAGTCTGTCTTGTACCGTGTTGTGTCTTCTCTGGCGGGCAGCGGCGTGGATGGTGCAGTGGGTTAGGACGTGGGGTAGCGATTCCATTTCATACCCACACCCTCGGCAGCGCTTATCCGCGTTAGTCAGCCAGCGCTTGGTTGCGTTGAACGGGAGCACGTCCAGGCGCGCCCTCTGAATAAAGCGCCCGTCGCAGAATCGCGTGAATTGGCCCGATCTAAGGAAATGATTTGAGGTTACGTTTTTCGACACCACTTCCATCACCTTGCCTTGGTCGGGCTTTTTTATTCATATTGTGATGCTTATGTCAAACTTATGTCAATTTTGATCTTGACGCAATATGATTTCTACAATGGCGGGCTATGATTTTGACAGAAGCATCACAGAATACACAAACAATTTACATGGAGTGTGTATGTATGTACACTCAAAAAAAAAATTTCTCTCGATCAAAGACATAATTTTCCTTATTTTGAACACGCGTCCCAATACAAAACTCCTCCTACAGGATGCAGGTACATTTTTATTAATGGTTTGATAAGTTCTCTGGTAATATCTGGCTACCCCAAACATGCGCAAAACGCGCTCATTTCCGGGGTCCTATCCTCCTAAGGCGCCGACAAGAAAAGCCCCTATTTTAACCGCGTAACCCTGCGCTCGAAGTTCGTCCGCAAGTTCCGTGTACTTTCTCACCTTTTCTTCACGGGCTATGCGGAATGCAGCAGATCTGTTCTCAAACAGGATTGCAATATCTATATCGGAAATTTGGTATCTCAGTCACTAATATAGCTGGAGCGATGAAATTTTACCCACGTGTTGAGCTCAGGCCCCTAGAAAGAAATTTGATGAAATTTTGGAAAATGGGCGGTGCCACGCCCACTTATTAAGGGTCAAACCTTGAAAGTTTTATATGTCATAACTCAGAAACCATTGAAGATATATCGACAAAATTTGGTACGCGTGATATACTTACTTAGTCAAATATTTGGACCAAAAATTTCTGAAATCGGTTGAGGGCCACGCCCACTTTTATATATGGGAACTATAAAGGGACCTAATAAAAACATTTTAAGCGATATCTCTGTCAAATATAAAGATCTATCACTGAAATTTTGTGGCAGGAGTCCAACTACGGACATAAAACAAAAAGACAAGTGTCAGCTGTTTACGGATTTAGGGTTGCTAACCAAAATCCAATTGGTCTGTAGGTTAACGATACAGCTACAGAATTACGATAAGGTACCAATGACTAGTAACACAGCTTGTCGTAAGGTTGGTTGAATCAGCTGTTTTATAAGGTTACAGATAAGTCTCCAATGTCTGCACTTTAATGAATAGTTAGGTTTTCATTTTAGATTTTTCGAATTCAATTTAATTCAAGAAAATCATAAAGGCTATTAAAATAATGGTTAATATAAAACATAACGCTGTTTGCTCATGCCTGCCATGGGCAGTGATGCCTACTATACAGTTTGATAAAATGTTGCCCATTTTTGGTATTTTCAAGACTTTCACAATACATATTTTTCGCAGCAAACACAGGTTGTTACAATTTTTAGAAAATCTTAAAAATGAAAAAGAATAGCTCTTTGCTTTTGCATCCCGCCAGCAATATTTGCTAGTGGAAATTAATTAAGTAAAAATTAAATTCTCTCCTTCTTGCTGGCATCGAAGTACGGAAACACAAAATTAGTATAAAATATATTGCATTGGATAGTACGGAAACAGACATAAGTTCACATCAACACTTTGAAGTTGGCTGCGATTCAAGGCAGCGGCAGCGAATTTAGAATTTGGGCTAAACGGAGCGGTGCTGCCAGCTGCCTCTGCTGTATTATGTGCCGCTTCATTACAAACCGTAGTTTCTAAAAATCAGCTGATTTCGAAAAACAGTCGCTGCCACAGCCACAGCGCTATTGTAATTCCGGCTACAAGCAGCGGGCAGCGACGGTTTTCGAAATCAGCTGATTTTTAGAAACTACGGTTTGCAATGAAGCGGCACATAATACAGCAGAGGCAGCTGGAAGCACCGCTCCGTTGATATTAATTATGATAGGAAGTATTATTGCCGTATATACGGAATACTTTAAAATTATTAAAAAAAAAAAAACGTACCACTCGGGTACGTGATTTGTAATTGGAAAGGGAAGTTGTGTTTTTTTTTTTTTAATTTGATGAAAACCCGTGAAGTGGATCAATTTAAAATTAATAATATTATAATAATAATACACTCGCGCTATTATAACTCTGACGTGTTTAATGGCCGAGCTTCTCTCCCAATTCGAGAAGTGCTCCTGTTGTTTTTCCTAATTGGGTGGACCTGCAGTTTTGTGCCGGCTCCGAACGGCGAAGGCATTTTTTGTGAGAAGCTTTTTCATGGCAGAAATACTCTCGGAGGGTATGCCGCCCACTGCCGAGAGGTGACCGCTGCTCTTAAAAAACCCAATAATTGGATTTTTACTAATTAGAAAAATTTGTTTGGCTCGGACCGTGGTTTGAGCCCGAGACCTCTGGCATAGCAGGCGAGCACTCTACCCACTGCACCATAGCGGCCAACCAAAGTAATTGAACACAAAATCGTAAACATTCACAAGAAAACAGTGTATCTAAACTAGTTATATAAAATTGTTTATTTGGAAATTGTTTGTAATGGATAAATCCAACACAATTTATTTATGTAATTTATGAATTGTTCGTTACCTATGTTTTGAGATTGGTTGTAACGGATAAATCCAATACAATCTATTTAGGTAATTTATGAATTGTTTGTTACCTTTGTTTTGTTTCTTTTAAAAGTTTTTATTAAACCAACTGTTTATAACATAACTGAGTTTAAGTGTTTACATTTCATCCAATGGAATCTGTAGTACTGTGGATATATCGACGCTTCCAAACAAAACTGTACTCAGTCTGAAAACTGTGTTTTGCAGGAGAAGCTCTCAAAGTTTAAACTCGATATGAAACTTCGGTTGTATGCTAAGTATATTTTCACTTATAACTTCTGTTTGGATTGAACGATCAACACCAAAACTCGATAATATCAAAGTCAGGGTATGCTTTATTAAAACCGTAAGAAAAAATAAAAATTTGCTACGTGGTTTTTCATGGCAAGCTCTCAAAGTTTTTATTCTGTAAAAATCTCGAGTTGTATTATATGTACACTTTTGCTTATAACTTTTGATTGGATTGTCCGATTGATACCAAAATTAGGCAGCATCTAAATTAAGAACCGCTCTACTTGAAAACGCCAAAAACGGGAAAATGTACTAAGTCGACTTAGTACAGTATTGTTTGGAAGCGTCGATATATTCTTTTTATTTGATATTGGTGAACTTTTTTTCGGGATACAATTTTACTATTGACTGATGTACATATATGCGAATTGGAGTTTTTGAGTATTTTTAAATTACTTATACCCTGTCGGAAAAACAAGCAACCAAAAAGTATCTTATAATTTCTTATTTTTTCTTTCTTTCTGTCATACCTACAATTGTCCACTTGTGTTATGGATACGCGTTTGACCTCGATTACGATCTACAATCGAGTGGAGCAGCAATGCATGGCGGTCGGCATGATCTAGGGTTGCACTGTGGCTAGTCATTGTCGGCTGGGCGGGGTTCTTGCCTACATTGCTGTCCTGCGCCATAACCAGAAAAAAATTCATATCATGCCTTTTCAAACCATAACGAGTAAAATCACACTAAAACAACATCCGGTTTAGCCGGATGCCACGGACGGACCGTTGAAAAATTCGAAAATTCAAATTAACCCGAAAAATCCAAATTCAAGAGGCCAGGCATCAGTTAAATTTAAATAAATGCAAACCGAGGGAAAATGTCGTTGAAATTTGAATATGAATTTTGAACGTACATATGCACGTTAAAATCAGACGGACGTTAGCAAAATATTTAAACCGAAATTTAAATCGGACGGAAATACAGAAAATCGACGGAAAAATTTAAAAATAGATGAGCGCACGTTAAATTTAAATAATCGCGGACGGACGAGAAAATAATCGTTGCACCAAAATTTAAATTTGAATGTACGTTGAAATCGATATGCACTAAATTTGAATAAACATTGTCAAAAAAAAACTGTCAAAGTGAATTTAAATTTGAATATTTATATCGCAAAAAAAAATCGTTAAATTTGAATTTAATTTGAATCAACCGGAAGGACCGGTTATTAACAGGCATCTGAAAATACATAAAAGAAGCTGAAATTTAAAACATATGAACAATCAAAAAAAGTTAAAGGCCGAACTCACAAGGGGGTGGCGTTGCTGATGTTGTTGCAGCGCCGGTGCGTTTTTGTCCCACCCTAATCCATGGTCACTGTCGCACCCGGGTATCAGTGACCCCTTACCTGTGGTGCGCCGCTGGTGTTGTTGCAGCGCTGGTGCTTTACTGGCCCACCCTCATCCTTGGCCATCGGTGCACCCGTATTTCGATGACCCCGTATCTGAAAATCCCTATGCCTTTTTAAATAAGGGTAATCAGCATTCCCATTTTAAATTTACAAAATTTATTTACAAATCATTTCTCTTACCCTACTAAATGTGTGTATGGATAGCTTATTATTCCTTTTTTTTTTTTTGTTCTACATATACATTTATCATTGAAGGGGTTTTTTTTTTTTTAATTTTCGTTATATACAATGGTTAACAACTTCACTTAGGGCCGGTTTCATTCTTATAATCCTAAATAGTTTAAGAGACAATTTTAAGTGTAGCGTTTATTAAGGTCCAAAATATATATATGTATTTTCTTTATGATTCAACATTTCAGGGTTCATTTACTACAATTACAGTATTTCTTTTAATTTGTTTGAAATAAGCGGTTTATTAATCGTTTTGTACTTATTAAAAATGGAAAAATTTTTTTTTTTTTTTCTTTTTTTTTTTTTTTTTTTTTTTTACAAAACTCAAGCGTAGGACTTAACACGTAGGATATGCATACATACATATGTACTTATGGAAGTGCTTATATTATATAGTACATGTGTACATACCGCCGGCGCCGGTGGTCGCTGCTGCTGCGTTTGCTGCCGTATCTGCTGCTGCTGTCACCGCTTCTGCCTTTGCTGCTGCTGATGATACAGGTATTTTGCTTTATTTGTTGGCTTAAGCCTTTTATTATTATTTTTTTTTTTTTCTACGATAGTGCGTAACTTACAGCCAGTACTAATGGCCTTTCACATGCGTTTGGGGTACTTTTATGTAGATATTTGATACAATTATACTCTACACGTCACCATCACTGCGCTATAATTTTATCCGCCACTGTTCATGTTTCCACGAGTTGATTTTTGCAATGCAGCAATTACATATGTATGTATAAGTAAAAGTTTATACATAAAAAAATTTTTTTTTTTTGTATGTATGTGCTCTATACAAGTATATTTGATGTATTTTTTTTTTTTTTTGCAATTAATGCAATAAAAAAAAAAGGTAATAAAAAAGTGAAAATGGCGCACAATGTAGTATTTATGATTTGTTTAATTTGCGTTTTTTTTTTTTTTTAAATGAAATCATTATAATTCGTATTACACTCAAAAGTGAAACGCGTAGTTTTTTTTTTTTTTTTTATTAGAAGTCTGTGCTTTCATTTAGTCGCTTTTAATAGTTCCTTTTTTTATAATGTTTTTTTTTTTTGAAATTAGCGCGCAGCTTCCGCTGTTACTTTTAATATTTAATCATTTTTTTTTTTTTTTTGCATTAGCACTTGAAATGTTTTTGCAATTTTCAGCATGTGCCAAAATAGCCGTATTACGACGATAAATTTCTTATCTGCGACCGAGCACTACCACGTTCACTTGCTGACCGAGCACTAACACCCAACTCATCGACTGTCTTTTCCCAACTAACTTTCTGTACTCCAATTTTTCCTGTTCAAGCGTGCCTAGCTAAACGCTCACCTTCCCCTTTTCTGTATCTGTTTGGAAGGGTCCCGTTTCCTATCGTATAACAATGTAGTGCCGTATAACAATGTAGTGACGTGTGCATAATAGTGGCGTGACTTTACGGTTACCCGAATGTCTACATCAATGGTGGGCATTTTGACTCATATGAGCGTTACTCTCAGCACACGTATTCTTACGCTCTTATTTCAGTTGCTGTTGAGAGCGAAAAATCAATTGAGTCACAGTGGTGTTAGAACAGAATTTTCATGTCAGTTGTGTTTCAGCAAGCAAAGGGGTGACACGTATCGTCGCTTTGCTTTTATTTTTTATGCAATAGTAAATTATGCGCTATTTAATGAATGAAAGCATTTAACAAGCAGTGAACAAACACATATACATATGTAGGTACGCACATAAATAGTATCATAAAACAATCAAGCGGTGCACGATGTTGCTTCGCTGTTGTTTGTTAATCAACTGACTGCAAATGTTCTTTGTCCCATGGTAGCCACTTTACGCTCGCGGTTACCAATACATGCTTACATTTCATTTGCCCACCAATGGTCTACATCAATGGTGGGCATTTTGACTCATATGAGCGTTACTCTCAGCACACGTATTCTTACGCTCTTATTTCAGTTGCTGTTGAGAGCGAAAAATCAATTGAGTCACAGTGGTGTTAGAACAGAATTTTCATGTCAGTTGTGTTTCAGCAAGCAAAGGGGTGACACGTATCGTCGCTTTGCTTTTATTTTTTATGCAATAGTAAATTATGCGCTATTTAATGAATGAAAGCATTTAACAAGCAGTGAACAAACACATATACATATGTAGGTACGCACATAAATAGTATCATAAAACAATCAAGCGGTGCACGATGTTGCTTCGCTGTTGTTTGTTAATCAACTGACTGCAAATGTTCTTTGTCCCATGGTAGCCACTTTACGCTCGCGGTTACCAATACATGCTTACATTTCATTTGCCCACCAATGGTCTACATCAATGGTGGGAATTTTGACTCATATGAGCGTTACTCTCAGCACACGTATTCTTACGCTCTTATTTCAGTTGCTGTTGAGAGCGAAAAATCAATTGAGTCACAGTGGTGTTAGAACAGAATTTTCATGTCAGTTGTGTTTCAGCAAGCAAAGGGGTGACACGTATCGTCGCTTTGCTTTTATTTTTTATGCAATAGTAAATTATGCGCTATTTAATGAATGAAAGCATTTAACAAGCAGTGAACAAACACATATACATATGTAGGTACGCACATAAATAGTATCATAAAACAATCAAGCGGTGCACGATGTTGCTTCGCTGTTGTTTGTTAATCAACTGACTGCAAATGTTCTTTGTCCCATGGTAGCCACTTTACGCTCGCGGTTACCAATACATGCTTACATTTCATTTGCCCACCAATGGTCTACATCATGGTATGACGCTAGCAATGACACAAGCGAGATAGAATACGGTTGCCATGACACACAAAAAAAAATTACCAAAACTTTCGGAATAAAATGCCTCAAGCATTTTTCCCATGAAACTATTTCAAAATAATCGATTGTATTCGTGCCCTAGAAAATTTGCTACTGTAAAATTCTACTAGTGTACGTTGGGAATATTAATAGACATTGTTGTCTTACGCTCAAATTATAAAAATGGTAAGAGACAAGAAAATCTGATTAATGAAACAATAGTATAAACATGCGGTAAATAATTAATTAATTTTCTGTGAACTATGTAAAATTTAAAATTGTATGGAGCGCATAAGAACATTTTATAATAGGTGCATTTGAAAGTACTAAGTACCCGAATAACCACGTGTCACGTATTTTCACATTACGAAGTGTTCATGGCAACCCTGGAAGAACCAGTTTGTCCATCACCAATACTTGTGCATCTCCGCCATTGGAACGATTGTGAAGATTCGGAGGGGAAATTTCTCATGATGCCTACTCATAGAGGTCGGCTCAATAGCTTGCCAGATTCGAAGAAAAATTTATACGCGATCTATAAAGCTCGGGATAAAAAAAAAATGAAGCAATACCATATAATCATCTCGATGAATAAAAAAAAATTAATGTAAATTTCGGATAAACCCGCTCACTTAAATTTTGTTTAAACACTTGGTGGAGGAAAAAGGGAATTAATTACAGGATTTGAGCAAAGAAAAATTTCGCATTTGTAATATCTAGTAACTGAATGAGAAAATACGAATCGTTATTATTGCTAGAACACCATAATTGGTAAATGAAATTACTCGAACAGGAAAGTTACTGACGGCAAAAAAAAAATTGTAAGCTATTCTATCGAAACCACCCCTATAATACAACCTCATTCTCCTTCACATGCGGCCAAGGCTAATTTATAGAAGGTTAACCTACTGAACAGCTGATTGCAAGCTTTTTTTTTCTATTTCTTCTTTATTCATATCGTGATGCTTATGTCAAAACTTATGTCAAATTTGATCTTGACGCAATATGATTTCTACGATGGCGGCTATGATTTTGACAGGAGCATCACAGAATACACAACCAATTTACATGGAGTGTGTATGTATGTATGTCCGTATATAGTACTGCAAAAACCTTCTATAATTGAACCATGCATGCGACTACCTTTCATGTTTGGTTACGCGTCACCATTCTTCTTCACGAAATTATGGAGAACCACTACAGCCTTCACAATTTTTTCTGCATTATCTGGATGGCATAACATACCGTCGCATAAAAGACGCCACCGCATTGTCATTATCCCAAAAGTATTCTCTATCTTGCATCTTGTTTTCGAAAGGATCTCGTTGAAACGACTTTTATCTTGTGCGAGATATCTGCCTGGGTATGGTCTCATTAAATTTTTGCGAAGCGGAAAAGCAGCATCACCAACGAAGAAGTAGGGCATTGATATACTAGAGCCAGGTAATATTGCACTTTTTGGCAAGTTTATCGTGTTGTTTATAATTCTGCTGCCAAAAGAGCTGGCTCGCAATACTCCACCATCACTCTGGCTTCCATACGCCCCTATATCAACAGCAGTGAAACAATAATTATGGTCACAAGCAGCAAGCAAAACTATGCTATGATATTTTTTATAGTTAAAGTAGAGTGATCCACAGCGTGGTGGACATCGAATGCGTATGTGCTTGCCATCAATACAGCCAACGCAATGTGGAAGTCCCGTTTTTTTCTCAAATTGATCCGCTATGATTTTATATTCGTTTTCATTGGGTGGAGGCAAATATATAATCCACAATTCATCCCAAATGGCTTCGCAAGTTTCATACACGATATTGCGGACAGTCGTTAGGCCCATCCGAAAGGGCCATGCAATCGTTTGCCATTTCGCACCTTGGGCTAGATACCTATCGAAAGAATATACAAACACAAACAATTTTTTAGAAATTATATGTATGTATATGTAGAGAACATTCCCATCATTAACATTATGAATCAAATCCACCAAAACCTACATCAATGTCAAAACCAGCCGGCACTCCGGTTCGATAGGCTTCCTACGCGAAGTTCTTGTCAATTTTTTTTCCAACAACGAGCACAACATATTGAACACCTCAACGTTCATTCGTGTCGTCTTGTGGAACTCACCATCGTCATTTGTTTTTATGATTTTATACGCCTGCCCAAAAAATCCATGCGAGTGCCGCTCTTCGTCTGTGTATATTTCCCTGGTCCAAATCCTTGGGCTCCTATAATTTTTGTACTCGTAGTACAATATTCCCAAATCGAAAATCACGATTTCTTCATTACTTAAAGCAGCCATTTAATATACTTATTTTAAAATTCGTTTAAATGGTTTATATTCCCGCCAGCTAAAAAGATAAGAAAAAATGCCATATTTATATACATACATACATATCAGTCAAATGTCAAATAAAGCAGCCACTGCCAACGCTTAAAGCCGGAATTACAATAGCGCTGTGGCTGTGGCAGCGACTGTTTTTCGAAATCAGCTGAATTTTAGAAACTACGGTTTGCAATGAAGCGGCACATAATACAGCAGAGGCAGCTGGCAGCACCGCTCCGTTTAGCCCAAATTCTAAACTCGCTGCCGCTGCCTTGAATCGCAGCCATCTTCAAGTGTTGATGTGAACTTATGTCTGTTTCCGTACTATCCAATGTAATATATTTTTTTACTAATTTTGTGTTTCCGTACTTTGAATTTAATTTTTACTTAATTGATTTTCACTAGCAAATATTGCTGGCGGGATGAAAAAGCAAAGAAGAAGATAGAGTAGAGGAAAAAATGAAACAATATTGATTATTTTAATTGAAAAAGGCTCACAGCCCAAATTACATCAGCGATGTGGCAGCGGGCAGCGACGGTTTTCGAAATCAGCTGAAGCGTCTAATGTGAGCAGTGACTGCCAGACCAAACACAATAGAGCGTTCGCAGTATTTGGCAGTGACTTCTTTATATATTCGGTCTGTTTCCTTTTACCTTGGACACGTGGTGACATAAATTTACTTACCATTTTCATGTTCACTTTTTTCAATTAAAATAATCAATCTTGTTTCATTTTTTCCTCTGCTCTTTCTTCTTCTTTGCTTTTGCATCCCGCCAGCAATATTTGCTAGTGGAAATTAATTAAGTAAAAATTAAATTATCTCCCTCTTGCTGGCATCAAAGTACGGAAACACAAAATTAGTAAAAAAAATATTACATTGGATAGTACGGAAACAGACATAAGTTCACATCAACACTTAGAAGTTGGCTGCGATTCAAGGCAGCGGCAGCGAATTTAGAATTTGGGCTAAACGGAGCGGTGCTGCCAGCTGCCTCTGCTGTATTATGTGCCGCTTCATTGCAAACCGTAGTTTCTAAAAATCAGCTGATTTCGAAAAACAGACGCTGCCACAGCCACATCGCTATTGTAATTCCGGCTTTATTACCAGGTCGGGTCTTAGGAGGGCTAATTCGCCTCTAACCAAAGATGACTTGATACGAAACTCTTTTTTACTCTCTCACTTTTACGATTTTCCCACGGGTCTAATGTGGCTTTGTTGCCAGCATCAACACAACATAAAACCCGGCCGATCAGCTGTTTGTGCAAATTGCAGGTGCCAGAAAGGAAAACGGCCCAAAATAAATTGTCACTTTCGGTGGATTTTAATGTTTTGTTTTATGTGCCCAATTTTGTTGAAATAATAAAGAATTATAAGAAATACAGAGGTAACTGTATTGCTTGTGTGTAATATTCAGTGAAGTTTATTGTTTTAAGTGGAAAAAATTGTGTTTCAGTTAAAATTATAAAAAATATGTTAATGAGATGGAACGCGGGCAGCGATCTTCAGTAGATTTTTATATATATCCTGTTAAAAATTATCCCAACAAACACTGAGGTTAGTTATCGATTTGAGAATGACTCGAGAACTAGCCTCATTCTCAAACCTCTAACGTTAGAGGACGACTCGAAAATCTATCGAGAATCATAGCGTTCTCAAAGAAAAGGGTACCTAATTCTCAAATCGAGAAAATTATAATTCTCGAATCGAATTCTAATGTAGTTCTCTAATGAGATACTAATCAGAATTTGCAAATACTTCCAATTGAAATGAAAAACAAAGCTTTGTCTCCTTTTACATGATTTTTTCATTGGTTAGATTTTATTAACGCAATATGTGCCTAAATTGCATATGATTATATATATTGACATGTATATGTTTACCACATTTATAAGAACTGAAATTTAAACAAAATTCAGTCTTATTATTTAAATTAAAGGTACTTCTTGTACTTTTTAATGGAAAACATTGTACTACGGTGATATTAACTTTACCATTTTTTAGTATCTAATTTCAATATATGTATGTATATTCAATATATCACAGAAATATATTGAGAATTGATAAAAGGCGTGAGATTTGGCTCCTTCTCGAATCACTCGCTAATCGAATTCTAGTGTAGTTTTCAACCCTAGTTAGCGATTTGAGAATATATAGAGAATTACACTAGTTATCTAAGGTAATCTCGACAAAATTTCTAACGTTAGAGACTGTGTTTGCTGGGATTATATTTCAATTCTAATATATTCACATTTTAATAGAATTGCAAAATAGAGTAAAATATTTCTTAAAAAATACCACCCAACTACATGTATTATCGTTCACCACTTTTTGTGCGTTATTCTTAATTTGTCTGAGATTGGGTTTCGAACACGAATATTCGGAATGTGGGAAAATCATTCTATCCTGTGTATCACTTTTGTGGTTATATCCTTATCTTAATTTGGTATAAACAAAATTTTATTATTGCTATAGTCTTCAATAACATAAGGAAGCCGAAAAATCCCCAGAAATAATATGTAAAATACCCATTTTCAGTTTTCGAACAGAGTGGCACCAATGAAAAATGTTATAAAAAATGCGCATTTTGACAGCGCTCTCACGAAATGAAGAGTTTCGTATCTAGTTATCTATGCCTCTAACTTCCTCAACCGTGCAGTTCGTTTGCAGGGTCCCGGGACATCTAATCGCTCTTGCCAGTCTGTCTTGTACCGCGTTGTGTGGGGTAGCGATTCCATTTCATACCCACACCCTCGGCAGCGTTTATCCGCGTTAGTCAGCCAGCGCTTGGTTGCGTTCAACGGGAGCACGCCCAGTCGCGCCCTCTGAATAAAGCGTCAGTCGCAGAATCGCGTGAATTGGAAGTGATTTGAGGTTACGTTTTTCGGCACCACTTCCATCACCTTGCCTTGGTCGGGCTTTTTTATTCATATTGTGATGCTTATGTCAAACTTATGTCAATTTTGATCTTGATGCAATATGATTTCTACAATGGCGGGCTATGATTTTGACAGAAGCATCACAGAATACACAAACAATTTACATGGAGTGTGTATGTATGTATCTACGTATATCTTCTTCTTCTTGATTGGCGCTTAACCGTCTAGACGATTCTGGCCGAGTCCAACAGAGCGCGCCAATTGCTTCTGTTTCGTGCAGCATGGCGCCACTTGGGAACACCTAGGGAGGCAGCATCGCTGTCCACCTGATTTTCCCAACGCAGTGGAGGTCTCCCTTTTCTTTTGCGTTCAGCGGGTTTCGATAGAAATGCTTTCTTGGCCGGAGCGCCTTCGTCCATTTTCACGACATGACCTGCCCAACGCAGCCGCTGGATCTTTATTCGCTGAACAATGTCGATGGCTGTGTACGTATATCGTACTGCGAAAACCTTCTATAATTGAACGATGGATAGCGATAAAGTTAAAATAAGGTTAACGATACTGAAATACTTATAAGTCACCAATGTCTGAACCTTAACTAATGGAAATGATTTATATTCTTGGATACCGGAAGAAAACTTGGTGTTTTAAGCGCTAAGCAGAATCAGTACTTCTTCGTCATGACGTACGTCGTTTTCGACTGACAGGACGTACGTAGCGGAAAGAGTGGCACATAAAATAAGTGTTCGGAGAATGCACTAAAAGTGTAGGGTAGAACAATATCAGACATTTGTCACAGAAGTTTTATGCAAAGGCGTCAAAAAACGAAAATTAACGAATTGCTAAGAGCAAAATCGCATGGAATATGTATTAATAGTATTAATTTAATACTAATATTTAATTTTAAGTTGGTTCCAAAACACAGTTCTGCACAGTTTAGTACAAAAACGAGTTATCGAACGCAAAATAGAAAATTGGCAAAGTGTGCCGGATCCGGCTACTGATACGTTGCCAATGTAGCGTTGCACGAGCAAAATATACACAGTCTACTCAGCTGTCAGTTTCTTCCTTGTCCGTCATGACGGAGAAGTACTGATTCTGTTTAGCCCATTAGTAAAACAATGTTCCTTATAGTCCAACTCTAATGCGCCGTATTCGAATGCGTGTGCGTATGCGTATCTAAACGTTTTCTTGCGTGCGGCCCTGGCTGCTCTAGTGTATGCGTATGGTTGCGTCTGTCAATTACACTACATACATACATATATACAATTTCCGCCGTTGTTATTTTTGAAAATACATATTTTACCAATTCGCGAAAGATTCAATAAAATGTATAATGAATGAGGATTTAGAATTGATATTAATTATGATAGGAAGTGTTATTGCCGTATATACGGAATACGTTAAAATTATTAAAAAAAAAAATCCGCGTGTAGCACAGTACACGTGATAGAAGTTAACTTCTTACATTAAGCATAATTATAAAGAAAACATCTGAAATGATGCATAAGCTTGTTACTTTGTGTTATTTTTATGAAATTGTTTAAGCCATGTTTAATTTATTCAAATTGAAGTGGCGCATGCTATACAAATATAAAGCTTATGGTTTCAGAAAAATAGCATTATTGCATTGTTAATATGTTGCGTAATTTTAGACTATGATGAAATTAAATACATAAATACATACAGGACCCGGATTCTAAAAATCGCTATCGCCAAATAAGATCGCCAAAAATCTCTAAATTTATATCAGACCCGCCTAAAAGTATGTATCTCCTTTATTTATTTATATCGTCTCAAACTACAGCATGCTGGCCGCATTGATGAGTCAGTTTTGTATGTCAGACATTTTACCAGATATTGCATATTTTTAGGTGCGTCTGATATAAATTTAGCAAATTTTGGCGATCTAATTTAGCGATAGCGATTTCTAGAATCCGGACAACAATTGTTCGAGCTACTCGAAAATGTTCAAAAAAAATCGAGAGCTCTAATTTTTAACATTTATACATGACATCATATCATTACATGACATGATATCACATCATGACATCACATCATGACATCACATCATGGCATCACATCATGACATCACATCATGACATCATATCATGGCATCACGTCATGACATCATATCATGGCATCACATCATGACATCACATCACATGACATAACGGGTTTATCCGGGTCCATATTATGACCCATATCTGGGGACCCGACCTAGAACTCATAATCAGTACCTACATCTCTATGTGAAAGCTGTGCTCAGCACCTTTCATTTGATACCAATATTGCTCAGAAATATTCCGGGTCCACGTTTTGACCCATATCTGGGGACCCGACCTGGGAATCATAACGAGTAAATGTCCATGTAAAAGCCATGTTCAATACCTTTTATTTGATACCAATATCGTACAAAACATTCAGGGGAAAGGCGGGTAAACGTTTTTATCTTTTGCTGTTTCCTGTTTGCTATTTCCGTGCAACGGAAGTGTACCTGCTATTTCCTTTTTAAAATTTCACTCTCCATAAAAACTCTGTATCGCCGCCTAAGAAGTTAACTTCAAAAAAAAAAAAAAACGTACAATTCGGGTACGGATCAATTCCAAATTAATAATAATATAATAATAATAATACACTTGCGCTATTATAACTCTGACGAGTTTAACGACCGAGCTTCTCTCCCAATTCAAGAAGTGCTCCTTTTGTTTTTCCTAATTGGGTGGACCTACAGTTTTATGCCGGCTGCGAACGGCGAATGCATTTTTTGTGAGAAGCTTTTTCATAGCAGAAATACACTCGGAGGGTATGCCGCCCACTGCCGAAAGGTGACCGCTATTTCTAAAAACCCAATAATTGGGTTTTAATTAATTTAAAAAAATTTTTTTTTGGAGTTTGTCTGGACTGGGGTTAGAACCCGAGACCTCTGGTATAGCAGACGAGCACTCTACCCATTGCACCACAGCGGCCATAGTGCAAATTGCTATCCGTTGATTTTTATTTATTGTAGGAATTACAGTTTCTTTGCCTTAAAATATAAGACAATAATACAAATATGTACATGCACAACCTCTGAAATCTGGTGTTCTGTTATACCAAGGCGAAAACTCCCTATTCAAAAGAATACTCACTTCACTTAATTATTTTTTTACAGTCAAACTTATTTAAGTTTCAATTATGTATTTACACACCTACATATGTCATATGTATATGTAATTTAAATTCATGTACTATGTACATGGGTGTGCAGGTAGTAATTAACATATAATTAATATTAACCATCTCTAAATATATTTAAAACCCTTTTTAATTAGCATTTCTGCTGGCAAACACATTTTCACTACTTCACTTTAACTCAATTTAACGAAGTTTTTACCAAAAAATATGTATACCGATGTAGCAACCAACCTAATATTGGCTGCGACACGCATAGAAAACGCATAGAAGTAGAAAATTTTCAACTTAGCTGCGTTCGAATGCGTGATCGAAATCATCTTCGAATTTTCTATGCGTGTGGTGCATTTACATCCGTGCCACTGGAGTTTGCCTCATTTAAACACAGGTATGCAACACGGCTGTCAGTGACACGCACACGCATACGCATCTGCATACGGTTCATTAGAGTTGCACTATTAACCTGTGAATTGCTTTAGAGCCTATACACACTTGCGACTCAATCGATTTGGTCGAATGGACTGTTGTATTCACACTACTCCAACTATTTAGTCGAATCGGTGGCAGCTATTCACACTTGAGACTAAATAGTCGTGCGATTGACAATGACATAGTGTTGCCAATGTTCACATTTTACTCAGCAAATTTTACATTAGTGGTCTTCATATAAAGTGATGAAGTATTAAATTGTTAAAGTTTATCTGCATTCTTACATGAAAGCACCTTCTTGTCAGCTGTCAACTTGATTAATAAATAAAAAACAATAAAATAAACAAAAAGTGCATACATTGTTTGGCTTTGTTTCTTATTAAACTAGCAACTAGCTGTCAAGTAAATGAAAAGAGAAAAACGGAAGGAATTACGCTCATAAAGGCGAAACGAACAGAAGTACAAGAAACGGAAAAATAGTAAAAATCAGCCATTAATAATTTTCATGAAATTTCATTTTCATTATTTCTATTTTAAAATGCGATTAATGACATTTGAAGAGAACAACAATATCAAGAAACATATGAAAACGGAAGTAAATATCCTTAGTTAGATAATTCTTGTCTATAACTACACCATTTCCAGATGGATTTTAGAAAGCGTCAACTGGATTTTAGAAAGGGGAAATTGGATCTTAGAAATGTCAATTGGATTTTAGAAAGGGGAAATTGGATTTTAGAAATGTCAATTGGATTTTAGAAAGGGGAAATTAGATTTTAGAAATGTCAAATGGATTTTAGAAAGGGGAAATTAGATTTTAGAATAGCCAAATGGATTTTAGAAAGGGAAAATTGGATTTTAGAAATGTCGATTTGATTTTAGAAAAGGGAAATTGGACTTTAGAAACTGTAAATTGGATTTTCGAAAATTTATATAATTATTAATTTATACTTTCATACGCAATAAAGAATTTCTATTCGAAAAATTCTGTGTAAAATTTATTATAAACGCACATTCTGAAATCCAATTCACGCTTTCAAAAATCCAATTTTGTTTTCTAAAATCCTTTTAACGCTTTCTAAAATCCAATTGACATTTCTAAAATCCAATTTCCCCTTTCTAAAATCCAATTGACATTTCTAAAATCCAATTTCCCCTTTCTAAAATCCAGTTAACGCTTTCTAAAATCCATCTGGAAATGGTGTAGTTAATAAGAAACGAACCTTTTGTTTTTAAACATTTTGAAAATATTAATTGAAATATTCAATCTCTACAATTTACCAAAAGTGAAATAAAAGTAGTTCTGTCAGCATGGCAACTCTTTCCACTACGAATATCACTGTTGTTGTTGTAGTCGTTCGACTAAATTGTCTCAAGTGTGAATACGTAGAAGGGCGCCTTGCTGATCAAGCAGTTGTACAACTGTTTCAGTTGGAATGAAATTGGGCTGCAAATCCAACTGTTTCAGTTGTACAACTAATTGAATGTAGTGTGAATGCTTCCATACATTCCCATGCAAATCAACATTCGACTAAATCGATTGAGTCGCAAGTGTGTATAGGCTCTAAATCGATTGAGTCGCAAGTGTGTATAGGCTCTTACTGTGTAACCTAAATCAAACGCAAGTCGTCAATTTAACGCACGCACGCAAATTTTTCATATGCGTTGAACCGAAATTGACTTGCGTGCGTGTTCAGATAAAGAAATAGAAAAATACAGAAAATCAGAAAAAATCTTGTTATTTTGTGGAATATGTATCTAACAGACACGATATCAAAAGCAAGTGTCAATTTTTTTGCAAACAATCATCCACAATGCTTAATTTCAACTGTCACGCAAAACAAAAATTGGGCGTCGAATTTGCTTTTTACGCACGCCGTTCAATTTCGGTTACTCCCATACAAGTTGTATGGGCATGAGAAATTTTTGACAGTAAATTGACGGCGTGCGTTTGATTTAGGTTACTGTGTAACCTAAATCAAACGCAAGTCGTCAATTTAACGCACGCACGCAAATTTTTCATATGCGTTGAACCGAAATTGACTTGCGTGCGTGTTCAGATAAAGAAATAGAAAAATACAGAAAATCAGAGAAAATCTTGTTATTTTGTGGAATATGTACCTAACAGACACGATATCAAAAGCAAGTGTCAATTTTTTGCAAACAATCACCCACAATGCTTAATTTCAACTGTCACGCAAAACAAAAATTGGGCGTCGAATTTGCTTTTTACGCACGCCGTTCAATTTCGGTTACTCCCATACAAGTTGTATGGGCATGAGAAATTTTTGACAGTAAATTGACGGCGTGCGTTTGATTTAGGTTACACAGTTACACAGTTACTGTGTAACCTAATACAAACGCAAGTCGTCAATTAACGCACGCACGCAAATTTTTCATATGCGTTTAATAGTGCAACTCTAATAGTGCAACTCTAATGAACCGTATGCAGATGCGTATGCGTGTGCGTGTCACTGACAGCCGTGTTGTATACCTGTGTTTAAATGAGGCAAACTTCAGTGGCACGGATGTAAATGCACCACACGCATAGAAAATTCGAAGATGATTTCGAACACGCATTCGAATGCAGCTAAGTTGAAAATTTTCTACTTCTATGCGTTTTCTATGCGTGTCGCAGCCAATATTGGGTTCGTTGCTACATCGGTATACATATTTTTTGGTAAAAATTTCGTTAAATTGATTTAATATGAAGTAGTGAAAGTTTGTTTGCCAGCAGAAAAGTTAATTAAATGGGGTTTTAAATATATTTAGAAATGGTTAATAATTATTAATTGTATGTTAATTACTATCTGCATACCCATATACATAGTACATGAATTTAAATTACATATACATATGTAGGTACCCGTGTGCAAATACACAATTGAAACTTAAATAAGTTCAACTGTAAAAAAAATAATTAAGTGAAATGAGTATTCTTTTGAATAGGGAGTTTTCAGATTTCAGAGGTTGTGCATATATTTGTATAAACCAAAATTTTCAAAGTCTGATATTTTAAGGCAAAGCAACTGTAATTCTTAGAATAAATAAAAATCGACGGATAGCAATTTTGCAATGTGGCCGCTGTGGTGCAATGGGTAGAGTACTCGCCTGCTATACCAAAGGTCTCGGGTTCTAACCCCCGTCCGGACAAACTCCAAAAAAAATTTTTCTAATTAATTAAAACCCAATTATTGGGTTTTTAGAAATAGCGGTTACCTTTCGGCAGTGAGCGGCTTACCCTCCGAGTATATATCTGCCATGAAAAAGCTTCTCACAAAAAATGCATTCGCCGTTCGGAGCCGGCACAAAACTGTATGTTCACCCAATTAGGAAAAACAAAAGGAGCACTCGTCAGAGTTATAATAGCGCCAGTGTATTATTATTATTATTATTATTATTATTATTATTATTATTATTATTATTATTATTATTGTTATTATTATTATTATTATTATTATTATTATTATTATTATTATTATTATTATTATTATTGTTATTATTATTATTATTATTATTATTATTATTATTATTATTATTATTATTATTATTATTATTATTATTATTATTATTATTATTATTATTATTATTATTATTATTATTATTATTATTATTATTATTATTATTATTATTATTATTATTATTATTATTATTATTATTATTATTATTATTATTATTATTATTATTATTATTATTATTATTATTATTATTATTATTATTATTATTATTATTATTATTATTATTATTATTATTATTATTATTATTATTATTATTATTATTATTATTATTATTATTATTATTATTATTATTATTATTATTATTATTATTATTATTATTATTATTATTATTATTATTATTATTATTATTATTATTATTATTATTATTATTATTATTATTATTATTATTATTATTATTATTATTATTATTATTATTATTATTATTATTATTATTATTATTATTATTATTATTATTATTATTATTATTATTATTATTATTATTATTATTATTATTATTATTATTATTATTATTATTATTATTATTATTATTATTATTATTATTATTATTATTATTATTATTATTATTATTATTATTATTATTATTATTATTATTATTATTATTATTATTATTATTATTATTATTATTATTATTATTATTATTATTATTATTATTATTATTATTATTATTATTATTATTATTATTATTATTATTATTATTATTATTATTATTATTATTATTATTATTATTATTATTATTATTATTATTATTATTATTATTATTATTATTATTATTATTATTATTATTATTATTATTATTATTATTATTATTATTATTATTATTATTATTATTATTATTATTATTATTATTATTATTATTATTATTATTATTATTATTATTATTATTATTATTATTATTATTATTATTATTATTATTATTATTATTATTATTATTATTATTATTATTATTATTATTATTATTATTATTATTATTATTATTATTATTATTATTATTATTATTATTATTATTATTATTATTATTATTATTATTATTATTATTATTATTATTATTATTATTATTATTATTATTATTATTATTATTATTATTATTATTATTATTATTATTATTATTATTATTATTATTATTATTATTATTATTATTATTATTATTATTATTATTATTATTATTATTATTATTATTATTATTATTATTATTATTATTATTATTATTATTATTATTATTATTATTATTATTATTATTATTATTATTATTATTATTATTATTATTATTATTATTATTATTATTATTATTATTATTATTATTATTATTATTATTATTATTATTATTATTATTATTATTATTATTATTATTATTATTATTATTATTATTATTATTATTATTATTATTATTATTATTATTATTATTATTATTATTATTATTATTATTATTATTATTATTATTATTATTATTATTATTATTATTATTATTATTATTATTATTATTATTATTATTATTATTATTATTATTATTATTATTATTATTATTATTATTATTATTATTATTATTATTATTATTATTATTATTATTATTATTATTATTATTATTATTATTATTATTATTATTATTATTATTATTATTATTATTATTATTATTATTATTATTATTATTATTATTATTATTATTATTATTATTATTATTATTATTATTATTATTATTATTATTATTATTATTATTATTATTATTATTATTATTATTATTATTATTATTATTATTATTATTATTATTATTATTATTATTATTATTATTATTATTATTATTATTATTATTATTATTATTATTATTATTATTATTATTATTATTATTATTATTATTATTATTATTATTATTATTATTATTATTATTATTATTATTATTATTATTATTATTATTATTATTATTATTATTATTATTATTATTATTATTATTATTATTATTATTATTATTATTATTATTATTATTATTATTATTATTATTATTATTATTATTATTATTATTATTATTATTATTATTATTATTATTATTATTATTATTATTATTATTATTATTATTATTATTATTATTATTATTATTATTATTATTATTATTATTATTATTATTATTATTATTATTATTATTATTATTATTATTATTATTATTATTATTATTATTATTATTATTATTATTATTATTATTATTATTATTATTATTATTATTATTATTATTATTATTATTATTATTATTATTATTATTATTATTATTATTATTATTATTATTATTATTATTATTATTATTATTATTATTATTATTATTATTATTATTATTATTATTATTATTATTATTATTATTATTATTATTATTATTATTATTATTATTATTATTATTATTATTATTATTATTATTATTATTATTATATTATTATTATATTATTATTAATTTGGAATTGATCCACTTCACGGGTTTTCATCAAATTAAAAAAAAAGACACTAACTTCCCTTTCCAATTACAAATCACGTACTCGAGTGGTATGTTTTTTTTTTAATAATTTTAAAGTATTCCGTATATACGGCAATAATACTTCCTATCATAATTAATATCAATTCTAAATCGTCATCCATTATACATTTTATTGAATCTTTCGCGAATTGGTAAAATATGTATTTTCAAAAATAACAATGTCGGGAATTGTATATATGTAGCGTAATTGACAGACGCAACCATGCGCATACACTGGAGTAGTCAGGGCCGCACGCAAGAAAACGTTTAGATGCGCATACGCACACGCATTCGCATACGGTGCATTAGAGTTGGACTATAACCGAAATTGACTTGCGTGCGTGTACAGATAAAGATATAGAAAAATATAGAATATCAGAGAAAATCTTGTTATTTTGTGGAATATGTACTATCTAAAGGTAAAGGCCCAATGTACGCTTGCTTTGCTTGCTTGGCTGTGAGAGATGTCAAAATCATTTTGAGCCCTACTAAAATGTATAAAAGTTGGCCAAATGTCAGCTTTACTTCACGTGCTTGAAGCGCTGCAAAGTTTCGAATTGCCCAATTCTCTATTTGACAGCGCTTTGAAAACTTTGGCATCATTTTTGACAATTCAATTTCCAATATGGCTGCTGATATTAGGCATTAGGTGTGTTCCCTAACAGAAAATTATTATAAATTATTGAAAAATTGTAAGAAATATCACCTTTTCCCATTTTTTTACGCAAAAAATTTTCAGAAGAGGAAAAAACTCAAAACTTGTTCAGCACTTCGAGTCAACATTTTAGGGTTGTTTCTTAGGAAACTAGCAGCTAGCTGTCAAGTGAAATGAAAAGAAAAAATGGAAACAATTATGCTCACAAAGAGAAAAACAGACAGGAAATCAAGAAACGGAAAACTACTAAAATTAGCAAAAAAATGATTTTAATGCCATTTTTGGCTTTTAATTGTTATTTTTTTCTAAGAAAACATTTCATTTTCATTATTTCTATTTTAAAAATTTAGCAAAGTTCAAAAGTAAGAAAATCATATATATGTATATTAGTTTATTAACACGCTTTTATTAGTTTCACCTGTATGTATGTGGGTATGTAACTTCTAGCTGCTGCCTAAATATATGCAACATATTTACTAATGAGATTAGGTTACAACCACCGCTATTTTCCAACAGATGGCGCGCGTGTATTTATATTTTTAAAATATTCACTTATACTTATTTTTTAACAGCTCTTTCTTAATTTGGCAGCAAATAATTTCAGCTTGTGAAAATTTTACTAGCTGAAATTTGGAGCTCTCTATGATTGTTACCCTCACGCTTTGGCTCTCATTCGGCTAACTTTTTGATTGAACAAACGATTTGCTAGCACGAACTTGGATAAATATTCATAGCTAGCTACTTAATAAGAAACAAACCTTTTGTTTTATTTCTTTGGATTGCCGATCCAGCTGATTAATATGACAGCGTTCAAAGCTACCATTGGGCTATAGAAGCTTGCAAAGTGAAGCAAAGCAAACTGAAGCAAACAAAGCCAGAAAAGCAAGCGTACATTGGGCCAAAACCTTAACACGCACGATATCAAAAACAAGTGCCAATTTTTTTGCAAACAATCACCCACAATGCTTAATTTCAACTGTCACGCAAAACAAAAATTGGGCGTCGAGTTTGCTTTTTACGCACGCCGTTCAATTTCGGTTACTCCCATACAAGTTGTATGGGCATGAGAAATTTTTGACAGTAAATTGACGGCGTGCGTTTGTATTAGGTTACACAGTTAAGCATTAAATCACCCTGCAAATAATGCGATCACTCCGGGATACATCCGGGACAACTCGCAAGGGAGCATGCGACTACTACCTTTTTGTATCTCTTTATATGTGCTGAAGTGTTCCCTTTTGTTTGAGCAGGTCCTATGAAGAGACTAATTGTACCCGTTTTGTACCCGAACGGGTAGCAAATGCGACACATCCATTTTTGACCCTAAATGGAGTAGTTGAAATTTGTTCGAAACGGGATTACACGTTTATTTTACTTTTAATAGCCTCTTTCGTATTACCGGAATAAAAATAATGAAAACAATAGCTTGTATTTTTTATATATTTTTTTATTCTGAAAATATTTTATTTTTGTTTCCTTACAACGTTTTCTATAAAAAAAATGTAGTTTTTGTAATTTTTTATTTTAGTCTTTTAAGATAATGTTGCTCGTAACAAGAATTTCTATGCATTTTATGCATGAATACATTTACATATATATATCACATTCATTGTTGCTTGTTGAAATGTCAAAATTCAAAATATGTATAGACTAAATTAAATTTAGCCTCTTTTTTAACAGTTTTCATTAAATATTAGCTAATTTCTAAAAAGCGAGCCTTCTTATGTATGTACATATATAGATTTCTTTTTATAAATATAATCTGTTTTTTTGTACTTTTTGTGATTTTAGTCTTTTAATTTTATATGTTTTCGCTGCTCGTAATGAAAAATTGTATGCATTATCTTTTCTATTTAATAATTGTGCTTAAAATTACAATTTTAATTTTTTTATGTATAAATACAATTATATAGATATATCACGTTCAATTTACTTTGTTGAAACATAAACAATCAAAATAAATACCTAATTAAACATTTGCCTTTTTGCTTTCATTAAATAATTTGTGTAATAACATTTTTATCCATATAAATTTGTTTATAAAGAATTTTTGTTTACGTACTTTTTTGTGATTTTAGACTTTTAATTAACAGGTTTATGCTGCTCTTTACGAAGTTGTATACAACAAATTAACATTAAATTTTTTTCTACATGAATTCAAAATTAATGTTTTGTTCTAATTTGACATGGAAAGTAATAATTTGAATAAAATAAGAAGAAACTTTACATTTTAAATATAACTACATATAAACATACATGATAAAAAAAAAATATACATATAATATAATTTGTTTTATTAATCTAAGCAATTCTACCAAGGCAGTTTCTTTTAAAAGAAAGTTTACTTTTTCTAAAAATTGTAAGCCGTGTCTGGCAAACACTTTACTGAAGCTCTTCTTTTCTAATCCTTCTTTCTTTTTTATATTTTTATATTTTATTTAAATTTGGAAATTTTCATTTTTTTTTAACAATTTTTCTCTTTTTCATAATTTTTTATTCCTACTTTTTTTTATAAATTTTCTTAATTTTTCTCTTGATTTTTTAATAACTTTTATCTCTTTTTTATAATTTGTAATTTTTAACTTTTTATTTTGTTCTAAACTTTTTATATTTTATTTAATTTTTTTTCTTTTGATTCTTTTATAATTTTTAACTTTTTTATAATTTTAGATGTTTACTTTTTATTTTTTTTTTCCAAATTTACAACATTTAAGAGAACATACTTTTATATCATTTATTTTTTTATTTTTTTTTTTGATATTTTTTATTTTTCTTAGATTTTTTTGAATTTTTTCAGATATGGTTTCACAAAAACATTGCAGTGCAAAATTTATTAAAAATACAAGGATATTTTGGCATATCTCAATTACATTTCAAATTTTTCCATAATAGTTATTTCAAATATATATTTTTTTAAGTCTTCAAGGACTTTTTCGTTGATATGAATTTCAAAAAAGTCTTCCAGTATTTCAAATTACAAACAAAATTTCCAACTCAAAATTGTATGAAAGATTTTTATCGAATATATTAAAAACGATTGGTTATTTATAGTAATTACCAAAAAACTTTCTTGAAATTCCTCTAAATGAAAAAGACTTTCATGAAACAAAATTTCTCATTCACATTAATTATGAAGACTTAAATTCTCAGAAAAAAGTATTATGGAAAGACTTTTAAAATATGTTTCTTTCAATAATAATTATTTCGCAATTTACATAATTTCTAATATAATAGTAATTACACCCCTGGATGAGATTCAATTACAAATACGTTTTTACAATTCTTTTTGGTTGATTGTTTTTTACAATTCAGTACGTTTTTGCAAGTAATAGTAGTTGAAAATTTTTTTAGTTTGTGATGCCTACATCAGGCTACATACATATGTATAAAAACAAATAACAAAAAGAAACAATGAAAAACAGATAACGAAAAAAACCAAAAATAAAACAATTAAAGGGGATTCATCGTTCGAGTTCAGAAAGTTGAATTTGAGTTAACTAATAAAAATAGTTCAGAATTCCTCTCACACTCCGAAAACACAACAACAACCACATGGCAGAAAAGTTCTGAACTCGAACGATGAAACCGTCTTTAAAATAAGGAAAACAAAACAATTAAAGTTTTAAAAAACTATCTTAAACTATTTGTTCTCGCCTCTGCAGTCTTCACTCGGTAGAGACGCTTAAAATATTTTGCTTTCTCAAAGCGCATAGTCTTGCGAAGAGATTCTTCAGGCGTCAACCCTTTGTATGGCAATTTGGCTAAGGCGGCTATATGAAAATTGAAAAAAGATGTCTCTTGAATACATGCAAGTACATACACTGAGAGAAAAAATATATGGAAGGATCAAAGAAATTTTTTCCAAATTTGGACCCTACTTTCTTTGTTTTGAGTAAATTTTCTCTAAAACATGTTAAAAGTATTATAAAATATTGTTGTTTACATGCGTTGCCATGGTTTCATATACTTGTTTTAAAAAATCTCCTACATGAAAATATTGAAAAATTCTCTAAGCGCCATTCCATTCCCAACTTGCTCTTATTTTGAAGACTTGATTTATTTAATTTTGAGAAATTGAATTCCCATAAAAATCCCCATGGTAACGAATTTGTTTGAATCAAGGCAAATTCATTATATGATAATGGCAGGGCGAATTCGGCAATATTCGACTCGATTCGCTTTAATTTTTAGTCCATCAGAATGTCAAACTCAAAATCAAATATTTCTTTGTATGACATTCTTCTGTACACGGCGAGTTGAAAACGAGAAGAAGTCAGCTGTTCACTTACCATTACCATATGCATGAATTTGCTTTGGTTTGAATGTTTTTTTTAATGTTTTTTCCACATTTTTGAGAAAATTTACTCAAAACAAAATTTTGTATTGGGACGCGAGTTCAAATAAGGATCGAGAGAATTTTTTTTTTTGAGTGTACATACATATAAAATATTGCTTAAAAATGTTTTAATTACCAGTTGAGGTGGAATAAAAGTTCGGGAAGGATTTGAGTCCGACCTTTCCATGCGACCCATCCACATTTGTCTCTGTAATGAGATCCGTTGCTAACAGCTTCGTTATATTTTTGACACTGTTGCATAGTAAGGAGGACATTGCAGATTCCTGTAAGAAAGAAGATCGATAATAAAAGCATTATGACTTTAAATATACATATGTATTTATGTATGTATAATCGCGTACATATAAGTCCTTGTTGTATATTGTAATTTTTTTTTCCAATTGATGCAATTCCGGTAAGTCGCGTATTGGAAAGTATTTCAGAATTGGAATATTTTGACTTTCCTGACGAACCAACTGATCATTTGAGACTAAGTCTGGAGATTGCATCCATTATAGCCCCATTTTGGTCTTCGATCACCGTCTGGAGCTGTTCAATTTTAGATTCCAAAACATGTAGTTGGCGTTCCGTGGTTTCACAATGTTTACAGCAGGCGAGTTCGTATATGCCTTGGGTAGGCACTACATGGATACAGTAAAAGAAGTATAAGTGCCTTATACAAAAAATTCAAAATTTATTTGAATGCTATCTTCAAGTCAAACATATTACAGTGCACTCGCGAAAATTCGAACTAATGAAAACTAGGCCTATACCTACAGTAATATTTTTATCGAGCTTTAGAATGGTCAATAGAGAAGAAAAAATATTCAAGTTTACGAACGAGTTATGCGAGTGCACTATAAGAAAACTAACAAAGAATAGCTAGATTTATACATCTTATAATAAAATTAACTCAATAAATAAATAAACTTAATAATAGAATATGTAGTATTCTTCTTGAAATACGCACCTGTATTTTCATCAGTCACCGATTCCATAAAACTAATTCTGCGTGATTCTGAAATTGTAAAAATTTTACATAAGCTTCTGCACATAACTCAGCGCATTATATGTAAATTACCTATAGTGAATTCTGTGGACGAGGTCAGCCTTTCCCCGCGTTTCTGGATGCTCACATCTTGTTTTTTTTATTTGTAGACCGGATGTTGAGGCGCCCGAAGTACTTCCTCCGTATTTTTTGAAAATATTCTCGAAGGAGATAAAAGGTTAGTTTTTCTTATAAACTGGGATGTAGGTACAGCAAAAATGGAAACCGGTTATTTATTAATTTCTCACAAGTTAGAGAAATTAATAGATAGCCGGTTAAATTTAAAGATAATTATTTTTTAGCTAAATGCAAGTATGCAAAATTGGAATTAAAAGAACTTTATTTTGCGCAAGTTGTATACACATTAATTTGTACTCCACATCGCTAAGTAAGAACTCTTCTGTAACGCTCGAGGGAGATGAATTTGTTGTACATATGCCCAGAGAGGCGGAATCAATCGGCTCCATGAAAAAACTTTCCAAATCTAATAACCTTTTCCCTTTTATAACATATCCATTCGCATTTTCAATGGTCTGTATTTCAATATAAGTGAACGGTTTTATACAACAGTAGTTGTTCGGGTATTTA
This sequence comes from Urophora cardui, assembly GCA_960531455.1. NCBI lineage: Eukaryota > Metazoa > Arthropoda > Insecta > Diptera > Tephritidae > Urophora > Urophora cardui. The sequence goes on from OY482672.1 coordinate 127,837,228, forward strand.
TTGGAAAGAACAAAATGTTCAAACTGAAAGGAGGTTACACAACCATTTTTAATTTTAAATCCAGTTGATTTTGGAGCAGTTACAATTTTTTCGTGTTTTAACATGTTATTAATTTGTTGCAAAATCTGCGTTGGTTTTTTAACGTAAGACTTCAAAATTTGTAAGTAATTTTCGAATGGATAAGCCGAGTAATTTGATGGTATACCAGGTTCTCTTATTTGATCTGATATATGTAGTAATCCATGAACGTTATAAGACACACTATTGTTGCCGAAAACAGTTACAAAATTATCAACGAATAACTGCAACAAATCTTTAGCGACATCTATATTGGAACTAAAATTTTTGGGACAAAACAATAACCTGCAGGCACAGTGTAGAAGAAGAAATTCGTAGTAGACATCGTCAGGTACTTCACCTCTTAAAACATATATCCCATAGTAAAATAAAAACATTCTGAACTCAGTAGCTTTCCAATTTGGAATATCATCCAAGCACCTGGGTTTTCGAATAAACTCTTTTGTAACGTTCGAAGAAAAAGCTACAATTTTACTTGATATGTTACTTTTGTTCGCCTTCGTGATCTCATAATTTGACTCGTTTTTGATAATACGCAAAAGAAACTTTCTCATTACACCCAAGTCAATAAGGTGCATGACGTCGAAAGGAATTTGAGAAATCATTTTTATATTGATGGTCTCCAAAGGGGTCAAGACATTCAAAAAACTTGGTAAATGCTTATGCGGAAATTTACGTTCAAAAAAATCCTCATTTGAGAAAAGCATTCCGACACTAGTGCTGTGAGTTAAAACGCCGTCTATTTTTTTTCCAACCTGATGACATTTCGGACAACCATGTCGGGAAGTATGGCCTGGTATACCACAAATGAAAGACTTTGCTGGAGCATCGCAAATAAACGTCCTGATATCAAACGCAATGCACCGACCATTGCAATCAACTCCATTTTGTTGTAGTTCTTTTACCTCCTCAACAAAATCATTAAAAAATTCTGATATTGAATCTGGCTTTCTTCTTCCCAGATAAATAACAGTAGGGAACACAGAGGTATTTGGAACATTGACTATACGCATTAGTATTGGCCACAGTTGCATCTTGGAGCTTCGATATAACGGCAATCCATCAATATTTACATCTACAACTATTTTTTCGTAATCCAAGAGACTGTCGACAATTTTTTGCGTTTTAATGCCAATATTAATATAAAATCCGGGACTTAAATTCTGCACAATAACCTTACTTTTTTTCTTCAAAAGGGTTTCTGCACTTCTGGGCACATTAATGTTCTCATCTGCTAAGAGATTTAACAATTGGGAAACCGCTTTTGTTGGCTATTGCCCAGATTCTAAGCTTTTCACAAAACGGAATATCCACAACATTTGGAACGGCAGATTGAACACTTTCATCAATATCAGAACTTTCAGCAATTGTAGCAGACGTGGAGGGCACCGTTCTTGCGCACGTTCTTAGCGTTTCACGATTTTGCCTTATTTCCCTGGCAACTAATTTTCTTAAATATCGCTTACTCACCTTATGCATGTTTGTTTCCTTTTTTGCAATTTCCTAAATAAACTAGATAATTACCGTACTTTTTTTTACTTAAAAATTTTCAACCTTTCGGCACTTTCGGCGGGAACAATTATAGCGAAAATAGAGATGATAATGTACTTTGAAGGTTCGATTATAATGTATTTACTTTTCTATCGATAGTTGTAAAAATATCGATGCAACCACCAGGTCTACAAAGCACACAGCGACGATGAAGATTAATTTAAAAACATTGTTATGGTTCGCGTTTGACCTCGATTACGATCTGCGCTTTGTGGCGCCCTATGCTACCAACAGCGATGACCTCCTTGGACAACCTGATCAGCCCCACCATCTCGCCGCAACGCAGTGGCGGCGCAGGGCCTGCCCATCTGGGACTTGCGAGATAGTAAGGCGTCACTGGCTGACCAAAAAGCCATCGAGTCAGCACGTTGGGCGCCATCTGTTATGGTGTAGCTTTCGAATATCGAGTGGAGCAGCAATGCATGGCGGTCGGCATGATCTAGGGTTGCACTGTGGCTAGTCATTGTCGGCTGGGCGGGGTTCTTGCCTACATTGCTGTCCTGCGCCATAAACAGAAAAAATTCATATCATGCCTTTTTGAAAATAACGAGAAAGATCAAACGAGAACAACATCCGGTTTGGCCGGATGCCACGGACGGACCGTTGAATTCAGCATTGATTATCAGCATTGATATCGATAGCAAACCATAACAACATTTGTAAGATGTAAAAATGCAAAACTTACCTAGTTTATTTAGTCACTTTTTTATTGCACTTATTACAAAACTTATGAAGTTCAAATCAATATTCATAAACGCGGTATTGATGTACTCGTTAATCGAGTACTCGGTGTTAGATTGTTTCCTTGACAACGAAAGAGCAAAACATATTTAAATAAAACTGCAAGGACGAAATAATTTGACACAACTTTTACCAATCGTAAACACGAATGCATGTATAGAATATGCAGAAGTAAAAAAATTTGATAGCTGTGGAAGAAGAACAAGAATTCAGCTGATCTGACGAACCATCCTGTTTAGTGGACCCTGACGCTAAAGACATTTCTCTAATCATGACATTTCAATTTGTTTACGAAACAAAATTTCTAACAGGGTTGCATGTAGAATTGTTCTGCATTACTGTGTAACCTAATACGAACGCACGCCGTCAATTTACTGTCAAAAATTTCTCATGCCTATACAACTTGTATGGGAGTAATCAAAATTGAACGGCGTGCGTAAAAAGCAAACTCGACGCCCAATTTTTGTTTTGCGTGACAGTTGAAATTAAGCATTGTGGGTGATTGTTTGCAAAAAAATTGACACTTGCTTTTGATATCGTCTGTGTTAGATACATATTCCACAAAATAACAAGATTTTCTCTGATTTTCTATATTTTTCTATTTCTTTATCTGTACAACGCACGCAAGTCAATTTCGGTTAAACGCATATGAAAAATTTGCGTGCGTGCGTTAATTGACGACTTGCGTTTGTATTAGGTTACACAGTTAGGAACCATGATTCAATAATAAAGGTAAAAGCCTCCGCACACGAGCATAGTGTATAGCATACAGTGAAATCGCTCTGGGATGCGTAGTCGAAATTCGATAAAAAAAAGACGATAAGTCATCGAAAAATATCAAAATCGGGGACAGATTGGTATGGCGGCGACTTCCGGGGGTACAGATTGGTATGGCGGCCGGATGTGGTTGTTGTAAGAAAAGGGACCATAATGACAAGGTCGTAGCAATCAAGACAGAAACGCAATTCCGGAATTGGGAATTGAAAAAACCAATTCATAATTCCGAAAACAATTTAAGGCTGAGTTCCTAAAACGCAATTCCCGGTGATAGCGTAAACGCCAGCTATTCCACGAATAACATGTGCAAGAATGTAAAATCAACAACCTACAAAACAGAAAGAAGAAGAGCAACTTCTATTGCTTTCACCATCGTTATTGGGCTATAACAGCAACCCTGAAATCAGCTGAGCACAGCTGTTCGACCTTTTTAACACACATCCCAGAGTCAAGTCACTTGTATCCATTCACAATGGTTCGGGGTGTTCACTTTTGACGAAGGCCGCCATTCGTATATGTATACTTGCGATTGATCCAGTATGCTTCTTCCAGATGGTATTAATACGAAACAGTGTGCCATTTCCAAATCTCTATAGCGAAGTAGACAGATGGTGGACAGTAAGGAGCATTGTGAATGGATACAAGTGACTTGACTCTGGGATGTGTGTTAAAAAGGTCGAACAGCTGTGCTCAGCTGATTTCAGGGTTGCTGTTATAGCCCAATAACGATGGTGAAAGCAATAGAAGTTGCTCTTCTTCTTTCTGTTTTGTAGGTTGTTGATTTTACATTCTTGCACATGTTATTCGTGGAATAGCTGGCGTTTACGCTATCACCGGGAATTGCGTTTTAGGAACTCAGCCTTAAATTGTTTTCGGAATTATGAATTGGTTTTTTCAATTCCCAATTCCGGAATTGCGTTTCTGTCTTGATTGCTACGACCTTGTCATTATGGTCCCTTTTCTTACAACAACCACATCCGGCCGCCATACCAATCTGTACCCCCGGAAGTCGCCGCCATACCAATCTGTCCCCGATTTTGATATTTTTCGATGACTTATCGTCTTTTTTTTTATCGAATTTCGACTACGCATCCCAGAGCGATTTCACTGTATGCTATACACTATGGTAAGGAGTTGCCGCGCCTGTCGATGACGCTCTGTATGTTAAATCCTCTCGGCATTTTGCAATAAAGGGTTATTGTAAATTATTGAATCATTGGCAATTTATTCCAAGAAGGAACACATTGCACCCAGCTAATGTAAGTGGTAGTACATACATATTTAATGTAAAAATTATTGGTAATTATCTAGTTTACGGTGCGATGGTTAAAATTCGCAAATTTCTAACAAGCGAGGTGGAGGGGGGGGGGGGTCAATTTTCCAACAGTCTACCACGCGTTGAATAAATAGAGTTATCGGGGATTGAAGAGGAGGTCCTCGTGATTCTAAATCCAAAAGTCCCGTCGACCGGCGATGTTTGTAAGTTGTAAAATTTACAAAACAAAAACAAACCAAAAGTACACACTATTACCAAGGAAAGGCACTTATAAAAACGCGCTCATAGGTATATATATGTGTAGAACACCTTTTTGCGTTGGCGGCCTTTGGCCGCGTTTCAACAAAATAACCCTCAGCCGGCAGAATTCTCTTTCTGGGGTAACATCTATGAACCCACCCAACTACCAACAAATATCTCGTGAATTATAAGCCTTCGGCAAGTAATCTAAAGCCGACCCTTTTGGTAGACAGATGGTAATCTGAGCCAAGCGGGGAAGTAATGGACGCATTTCGACCTCAGGAACACGAATGAGAAGGCGGAGCTTAACTTTTTTATTTCAATAAAAAGTTATTAACAAAAAACTTCAATTTTTTTCTAACTTATTACACTCCCACGAACACGCAATTCAACTTATTTCTATTACCATTTGATAATACATTATTTATATTTAGTATTTCACGTCCAAGATGTGTTAATAGGTATGTTACAAATAAAGATAACATTTTAGTAAAACCAAAGTACAAGTAAACAGACGGCGCCAGTTGCATCACTATGCTGTGTAGCGTTGCCAACTTTGTGACAGCACTCGTAAAAAGTGGTTTTATTAAAATATAGTATTTGCAACATATTAAAACATTTTGAGGGTGATGTAGTAAATATAAAGAATGTATTATCCCATGATAAAGATATAAGTTGAATTTGTGTTTTCGTGTGTGTGTAATGAGCCAGCAAAACATGTGAATGTTTTTTGTTAATCACTTTTTATTACAATAAAAAAGTTAAGTTCCGCTTTCTGATTCGTGTTCCTGAAAATTAACCAATTTTAGCCGTTGCACCGTAAACTAGATAATTACCAAATTATTTGCTGTATTTTTTTTTTTTAATGCAAGTTAACTAAGCTTTCTACATCTATGTTCATGTATACTACATATATCCTTCCTCCATTTACAGATATTACAAAACAAACGTCGCAGCAATTGCATTTGACAAATGAAGCTTATTGATGTATATAAGGAAAACTATCTAATAAATACGTGAATATAAAATTTGGTAGTTCTTTTTAAATTTGGTTGTTTTTACAAGTGGCAATCGTGCTAACACCGCACTTATTTCAAAAATTCAAAGTATTGCGGAGAATACACGTCCTGATTTGGCGACAATCTTGCGCTGCTTCACCCGACGTCTATATGGGCAATGGTAAGGAATGCCTTCGGGGAATGTCTTGGTGGCTACAACAACATGGGCAAAATGTGAAACAATTTTCAAAGCAATATGGAGCCAATTTACAAAGCAAATTGTGTGGTGATGGGCAAAGAAATGGGTGTCAATTTAATTTTAAAAATGTCACGGAAGGTAATACGACGATTGATTCTTTAAAAATAATTTGGATTTATGCAATGCCACTGTAAGCCGCACAATATAATGCAAAATCACATCTCATTGCCTTGCAGATTGCGAAAATTTAAGGAATGCTTTCTTGATACAAACTTACAACTTACTTTGTTATGCCATGTTTTTGTTCTTGATATATACCCGTTCGGGTACATTTAGGGTATAATTGTAGACCGATTGTACCCGAAAAAGAGCGATCCGGGATAACTCGCTTTAAAGAGTCATCGCACAATTATTTGCAGGGCAGTGATAGGCGTTTCATAGATCAATTGATCGCGCTCAAATCACACAGGCACGTTATGCTCTTTCTTTTGTAAACGATTTAGTCGTCGCTCAGCACGTGGCGTAGCAACATCGTGGGTGAATGTCGCTTGTTTGCGCATATTTATATATGTAAAACAGACATAGGCAGCCCATACCACAATTGTGGGAAGCAGTGATGCCGTTTTGATACAATCGTATCAAATGTGATACTTTTTTAAGCCCAAGATACGTAGATACTTTTTATTTTGATGTAGAATAAATTTGATACCTTTTTAATCAGCATCAAATAATTTTGATACGATTTAATCAAAATCAAAGAATATTAAGCTATTCTTTTTCAATTTTAAGATTTTCTAAAAATTGTAACAACCTGTGTTTGCTGCGAAAAATATGTATTGTGAAAGTCTTGAAAATACCAAAAATGAGCAACATTTTATCAAACTATATAGTAGGCATCACTGCCCATGGCAGGCATGAGCAAACAGCGTTATGTTTTATATTAACCATTATTTTAATAGCCTTTATGATTTTCTTGAATTAAATTGAATTCGAAAAATCTAAAATGAAAACCTAACTATTCATTAAAGTGCAGACATTGGTGACTTATCTGTAACCTTATAAAACAGCTGATTCAACCAACCTTACGACAAGCTGTGTTACTAGTCATTGGTACCTTATCGTAATTCTGTAGCTGTATCGTTAACCTACAGACAATTGGATTTTGGTTAGCATCCCTAAATCCGTAAACAGCTGACACTTGTGAAAGGAAGGTAGGCGCATAGGCGAATTCAGAAACTTTTTTTTTATTCACAAAGGTAGATTATAATATCAAAATCAAAGCGAATATTAAAAAAAAAAAAAAAAAAAATATTATTATTAAAAAAATTAATTCACATCATGGCCAATAGTAATGTGCGAGTCCCAAGCGAATTCAGATTTTAACCAAGAAAAATATTATTTTGACATTACAATCTACCAATTACAATAACAAAATACATGGGAAATTTCTGAATTCGCCTATGCGCCTACCTTCCAAGATCTGCCTCGACATGTGTCAGCTGTTTACAGATTTACGGCACCACTAACTGGTCACATGGATAGCGATAAAGTTTCAATAAGGTTAACGATACAGAATGACTTATGTCACCAATGTCTGAACCTTTATCTTTATATTTTTATATTTGTAAATGTAATAAAACAAGTAAGGAAGCCTAAGTTCGAGTGGAATCGAACATTAGATACTCAGCTGTATGCTTTCATTGTTTGTTTGCGTTTGATGGAAACACGGCGTATTTTATATAAAGCGAGTGCCGCATAAAGTGGGCGTAGCCACGCCCATTTTCAATATTTTTATCAGTCATCCAACTAAGCATATGAATATTATTCTTTGTGCAAAATTTCATTCCTTTATGACTTCTAGTTACAAAGATATCACGTTACAAGTTCCCAAAGGGTGTTCCAGAAATATCTTTGTTAAAAATTAGGCGTGTTCATAAACCGATTTCAATAAATTTTTGCGTGGCTATTAACACAAGTTATAAAAGTGCATAAACCAAGTTCCGTCATAATATCTCAATTATTTGTCGAGTTATAGGCTAAGAAATCTCGTATATTCCCTTGTCTAAAAAGAGGCGGTGCCACGCCCATTTTCCAAAATTTTTATATTTTTTGTTTCTATTGTGGAACTCATGCCACAAAATTTCTATGAATTATCTCTATATTTGACAAAGATATCGCTTAAAATGTTTTTATTAGGTCACCTTATAAGACCCATATATAAAAGTGGGCGTGGCCCTCAACCGATTTCAGAAATTTTTGGTCCAAATATTTGACTAAGTAAGTATATCACGCGTACCAAATTTCATCGATATATCTTCAACGGTTTCTGATTTATGACTCATAAAACTTTCAATGTTTGCCCCTTAATAAGTGGGCGTGGCACCGCCCATTTTCCAAAATTTTTGTGTTTTTTGTTTTATGTCCATAGTTGGACTCATGCGACAAAATTTCAATGATAGATCTTTATATTTGACAGAGATATGGCTTAAAATGTTTTTATTAGGTCACTTTATAATACAAATATATAAAAGTGGGCGTGGTCGACAACCGATTTTAACTATTTTCCGTCCAAACGTTTGCCTAAGTAAGTGAATTACGCGTACCAAATTTTGTCGATATATCTTCAATGGTTTCTGAGTTATGACATATAAAACTTTCAAGGTTTGACCCTTAATAAGTGGGCGTGGCACCGCCCATTTTCCAAAATTTCATCAAATTTCTTCCTAGGGGCCTGAGCTCAACACGTGGGTAAAATTTCATCGCTCCAGCTATATTAGTGACTGAGATACCAAATTTCCGATTTTTTCTATATCTGTGGACATTTGGAAAAGCAACCTAAGTCTAAAAACACAATTTTACAGGAGAGCAAAAAACAGTTTTGCAAGTGCACAGAGTCTTTCCATCATATAATTTCATAGAAGTAAGAGCGTGGCATGATAAAACAATCTTCTGTTGTTCATTTTAAATTGAATTTTTATTTCTTGGCCTAACGGTTTTTATTTAAATGGATTTCAAATAAAATAAGTGCTTTTTCCAAATTGTTTTTTGAAAAAACTACCAACTTATCTCAATTTAGGTTCTTTTTTCAAATTGATTTTCATCAAAATTTTACATAATTTTAGCCTCCTAATTGGAATTAAGTTCATTTGGCAAACTGAAATATTATAGAAAATCGACTTAAGATGGTAATTAGGTTGGTTTTTCAAAATCATATTGAAAAAAAATATGCCACCTAAATTAAATTAGGTTCTTTTTTCAAGAGGAATAGTTGTAATTTTTCTTATCAGGCTATCTTATCTTAAGTTAAGTGGCTTAGGCAAATGCATATGTGAAAAATATGGACTTAAGATGATTTTCGATTCATCATATCTCCTGAACCCGACATGATATCATAACACCGATTAGACAGAAAGAAGCGTATTTTAAAATGTATCTTTATGATAAAAAAAAGCCGAAAATGCACTAATGTCGACTTAGGTTGTTCTTCCAAATGTCCACTGATATAGAAAAAGTGGGCGTGGTCATGGTCCGATTTCGCCCATTTTCAATACCAACCGTCCCAGTCTCGATACCAACTTGCATTTCAAATTTGATCAAAATATCTCAATTTTTGCGCGAGTTAGAGTGTTTACAGACGGACGGACAGACGGACGGACATGGCTCGATCGATTTCTCTTTTCACCCTGATCATTGTCTATATCTATCTCGATTCTTTCACTCTGTTACAATCCACCGTTATGTGATTAAAACTATAATACTCTGTGTACTAGTACAGCTGAGTATAAAAACGATGTCACGTTAAAAACACAAAATTATTAATTTTAATTTTTTTCAAAAAATTTTCAGTGATACGAAAAAAAAAATTTATTATGCGGATTCAAAGCCCGAAAACAGATTTTTTGATTAATTTAAGTTTTTTTCCAAAAAATTTTCGGTGATACGAAAAAAACCATGAAAGTATAAATTTTTGATACCAAATTTTTTGAGGCTGCGGCAACACTGCTGGTGTGCAGCGTTGCCACTTTTGGTACTTTCGTACCAAAACTGGTACTTTGAAAACGATTTGGTACGTTGGTACTTTGCTTTTGATTTTGGTACTTTTTCTTTAAGCACAGTACTGAGTTCGAGTTTCACGTGAAACTGCTGTCAAAATCCATACAAACAAACTGCCTGTGAAACATTTGTGAAATTTCACGACAAAGTTGTACTGAGTTCCTGCCGTGAAAACGTTGCGCAACATGCTAGCAACATCATGCCAGCAAAATTTTTTCACGCCAATTTAAATAGACAATGCCATTTATTTTCGAGTAAAAAGTGACATTGAAATTGGAATTTTTATTTTGTATAAAATTTTTTTATTGGCCAAAATTTGAAAGATGGTTCTGAGGCGATGCTGCAATTTTTTTCTTTTTACATTTGCTCAATTTTCATTTTGGCGTTTATTCTCATTTGACAAAAAAAATTTCTTGAAACATTTCACGGCAAAATAAGTGCATGTTGCTGGCGAAATTTTACGGCTGTGAACTCAGTACTAGGCTTTAAAAGCAAAGGTTTGGGAAAACAATGTTTATTTATTTCCATTTATTTTTTTATTTTTCTATATATTATTTTTGTTCGTCCACTAAAAGAACAATAATTATGTTGATTCATTACATCGGCAACACGCGATAGGTATCCCAAAGAAGTAGCTGTTATGAAATCGATACAATTCTTGATCACTAGCATGACCAAACTATACCGGTCGTAGCATTATGCCACCAACAATTACCGTGTATTTTGTTAGAGATTTTTGGAAAGTAGTTGGCAAAATTAGCAAACGAATTGTATGGAGGGAATAACCGGTTGCAAAAAAAAACTTTTGTCCTTTTGACTGAAAATAGCAATTATACTTAGCCTTTTCAACATCATTGCTTGTAAAGAAAAACAGTTTTTTAGCTCCTGAAAATTTTTTTAATTTTGAGTTGTGTCAATTTATGATTTAGGTAGCGATATATTGAAGTTATAGCCCCGTCACAATGAAATTTTGACGGAGCAGCATGCATTGACAGCTGAGTGGAATGTATGTATTTGCATGGAGTTCGACACATCCAGCAGCACTAGCGCCATCTACCATAAAAAAGTTCGCAATTTTCAACTTTTGCTGCATGTAAGGCATAAGAAGAAGCATTTGACATTTGTTCGGGGCAATGGAGCGCAGCCCTGCGAAGAGCAAGGAGCTAAAATAATTGAAAATAGCGGAGTTGGAGCTAAAATCACTTACATACATATTTGTGGATATGTATCAGAGTTGAGCAAAATTTTTTCGAATAACGAATAATAAGTAGATGAATAATTTTTTTTATCTTTATTTGAATAATAAATAATTTCGCTTACTGCAAAAATAATTATTCGAATAATAAATACTTTTTATTTACATACATTTTTGTGATAAAATCGAAACCATGAACATATATATGTATCCATATGTTCTTCAAATGCTCTTTTTTTTTCTTGGTTCGTATTAAAAAAATATAGCAAATGCTTTTACACAAGAATTCGGAAATTTGACATTAATTTGTATGAACCAAATTTAAAAATGTGAGTAAAAGGTCTGAAATCTGAAGCAAAAGCAAATTCTTGGCTTTTATTAATATAACCCATTATTTTAAATAGCAAATAAAGTTCCGAATAATTTATTCGTAACTAATTTATCTAAATAAAAATTTTTAAAATATATTTTTATTCGAATAATTATTTAAATAAAAATTTATTCGAATAATGCCTAATGGTTCCAACAGTCATCAACGCCCGCACATACCCGTGTCAGCTGACACGATCTATCTACCCGTGTCAGCTGACACGATCTGGGAGTTGCATGTAAACGAAATCTCACCGACGCTGACATAAACGCCCATAGCCGCCCGTATCGAAGAAATCAAACGAGTTTTGATTTTTCCCATAACAACGTGTCAGCTGATTGCTTTTGCTCAACGCGGTGTTGCCGAACGAACTTTTTTAGCCACTAAAACATTTGAACGGTATTTTTCATTGTATTATTAAACGAAATCAATGCGAGTGTAAAATGTAATAGAATATATCTTTGTTCATAGGAAAAACCGCTTAAGTTTACTTAATATATGAGTTATTAGATAATTGTTTAGCTCATTTATTGAAAATAATTATCATTTCTGTATATGTTATTAATTCACATGTAACCATTTTTAATGCCATTATTTTAGTTTCAAATAAACTTAAAATCGATATTATCCAGTTATAACTTTTGTTTTTCGGAGCATAACTTTTCGCACAGGATGAAATAAAAAAGTTGCATAAATGATGTTATATTTGAAAAATGTACATGTTTGAATGAAATAATAGTTATTTCATATCCCTGCTACATAGGAAATGTATAGCGTATTTTTCAAATAAATGAGAAATTAGGCAATGAAAAGAAAAGAGTAATTTACGATAAATAAAAGTAATTTTTATTTCAAAATTATCCCTTTTACCATTTTTGAACGGATCAACAACTGATATTTTCCGTCATAAAATCCACACAGGCAAACAAAATTGCGACGAAGGCAGCTTTTAGAAAATTGTTTGTGTAAGCACGAAATAAAAAATGCTTATGGTTATTTCTTTATTTATTGCCAAAAGAGTGTATTTTCTTTTACTTATTTTTCACTGTTCAACAAGAAAATTAAAAAATGCATCAGAAATGCAACTCTGACTCCTGAGGAGGGACAGGACCCTTATTGCGTTAAAAAATTAAGTTCCGCTTCGAATTCGTGTTCATGTGATCAAAACGCGTCGATTGACACCCCAGTTCTTGAAAATTTACCAATTTTCACCATGTCACCTAAACTAGATAATTACCAAAACTTTGAATAAAAAATCGAGCATATTTTTATTTAAAATTTCCGCCTACGTCTTTTTTTCTGAAAGAAAACAATATATTTAAAAATTTAAATCGAGAATAAATATCGGTACTAAGTTTGGGTATTTCATGCGAAATTTTTGTGTCTTCCCATTATTTCAAATACGGCAACACTCACACGGCTGTTCAAAATAGAAAACAGCTGATTTTTGTGTTGTCATGCGGGCATGAAATTCGTTCAACTCGTTATGTTTACGGGTACTCGATTCGTTCGGTCGACTCGTTGATGACTGTCGGCACCCTAATAACTGTGTAACCTAAATCAAACGCACGCCGTCAATTTACTGTCAAAAATTTCTCATGCCCATACAACTTGTATGGGAGTAACCGAAATTGAACGGCGTGCGTAAAAAGCAAACTCGACGCCCAATTTTTGTTTTGCGTGACAGTTGAAATTAAGCATTGTGGGTGATTGTTTGCAAAAAAATTGACACTTGCTTTTGATATCGTGTCTGTTAGGTACATATTCCACAAAATAACAAGATTTTCTCTGATTTTCTGTATTTTTCTATTTCTTTATCTGAACACGCACGCAAGTCAATTTCGGTTCAACGCATATGAAAAATTTGCGTGCGTGCGTTAAATTGACGACTTGCGTTTGATTTAGGTTACACAGGTAGACATGCATCCCTATTAATTTTAGTTTGTGTTAGAGCCCGTACACAATAAGCTTTGTCTGCTCCAACTTTGATAGAAAAAACCTTAAAGCAAAGCGAAATTTCAGATGCTTGCTACAATTAACACTTTGACCATTTCCACTTCACTTCTTTGCTTTAATTTATAAACCCGATTTTTGATAAAATATTTGGGGAATTTGCTTTTTTCTGCTTATCCGAATGTTATTTTTTACTTTTCTCTGTTCACTTCTCACGAAATTGCGCGAAATCGCTAAAATAAGTGTAGCTATACAAACATACACACACACACACAAGGGGAGATATTTGTCAAAGTGTAAAAAAGTTGAAATATGTCTAACTTTATACCTTCCTTTACTCGCTTCACCTCAATTGTGAACATGTCCCTTTGAAAAGCACATGCTGAACGAAACTGTCAAAGCAAAACTCTGAAGCAAAGCGAGGTAGAAGTCAATTGTGCACGGGCTCTTATTTATTTAATTTTAATAAGTTTTTTCTTTTAACCGATTTAGCACATTTCAAAAAATTTCATATGGACTCGTCATGTATTGATACATCTCGTAAGATGACAGCGAATAGTTTTTTATTATCGCATTTATTTTAAAAATCATCACCCATCGGTCGAAATACTATAAGGTTGTTCTCTCTCTGTGGTTTTGGCCTGGCAAATTTGCCGAGATGACATAAGTGTGATAAATTTGCCGAGCACAACAACAAAATACACGTCTTGTCAAATTTGGAGCTTCGGCAAATTTCTCATACCCCAACCCAAGGCTGATTCATAGAGGTTAACCTACTAAACAGCTGATTGCTAACTTTTTTCTACTTTTTTTATTCATATTGTGATGCTTATGTCAATTTTGATCTTGACGCAATATGATTTCTAAAATGGCGGGCTATGATTTTGACAGAAGCATCACAGAATACACAAACAATTTACATGGAGTGTGTATGTATGTATGTACGTATATCGTACTGCGAAAACCTTCAATAATTGAACCATGCCCCAACCCGTGTTATGTGATATCATGAGAAAAATATCACGGGAAATGCAACCATGTTATTACATTCACAATGGTCTTCTATGAGAAGTGAGTTTGAATTTATGTTTCTAGTTCTTTTTTTTAAGTATTTTATTTTATTCAGATAAAAAATTAATTAATTCGAAATTGAAGGAAGCAAAGCAAAGCGACAACAGTTGTATAAAGAGTGGAAAGAATATGACTAACATGCTAGTTCACAATGAAGTCAGTTAGAATTTTATTTTCTTAAAGGTGCGCTCTCTCTGTGTGGCAAATTTCTCAAGATATCATGATATCTCGGCAAAAATATTAGACACAGAGAACAATCTTTATATATATATTCCATTACAACATGAAAATTTCACTTTATATATATCCATCATGGAGGAACAATAAAGGAGAATGCATAAGATCAGCTGACTTCTTCTTCAATCTTCATAAACACACACGAACACAAGCATTTTTTTGTTGACATATTCCACACACACACGCACCCTAGCATTTGTGTGGCCCCTACATCTGTCAAATTCTTCTACATTCCTCTTTGCATGACACTTCTCGGCCCACTATGTATGAAGGTATGTCGTTATGCATTCTCCTTTATTGTTCCTCCATGATATCCATGGAGGAACAATAAAGGAGAATGCATAAGATCAGCTGACTTCTTCTTCAATCTTCATAAACACACGAACACAAGCATTTTTTTTTTGTTGACATATGCCACACACACACGCACGCTAGTATTTCCATAGGGGCCGAATCTGTCAAATTCTTCTACATTCCTCTTTGCATGGCACTTCTGTCCCCACTATGTATGAAGGTATGTCGTCATGCGTAAACCTGTATTGTTGAATCATGTATATATCACATCCACATTTTCTCTACTAACAGTTTTTATACATTTAGTATAAACTTACTTCCTATACCAGTTTGGTAAGAAATTCCCACAAACAGCATCCCTGATCACCGCAAAAAATAAAAATTGGGAACTAAGAGCGGAGCCAACAAAAAAATTTTTGTGAGCGGAACTAACAAAAAAAAAAAAAACTTTCGCTCCGATGCCCTGATAGCAAAGAAACGCAAGATGATTGTGGCGATGCACCTACATCCAGCAGTTGATTGTGACGGGGCTATTAGTTTTCCACTAAAATACAATAAATGAAAAAAAAAAACATTTGTCACTGCGACTGTTACCACGGAAAATCTGTTTGGTACTCTCAAAAGCAATTTGGTACGTTTTTTGGTACGAAGAAAAATATGTTGGTGTGGCGTTTTAAATAAATTTAAATAAAATTTTAATTTAATATTTAATAGTTTAATTTTGTTGCATTTTGTGAAAAAGTATGCAAAACAAACAAAAAAATCCGAAAAATAATTTTTTTCTTCAAAAAATTTTTTTTTTTTTAAATTTTTTTTTTCAGTTTACAAACTATAGGAAACTTAAAAACTATTTTAAAAACTTCGTGTATTTATTAATTATTTGGGCCGAATCCTAGCTGTACTGCAATGCTAGGCCAACCCGCGGCAGAGGTGGAGCAAGCCCCTAAACACTCCGCCTAATTCAAAAAATCAGTTTAACATTTTTGTCCTCCGATGGAGGATCTATTAGATGTTAAGCTAATAAGAACAGATACTACACTTTGATCTAAGCCATTAGGCCGAGAAGCGATAACTTTCAACAGTTTAAATTAAAATATTTATTCAGTTAAAGTCATAATACGTCTGAGAATTGCCAGCCGAACGACCACAGCGAACGAAACACACTACCAACCCCAAATAGCAGTGTACAAGGCACAGCACACAGCACAAACAACCAAACACGCGAGAAATTCCAAAAAAAGAAACAATAACCAACAAAACAGATGTGAAGATGTGTTAACTCAACAATAACAACAATCAACACAAAATATTGGGCTGTATGTGAGGGAACGCCTTCAAGGTAGTACAAACGAATATCAACTACTATTTGCTATAGGCACTTGTGCATTTGTTAAAGGAATGCATCGCATATTGCAAACAATTTATTTAATTTCCTACATTTTCAAAATTTAAAAATAGATAAATTATTTATTTAAGTTATTTTACCCCATAAATAAATGTGCATTTGTTAAAATAGTGCATTGCATTGCATTGCAAATATTTTTCTTACTTACGCTTTCAAAATAATGAAATTTTTAGGTTAAGTCATTTTACACTATCAACACCTGTGTATTGGTTAAAAGAATGCATTGCATATTGTAAACGTTTTACTTAATAACCTTTTCAAAATAATGAAATTTTTAGGTTAAGTCATTTTACACTATCAACACCTGTGTATTGGTTAAAAGAATGCATTGCATATTGTAAACGTTTTACTTAATAACCTTTTCAAAATAATAAAATTTTTACGTTAGGTAATTTTACACTATAAACACTTGTATATTCGTTAAAAGAATGCATAGCATATTGCAAACATTTTTTTTAATTTCGTTTTCAAAATAATGAAATTACGTTATGTCATTTTATACTATAAACACTTGTGCAATCGTTTAAAAAATACATAACATATTGCAAATATTTTACTTAATTACGTTTTTCAAATAGTAAAATTATGACGTTAAGTCATTTTACACTATAACACATTTGCAATCGTTAACAGAATAGATTGCATATTGCAAATATTTTTCTTAATTACATACATACATATGTTTTCAAAATAATGAAATTCCGTTAGGTCATTTTACACTATAAACACTTGTGCATTCGTTAAAAAAATGCATAGCATATTTCAAACATTTTACTTAATTACGTTTTTCAAATAGTAAAATTATGACGTTAAGTCATTTTACACTATAAACACTTGTATATTCGTTAAAAGAATACATAGCATATTGCAAACATTTTTTTTTAATTTCGTTTTCAAAAGAGTGAAATTATAACGTTAAGTCATTTCACTCTATAACACATTTGCAATCGTTAAAAGAATGGATTGCATATTGCAAATAGTTTTCTTAATTACATACATACATATGTTTTCAAAATAATGAAATTCCGTTAGGTCATTTTACACTATAAACACTTGTGCATTTGTTAAAAAAATGCATAGCATATTGCAAACATTTTACTTAATTACGTTTTCCAAATAGTGAAATTATGACGTTAAGTCATTTTACACTATAACACATTTGCAATCGTTAAAAGAATGCACAGCATATTGCATACGTTTTTCTTAATTACATACATACATATGTTTTCAAAATAATGAAATTCCGTTAGGTCATTTTACACTATCAACACTTGCGCATTTGTTACAATGCAATTATTACGTTAAGTCATTTTACACTATAACACATGTGCAATTGTTAAAAGAATGCACACACAGCATATTGCATACATTTTTCTTAATTTCGTTTTCAAAATAATTATGATTAATATTAATTATTATAATGATTAATTTTTTTACGCTATGCATTTTTGCACTTGATTTTTTACTATTTTTAGTAAGACATCTTGTCTACTATATTTTTCCTAAATCACAAAGAAATGCTAGATGTTTTACTTTTCAAAAGTTTACTAAAATTAAAATTTCTTGCATGCAATAAAATTTCACGCATTTTTTCGAATGCTTCATCTTCATGTTGTTGTTGTTGTTGTAGCACCATTTCGAGTAACTTCTTTTTAATAAAGTTAATTTTTATTGAATTCACTGGCGATACTCACAGACTTGGTATTTTCACACAAAACACAACCACTCATTCGATTACAAATTAAAATTTATAATTATTAATTAAATTTGCTAAAATGTATGTATAATTTTAAAGAAATTTACCGTTTTCAGTGTAACTGTCAAATTAAAATTGTATGCCTACTATGGCAAATAAAGAACCATACATTTGAAATTATTGCAAAAAAAAAAAACTACTACGAGCTGCTTCATACCATTGCGTTATTCACAATTAGGTTATACTATACCGCTTAATTGCGATAGCGGTTTTACTACGCTAAATGCGATTTGAATAATAAGCTTGACAGACGGCAGCGATAATCCCGATTACCGCAGCATTAATTCGATTCAAATTTTACGCTGACAGACGGCAAGTATTGCGGATTAACAAAACAGCTGAAGGAAGGTAGGCGCAGCGGCTAATTCAAAAACTTCTTTTTTATTTCCAAAGGTAGAGTGTAATGTCAAAATCAAAGCGAATTCACATTATGGTCAATAGGAATGGGCGAGTCCCAAACGAATTGAGATTTCAACCAAGGCGAAATATCATTTTGAAATTACAATAACAAAATACATTTGAAATTTCTGAATTCGCCAATGTGCCTAGATCTTCTTTGGAGTCTTCTGTTTCTTCACTTTCATTCACAATAGAGATCTTTCGCCAGAAACGTCATTAGAAAATACCCTAATCCGCTAAAATATAGGACTAACTCAAGAGATATTCCGGATTACCTCTAGTTAATTCTCATTCTATTACTAAAAGTACCCGTCACAAATTTCGTGCGCTAACACCAATAACAACGCTAGCGTATAAACGATACCGTCGCTATTGTGTCTGCTAACGCCGACATCGAACCACAGCTAATTTCAAAAGGTTTGGATATTTCAATTACATGTAGAAATACGTCCACCATTGGTGCCTAAAGCATATTTCACAAATATGCGGAATAGGGTATACAAGCGGTGGTGCCAGATTGAGAGAAATTTCCCTTTTTTCACTGCAAAATTTTTAAAGAGGGAAAAAAGGGACATTTTGTTGTCGTCCATATAAAAAAGGCACTTTTTGGTTGCAGAACTGTTTACATACCTATATATATATGTATATAATTTATAGTATAACTTAAAATAAGCACATAACTTATGCAATGCAAAAAGGAGTAGTAGGTTACATACATGCGTACAAGTAAACATACAGTGAACTACACTGCGTATACGTAACTTGTTTACATAAATACATACATACGAGTACATACATACAGGTGAAACTAATAAAAGCGTGTTAATAATCGCTGTTAGGTAATTTTTTTTTTCATTGTGCACATTCGTACTGTATTGTTAATAATCGAAAGAATTTTGGAGAATTGGGAGCCATTTAAAAGCTATTTTCGCTTGGCCTCATTTCAAGATAAGCGTAAAAAGGCAGAAACTATTTATGAAGAATTGGAAAGAATTCAAAATAAGGATTATTTTAGATTTTTGAAGTAGTTACGTTCTTAACTTTTTCAACAAATTTAACGCATTGTTCCAAAGCCGAAATGTACTTATACACCGACTAGAGCAATAAGCTAAGACACTTGTGTTGAAAATTGCTAGAAATTTCTTAAAACCCGACTTTTTTACATTTCCGTGAGAATTACAGCTAAAAGTTTTGTAACTTCCAACTCCATATTTACTTGACGTGCATAACGTGTACGTTATTTATGAATGCGAAGATGTTTTGTCAAATTTAAATTTGGAGGAAAATATTGTATTAAAAAAAATGTTTGCGCTTTTATGGAGCTTCTATTTTTCAGATAATATTACGTTTTCCATTTGACGGTGTTTTCGAAGAATTGCAATTTTTAGATCCCGATATTGTTTTTGATTTCTCTAAAAACAATCGCGTATCACTCCTTGCTCTAACTAAAAAATTAAATCTTAATCCTGATCTCATAGAATTGGAATACAAAAGTATTTGTATAGTTTTAACCGAAACACAAAAAGACGATTTAAAAAAATAACCTGTTGATGTAATGTGGCGTAAAATAATAAACTTTAAAAACTATAATGACAATTTTTTGTTTCATAATCTTAAACAATTGGTTGAAATTGTACTCACGTTACCCCATTCAAACGCTGAATCAGAAAGAATATTTTCAATTGTAACGGATGTTAAATGTAAATAGCGAAACAAATTATCTAGTGATATGTTAAATTGGATATGTAAAGTAAGAGTTGCCTTTCAATCCAAAAATATCTATTGCTTCAACTTTAAAATCAACAAAAATCATATCCACTTACACAAGCAAATAATTTGCACAACTGATACTTTTAGCTATTAAAAAAACTGTATTTGCCTGTTATATATTCTTATGTTACTGAAATAAATGCTTTAAATTCGGTGGAAATTTTGTGGGATTAACAAAACAGCTGAAGGAAGGTAGGCGCAGCGGCGAATTCAAAAACTTCTTGTTTTATTTCCAAAGGTAGGGTAATGTCAAAATCAAAACAAAATCACATCATGGTCAATAGGAATGGGCGAGTCCCAAACGAGTTCAGATTTCAACCAAGGCGAAATATCATTTTGACATTACACTACCAATTACACTAACAAATTACATTCAAAATTTCTGAATTCACTTATGCGCCTACTTTCCTAGATCTGCCTTGGGTTCTTCTTTTTCTTCCCTTTCATTCACAATAGACATTTTTCACCAGCGATGTCATTACAAAATGCTCTAATCCGCTAAAATTTTGAGAACTCAAGAGATATTCCGGATTACCTGCAGTTAATTCTCAAGTTAAGTCCGAATTAGCTAGATATTCCGGATTATCGCTGCCGTCTGTCAATGCTATTACTTATACATAGGCGCAAATGTAAAATTGAAGCTGGAGCTATTGCGTTAACGCCAAAAAATTCGTTATTGGCTATTCACAATAGATGGCTTAAGCAACAAACAATAATACTGGGAACAGTTTTGATACAGATCTGAAAGCAAGGTGTGGCCAATTTTGATCAATAAATTTTAGTTCAGAACGTTTCTTCGCGTGTGATTTAGTGATGGGCGAGTCCGAGATGTTTAGACAATCGAGAGAATCGCCATCGTTGCAAAATCACAATCGAGTCAAAAGTTGACTCGCTCCTCGACTACACAATCGAGATGTTTTTGCGATTGTTCCGAGTCAGCGAGTCGGAGGTTGTTTCGATGACATCTCGACTACACAACCGAGATGTTTTTGCGATTGTTCCGAGTCGGCGAGTCGGAGGTTGTTTCGATGACATCTCGACTACACAAGCGAGATGTTTTTGCGACTGTTCCGAGTCGGCGGCCCGGCTGTTGTTTTGATGATTTCGACGCTTCCAAACAATACTGTACTAAGTCGACTTAGTACATTTTCCGGTTTTTGGCGTTTTCAAGTAGAGCGTGTCTTAATTTAGATGCTGTCTGATTTTGGTATCAATCGGACAATCCAATCAAAAGTTATAAGCAAAAGTGTACATATAATACAACTCGAGATTTTTACAGAATAAAAACTTTGAGAGCTTGCCATGAAAAACCACGTAGCAAATTTTTATTTTTTCTTACGGTTTTATATAAAGCGTACCCTGACTTTGATATTGTCGAGTTTTGGTGTTGATCGTTCACTGCTTGCCCAGAATGTTGTACTACAGCTACGGACTACATAGCTTACTACATCAGCTGATGACTGATTTTGTGGCAACGCTCGAAAATGTGAACACAATGGTGTAGCTCAGTGTATCTCATATATGTAATCTTTTTTATATTTTTGTACAGGGGATTCCTTAAATTCCATAAAAACTCTTTATTTTTTACAAGTTCAATTCATTTTTCCGTTTCTTCGTCCTTCATTTCGAATTTCCGTCATTAAAAAATTGAGCTGTCACACTGTAGCGCGCTACAAAGTTAAAGTTAACTCTACTTCTACTACAGCCACAACTACACGCTACAGACACAGCTACACATTGTGGGCATTGCAATGCAATTGTACTGTTTTAACTTTTGACAGCTCTTACTACGTACTACAGCCACACCATTCTGGGCAAGCAGTCAATCCAAACAGAAGTTACAAGTGAAAATATACTTAGCATACAACCGAAGTTTCATATCGAGTTTAAACTTTGAGAGCTTCTCCTGCAAAACACAGTTTTCAGACTTAGTACAGTTTTGTTTGGAAGCGTCGATTTGTTTTAGTTGATAAAATAAACTGAATGAGTGTTGTTGATCAAGAAAGTAGGATTGTTAATGGAAGTGAGGCAAATACATATGTAAATAAATGAACCAAATTGAAAAATATGCTATATATAGATGCTGCATTTTTTGCAATCACAATTAAAGAGTGTCGTGCTTAATAAATACAATTAATTATTTAAACATTAATACATTAATAAATTTTCTGAAGTGAGACGCTTACGAAACAAATTAATTTTACGAGCAGTAACAACGGCAATAGATTTGTACCACTGTATACTTTTTTAAGCAATTTTGATATTCAAGCGGCAACAACAAATGTTATGTATTTTTTGCAGCGAGTCCGATATGTAGGGTTGCTTTGAAAACGAGAGGAATCATTGGCGAGTCCGAGATGTTTTAGCGATTGTTTCGACTGACGGCCATTTACGACTTGACTCGTATACGAATGAAAACCATCGAGAGCATTCGAGATGTTTCAACAATCGAGAGAATCGAATAAAACATCTCGGACTCGCCCATCACTAGTGTGATTGTTCACTTTGTTAATTTTTACCGAACTAACGAGAAGATATAAAAGCATAAAAAAGTAACCAGTAAATCAAATTTTAATTATTTAATTTAAAAAAGGCGAAATGTACTTAAGTATAATTTAAAATTTTTCGCGGCCTTATGTCAAAGAAATTCTATTTAATCCAAGAGAATCATAAAAGGTATTAATATAATAAGGTGATTCTCTCTGTGTGATTTTGGCCTGGCAAATTTTCCGAGATGACATTAGTGTGATATATTTGCCGAGCACAACAACAAAATACACGTGTTGTCAAATTTGAAGCTCCGGCAAATTTCTCACACCTCAACCCGTGATATTTGATATTGGGGCGAATATAATCGGTTCCACTCTCACATCACTAAATGACTGAACACATCTCTAAAGAAACTGCCAGAACTAGAAGAAGAGACCAGATAATTTCCAGTGTTGCCAGAATTTTCCAGATTGCGTTTGACAGACTATATAAGGCGGCGAGCAGGCGCTCCGCAGTCAGTCGTAATTTAACCGTAGAAGTGTTAACATCAAGTCAAGTAAAACAAGTGTAGACTTTTTAGTCGTGAAATAAAGCGGTGTGAATTAAGAAGTAAATAAAGACTTTTATTTAACAATTTAGTGATACGAACCCGATAGAAATAATCCAGCTATCGACAAATACGTAACAATTGGTGTCAGAATTGGAATTGTTAAATAAATTCCAGGACCAAGGATAACGAAGCAAGGATAACGAATCAAGGATAACGAAACAAGGATAACGAGACAAGGATAACGAAATAAGGATAATGGCAAAGTTAAACGAACTGAAAATCCAAGCGCTTAAAAGGGAGTTAGAAAAGAGAAACCTGAGTACAAACGGCAATAAAATTGAACTACAGGCAAGGTTAAGAGTAGCTATGGAAGCATATAACATTAATGTAGATGAGTTTGATTTCAACGATGATGTGGAAGAGGTCCAAAAGGAAGAAACCCAGAAGGAAGAGGCTCCACAGTCAGTAGCAAACGTAGACATGAATTCGATATTGGCTGTACTGCCACAGATGTCAGCAAAAATGGAATCACAACAATCATTACTTTTAGAAGAGGTGTCCAGTATTGCAACTCAGTTGGGAGCGCAAGAAAAACGCATATCCTCACAACTAAAATCACAGGATGCAAAAATTACGCAGGTTGAGGAAAGACAAGATAAAATTGAGGATAACGTAAAAAAGTTGGAAGCCCGTCTTCAGGAGATCCATATAAGTCGTCCAATCGCTTCAACTGCTACACAGAAGATAAAACCTCCGTCGTTTGATGGAAGTGGTCCATTTCAAGTATTCAAGCTACAGTTTGAGAAAACGGCAGTTGTAAATAATTGGAGTGCGGAGGACAAAGTCGCTGCCCTGTTCGTAGCATTGAAAGGACCAGCTGCAGAAATATTACAGACTGTTAGCGAGGGCGAAAGGAACAGCTATGACGCAATTATGGGTGCCGTTGAAAGACGTTATGGTAGCGAACACAGGAAGCAGATATACCAAATGGAGTTGCAGAATCGCTTCCAGAAACCAAATGAGACATTACAAGAATTTTCTTCTGAGATTGAGAGGCTAGCTCATTTGGCAAACGCAGGAGCACCTCAAGAATTCATCGAAAGAATGAAAATTCAAAGCTTCGTCAGTGGAATACGAGATATTGAAACGAAGCGGGCTACCTATGCAAATCCAAAAGAAACTTTCGCTGAAACGGTCTCATATGCCTTGACACAGGAAACAGCATCTCTATTGAGCAAGCCCACTTACAAGGCTCATCGGGTGGAAGTATATGCGTCAGACTTGCTAACTAAGATATTGGAGGTGTTGAATGAATTGCAGAAAAAGAGGAATGGAGCTGTGAGATGCTTCAAGTGCAGGAAAACAGGACACATAGCACGTCATTGTAGCAAGGGCTCCAGTAATTTCAGCACTATGGACGAGCGAAAGCGCAAGGCTGACGGGCATGAGCAGATGTCCAAATCAATAGATCGCCAAAAAGGGACCATACAAGGAAATACTGATGCAATATTGCGAAAACCATGTAACCTCGAACGAAAGAATTCCTCCAGAGCTGAGCGGAAGGAAGTCATCGTAAATGTTCGGCGAATGACAATAACATCTACAGACGAATGGAATGCGGAACAATTAAGGAAGTGTCAGCTAGAAGATCCAGATCTGGCACGTGTAATGATCGGTTTGGAGCAAAATGAACGACCATCAAAAGAAGAGATGTCATCAGAGAGTCCTGTTGCCAAATCATATTGGGCACAGTGGAATAGTTTGCAATTGGTAAATGGTTGCCTACATCGTGTTTGGGAGAGTGAAGATGGCCAAAGTTCTAAAACATTGATAGTTGTTCCAAGGAAAAGAATACCGGATGTGCTAAATGAACTACACAATGGTCCAAGTGGAGGTCATCTTGGAGTAACAAAGACGGTAGAGAAAATCAAGAAGAGGTTTTATTGGGTCGGATGCCGTCAGACAGTTGTTGAGTGGATTGCGAACTGCGATGTATGCATAAAGGCTAAGGGTCCCAAATCCAGGAGTCATGGGCTGATGAAACAATACAACTCAGGAGCACCATTTGAGAGAATTGCCATGGATGTAGCTGGGCCATTTCCTACTAGCAAACTTGGAAACAAATATGTTCTGGTGGTCATGGATTACTTCAGCAAATGGCCGGAAGTGTACCCGATTCCAAATCAAGAAGCAGAAACTATAGCCGAAGTATTCACCAACAATTGGGTGGCGAGATATGGTGCACCTATAGAGCTACATTCTGACCAAGGTAGGAACTTCGAATCAGTAGTGTTTCAGGAGATGTGCAAGACACTGGGTATTAGGAAAACCCGAACAACTGCGTTGCATCCACAATCAGACGGCATGGTAGAAAGATTTAACAGAACATTAGAGGAACATTTACGAAAGGTGGTGGACAAGTTCCAGAGAGATTGGGACACTCATATTCCTCTATTCCTGATGGCATATCGATCGGCCGTACACGATACAACAGGTCAGACTCCTGCAAAAGTAAGTAAGTAAGAGACCAGATAATTTCCAGTGTTGCCAGACTTTTCCAGATTGCGTTTGACAGACTATATAAGGCGGCGAGCAGGCGCTCCGCAGTCAGTCGTAATTTAACCGTAGAAGTGTTAACATCAAGTCAAGTAAAACAAGTGTAGACTTTTTAGTCGTGAAATAAAGCGGTGTGAATTAAGAAGTAAATAAAGACTTTTATTTAACAATTTAGTGATACGAACCCGATAGAAATAATCGAGCTATCGACAAATACGTAACAATATCATGATAAAAAATATCGCAGGAAATGCAACCATGCTATTACATTCACAATAGTCTTCTATGAGAAGTGAGTTTGAATTTATGTTTCTAGTTCTTTTTTTTAAGTATTTTATTTTATTCGAATAAAGTATTAATTAATTCGAAATTGAAGCAAGCAAAGTAAAGCGACAACAGTCGTATAAAGAGTGGAAAGAATATGACAAACATGCTAGTTCACAATGAAGTCAGTTCGAATTTTTTCTTAAAGTTGCCAGAGCTGATTCTTAATTTGGAGTCATTGAATTAGTACTTAAATATTTGTTGCGCTGCCGTCCTCTAAGTCAAAATGCCTGCTATGGGCAGCGATGCCTACTAAAAGTTTGATAAAATTTTGCCCATTTTAGATCTACCCATTTTTGGTATTTTCAAGGACTTTCACAAAACATATTTTTCGTGGCATTCGATACATTTTTGTCAGGGCGTGTATCCATTTTGGCAACGCTGACTCTGAACCCAATAGGTTACCATTGTAGAAAAATAACCAAACAAAATATGAAAAAAAAACAACCAAATTAAACAAAAAACTACCAAATTTTATTTTCACTTATTTCTTGAAAAAATATATATAAAAAACATAGTGACAATACAAAGTCTAATATAAAATAAATGTGTCAAAATTTGTTTCAAAACGCCCTATTTCAGAATTTGATTCAAAAACACCCCTGTTCAGAGAAACTTTCATACATATTAAAGTGTACATATTGAATATCAGAATTTCCTTATACATATACATATAGGTACATACATACATACTTAATATTACAAGTTTTAAATAAAATAGAGTGGTGGACATGCAAAAAGTTAAATTAATTTAAAGCGCGATGAATTTATTAATTTTTGGTTTGTTTTCTTTAACTTTTTAAATACCAAACAAAAGAACAATATAAATCTAATGCCGCCCACTAACCATACAATTTATCGTACTACACCGTCGCCACCAACGTTCCAACTTCAACGTCGATTTATCGTGAAACATCAATTTTACCGACGCTTTGTAGAGTAATAAACAAGCCAATGCATACGGATTGTGCTGGCTCTACATGTATTAATTGAAAAAATGCAAATTTTTGTATTATAAAAATATATATGTTAAATGTTTAAATTTTTCGCATTTAAAATTGCACATTTTGGAAATATTTTTGTAGCAATCTATTAAATTTTGCCACTTTTATTTCTTATTTTGAACGCGAATTTTACTTCTCCTTTCTTTTTTATTTTGCCTTTTTCGTTTCTTGTCAGCAACTTATTACCAACTCGATTACTTTTTTCAGTTATGAATTCTTTTGCTGCTGGGTAGTTTTGTGTTGAAATTAAACAACCACTAAAAATAGCATACATTGTACATACATATCGTCGTTTAAAGTGCAAAACCGCGTATCGACTAAGTACAAATCGCGTAAGTGACATTTGTGCCAAAAATGAGATTTCCCCAAAAACACATTCCTGGGGTCCGACCCCATCCATTCATGCAAGGACTTTGACGCGTTATCCCCATGTTAAGATTCTTGTATGAACGGATAGGGTTTGACCCCAGGAATGTATTTTTGGGGAAATATGACTTTTGGCAAAAATGTCACTTACGCGATTTATACTTTGTCGATACGCGGTTTTGCACTTTAAACGACGATATCTGTCGATGTGAACACGATTTATATACATATTTAGATATTTTTCGTTGGTCGATGCTTTGTGCTGTTCAATCCTCAGATAATTTAAGAAATTCCACGTTGAAATAGTCGATAAAGACCAAGTGAAAGCATACTTACCTGGCGTAGAGGTTACCGTGATCATGAAGGCGGTTCCTCCGGAGCGAGGCTTGGCCATTGCACTTCGGCTGAGTTGACCTTCGCGATTATTCCTAATGCGAATAACTCGTGCGTGTAATTTTTGGTAGCCGGGAATGGCGTTCGCGCCGTCCCGACGTTTTGAATTCATACATTTTTCTTTAAAAAAAATCCAGCTAAACTGCTTGCCCAGAATGGTGTGGCTGTAGTACGTAGTTAAAGTTAAAACAGTACAATTGCATTGCAATCAGTGATGCCGTTTTATACAATCGTATCCATGGAGGAACAAACAAGGAGAATGCATAAGATCAGCTGACTTCTTCTTCAATCTTCATAAACACACACGAACACAAGCATTTTTTTTGTTGACATATTCCACACACACGCGCACCCTAGCATTTCCATAGGGGCCACATCTGTCAAATTCTTCTACATTCCTCTTTGCATGACACTTCTGGCCCCACTATGTATGAAGGTATGTCGTCATGCGTAAACCTTTATTGTTGAATCATGATCGTATCAAATGTGATACTTTTTTAAGCCCAAGATACGTAGATACTTTTTATTTTGATGTAGAACAAATTTGATACCTTTTTAATCAGCATCAAATAATTTTGATACGATTTAATCAAAATCAAAGAATATTAAGCTATTCTTTTTCATTTTTAAGATTTTCTAAAAATTGTAACACCTGTGTTTGCTGCGAAAAATATGTATTGTGAAAGGCTTGAAAATACCAAAAATGGGCAACATTTTATCAAACTGTATAGTAGGCATCACTGCCCATGCCAGGCATAAGCAAACAGCGTTATGTTTTATATTAACCATTATTTTAATAGCCTTTATGATTTTCTTGAATTAAATTGAATTCGAAAAATCTAAAATGAAAACCTAACTATTCATTAAAGTGCAGACATTGGTGACTAACTGCTTGCCCAGAATGGTGTGGCTGTAGTACGTAGTAAGAGCTTTCAAAAGTTAAACCAGTACAACTGCATTGCAATGCCCATGGTGAAATAAGAGGTACATATTCAGTGTTGCCACTTTAGCTATTTTGTAGCTAGATTTAGCTATAACTTTTGGCGTTTAGCTACAGATATTTGCGTTTAGCTATTAGCTATTTTTGTTAGCTTTTTTTTTAATAGCTTAGCTATTTTTAGCTATTTTTCTTAATTTCTTTATTTTGCACATCAGGTTATCATTTTAAGCTAATGAGTCATCTGCGAGTTTATGAAAACTTGAAAGTGTATACTTATCCTTGTGATTATCAAACTATACAAAAGTTGATAGTCTGGCATGCCTTCCTTATTTTATCGATTATTGGTGCATTCATATGCAAGGTTGATGCAATCAAGGCAGATCTAGGAAGGTAGGCTCGGTGGCGAATTCAGAAATTTCCCATGTACATATTTTGTTATTGTAATTGGTAGAGTGTAATGTCAAAATGACAATTCGCCTTAGTTAAAATCTGAATTCGCTTGAGACTCGCCCATTCCTATTGGTCATGATGTGAATTCTCTTTGATTTTGACATTACACTCTACCTTTGTAAATAAAAAAGTAGTTTCTGAATTCGCCACCGAGCCTACCTTCCTAGATCTGCCTTGGATGCAATAAGGTTTTCGCAGTGCGCAAAAGCAACTCTGCCATACATTTTGTTGTTGCCCATTTTGCTATTTGAATTCGCAAATGACCATTGGCATACGCGATATTTGAACCGTCCTTTTCACGGTGTATTCGTAAAATTTTTCAGAACTTTATTATCAAGTTAATTGAGCAACTCCGCCAACGCTTACCGCAGAATATTCAATCTTTAAAAATATTGATTTTTTTTCTGTAAATAAGCCAAAAATATTTGACACTTTCAAGGATGAAAAGGATCACTTTAACACGGAGGAAATCACTATTTTAGAAATGCAATGGAAAAACTACACGCATACCCATGGAAGGGAACTACCTCTACAATAAAGTTTTGGGTAGACGTAAGAAAGCTTAGAAATGCTCTTAACGAAAATCCGTTTGAAGAACTACAATCTTTTGTGTTTAATTTTCTAATCCTACCGCTTAGTAATACAGAAATAGAACGTAGATTTTCTGTTATGAACGTAATAAAAACAAAGCAAAGAAATAGAATGCAATTATTTATGTTAAACTCTCTATTGACTGTTAGGTATGGTCTAAAAAGGCTTGAAAAATGTTGTAATAACCTTAAAATTCCTAACGATATTATTAAAGCAATGACTTCAATTAATAATAATTCAACCTGTGAATTAAATGAAGAAGATATGATTTTTGAAATGTTATTGAATCAAATTTTTAACTAAAGTTTAAATATTAATTAGTCGCTAATATAATTTATTTTAATACTGCAATTGAATGTACATACATACATACATACATATGTAATGAATTGATTTTTTTCATTGTAATAATCTTATTATGCGACGTACATATATAAGTACATACAAACAAATATATGTATGGCTACAATATATAATATATATATATATAAATATTCATATATGTGAAGTTGTTTTATGTCACGTCTTTTTAAATAAATCATTACTGTGTAACCTAAATCAAACGCACGCCGTCAATTTACTGTCAAAAATTTCTCATGCCCATACAACTTGTATGGGAGTAACCGAAATTGAACGGCGTGCGTAAAAAGCAAATTCGACGCCCAATTTTTGTTTTGCGTGACAGTTGAAATTAAGCATTGTGGGTGATTGTTTGCAAAAAAATTGACACTTGCTTTTGATATCGTGTCTGTTAGGTACATATTCCACAAAATAACAAGATTTTCTCTGATTTTCTGTATTTTTCTATTTCTTTATCTGAACACGCACGCAAGTCAATTTCGGTTCAACGCATATGAAAAATTTGCGTGCGTGCGTTAAATTGACGACTTGCGTTTGATTTAGGTTACACAGTTATTTAGCTATTTTTGAAAAAAAAAATTTGGCTATTTATTTTAGCTATGAAAAAAATTATTTAGCTATTTTTAGCAATTTTTTTTATTTAATTTAGCTATAAGCTTCAAAATATTCTGGCAACACTGTACATATTCCACAAAATAACAAGATTTTCTCTGATTTTCTGTATTTTTCTATTTCTTTATCTGAACACGCACGCAAGTCAATTTCGGTTCAACGCATATGAAAAATTTGCGTGCGTGCGTTAAATTGAGGACTTGCGTTTGATTTAGGTTACACAGTTAAAATGTTTTTATTAGGTCACTTTATAATACAAATATATAAAAGTGGGCGTGACACCGTTTTTTTTATTACATTTACCAATATAAAAATATAAAGATAATGAATAGTTAGGTATTATTTTAGATTTTTCGAATTCAATTTAATTCAAGAAAATCATAAAGGCTATTAAAATAATGGTTAATATAAAACATAACGCTGTTTGCTCATGCCTGCCATGGGCAGTGATGCCTACTATACAGTTTGATAAAATGTTGCCCATTTTTGGTATTTTCAAGACTTTCACAATACATATTTTTCGCAGAAAACACAGGTGTTACAATTTTTAGAAAATCTTAAAAATGAAAAAGAATAGCTTAATATTCTTTGATTTTGATTAAATCGTATCAAAATTATTTGATGCTGATTAAAAAGGTATCAAATTTGTTCTACATCAAAATAAAAAGTATCTACGTATCTTGGGCTTAAAAAAGTATCACATTTGATACGATCATGATTCAACAATAAAGGTTTACGCATGACGACATACCTTCATACATAGTGGGGCCAGAAGTGTCATGCAAAGAGGAATGTAGAAGAATTTGACAGATGTGGCCCCTATGGAAATGCTAGGGTGCGCGTGTGTGTGGAATATGTCAACAAAAAAAATGCTTGTGTTCGTGTGTGTTTATGAAGATTGAAGAAGAAGTCAGCTGATCTTATGCATTCTCCTTGTTTGTTCCTCCATGGATACGATTGTATAAAACGGCATCACTGATTGCAATGCAATTGTACTGTTTTAACTTTAACTACGTACTACAGCCACACCATTCTGGGCAAGCAGTTTAGCTGGATTTTTTTTAAAGAAAAATGTATGAATTCAAAACGTCGGGACGGCGCGAACGCCATTCCCGGCTACCAAAAATTACACGCACGAGTTATTCGCATTAGGAATAATCGCGAAGGTCAACTCAGCCGAAGTGCAATGGCCAAGCCTCGCTCCGGAGGAACCGCCTTCATGATCACGGTAACCTCTACGCCAGGTAAGTATGCTTTCACTTGGTCTTTATCGACTATTTCAACGTGGAATTTCTTAAATTATCTGAGGATTGAACAGCACAAAGCATCGACCAACGAAAAATATCTAAATATGTATATAAATCGTGTTCACATCGACAGATATCGTCGTTTAAAGTGCAAAACCGCGTATCGACAAAGTATAAATCGCGTAAGTGACATTTTTGCCAAAAGTCATATTTCCCCAAAAATACATTCCTGGGGTCAAACCCTATCCGTTCATACAAGAATCTTAACATGGGGATAACGCGTCAAAGTCCTTGCATGAATGGATGGGGTCGGACCCCAGGAATGTGTTTTTGGGGAAATCTCATTTTTGGCACAAATGTCACTTACGCGATTTGTACTTAGTCGATACGCGGTTTTGCACTTTAAACGACGATATGTATGTACAATGTATGCTATTTTTAGTGGTTGTTTAATTTCAACACAAAACTACCCAGCAGCAAAAGAATTCATAACTGAAAAAAGTAGTCGAGGTTGCGGGCAAGACACGAAAAAAGGTTTGTTGTTATTTTCAAGAGTTGATTGTTTCATATACCCAATTAAGCGATTCGGCAATGCATATAAATGGTCGGTTAATATCCCTTGGTAAATGAGTTGTTCAGATATGAATTTACTAGGATATCTCCGTGTTAACAATCAGCGATAAATTCAGGAGTAAGAACCTCTGTCCACTACCAACTCATTTCGTTTTGGCACTGGGTATATTGTTTTACCTACATACATATCGCTAGCTTAGAGTGCAAATTGTGTAAGTCCTTTTTTAAAACTTTGTAGGAGAGACAAAAAACCAGAGTTGTAATTATTATAAGAGAAAAAATAAAAATCAAAAAATAATTATTATTGAAAGAAACATATTTTAAAAGTCTTTCCATAATAGTTATTTCTGAGATATTTTTTTTAAGTCTTTTTGTAATTATTATAAATGAGAAATTTTGTTTTATATCTTCAAAGACTTTTATATTGAGACAAATTTGAAAAAAGTCTTTGAGTAATTATTATCCGTAACAAATTGTTTTTTAAGTCTTCAAAGACTTTTTCATTGAGACGAATTTCAAAAATATCTTTAAGTAATTATTTTGAGTAACAAATTTATTTTTTATATCTTCGATAAAAATCTTTCATACAATTTCAAATTGGAAATTTGCTTGAATTTTGAAGTACTTATATGAAAGTTATTCTTATTTTATACTTATATGAAAGTTATTGAAAATTTTCTGAGACTTTTTTGAACTTTGTCTCAATGAAAAAGTCTTTGAAGATATAAAAAACAATTTGTTACTGATAATAATTACGCAGACTTTTTTCAAATTTGTCTCAATATAAAAGTCTTTGAAGACTTAAAAAAATATATATTTGAAATAACTATTATGGAAAGATTTTTAAAATATAAGTTTCTGAATAATAATTATAGAAGATTTTTATCATTTTCATCAGGAAAAAAATATTATCAAAAGACTTTTAAGATTCTGAAGAAAATTTGTAAGACTTTTTTATAATTTCAAAATGAAATAATAATTATTCTACATCTCTGCAAAAAACAAAAAACAAAAAAAATTCGAAATGAAAAAAAATTTTCTGTTCATATAAATATTTTGGACATACACAATTTTCTTCGCTTTTGGACTTACACAATCTGCGTATCACTGAATAACAACGAGTAGAAATATGACAAGTATCTCAGACTTGTTTAGCGCGGTGCGTATTTGATTTTTCTAGCGTTCTACATAAAAATACACTTTTTCATAAAAGTGGACTTACACAGTTTGCACTCTAAGCTAGCGATATCGCTCCTTAAATCATAAAGTGACACAACTCAAATTTTTTTGAAATCTGGTTTGTTTTTCATAAGCCGGTGCACAGAACATATCTCTAATGAATGCGAAAAAAAACTGTTCAATCACTGCCTCTTTTGACTTAAAACTACGATTATGCGTGAAATTTTGCCATATCATTGCTTTTAAACCGATACCGTATTTCTCTCGTGAAAATTTTGAATTTTGAGTTGTGTCACTTTATGATTTAGAGTGCGATATATACATAGTGTAGTCTACTGAATATACATACATATGTATGTATGTATGTATGACTCACTCGAGTTGATTTTGGCATTGCCCAGCAAAAAATTAAGAATTATTTCAGAAGATTTAAAGCAGGGCTGCTCAACGCTCTCATATTGAAAGTACAAAACTCAATACATCTACAAATTTTGTATATGCACTGAAAAATTTTTTTGCTCATTTAAATTTTTTTATGAATTCCAATAAAATATTATTTTAGAATTTATTTTCAAATGGTAGTATCACATACATACATACAAATTTTTTTTATTTTTTATATGAAAATTTTTTGAATACTAATTTTTTACAGTGCTTTCATTTTTTTAATTTTTTTTTTCATTACACATTTGTTATTGTAAATTTCGATTTCTTACGGCAGTGCTCGAGCTCCTATACAAAGTGCCTTTGCTCTGCACATTCAATATGAATCATAAACACATACATATAAAATTTTTTTATAT
Organism: Urophora cardui; assembly: GCA_960531455.1. Classification (NCBI taxonomy): domain Eukaryota; kingdom Metazoa; phylum Arthropoda; class Insecta; order Diptera; family Tephritidae; genus Urophora; species Urophora cardui. The sequence goes on from OY482672.1 coordinate 127,872,029, forward strand.
CTGAGTGCTTATGGGAGTGCAAAGAAAATTTTATTTTCATATTTGAGGTGAAAATATGTATCTGTGCCTATGATTCGGAACAAAACAAAAACAATTGTGCTTTGAGTGCCTATGAGGTGAGCAGCCCTGATTTAAAGCAAGGTTGCTCAACGCTCTCGTATTGAATGGGGAAACTCCAATACATCTACAAAAATTTATTAGTGCACTCAGAAAAAATTTGTGTTAGATTTAAAAAAAAAAGTTACAAACTACAAGTAAATTTTGATTGTACGATTGGAAAATTTTACGTACAACATAAATACATACATATGTACAATATTTACAACATATTTTATTTATATTAAATTAAGATATGAACTCGTACATATAAAAAAAATGTATCTACATATTACATAATAACAATAAGTGATAAGTTTATTCAAGGCTGTTTAATAAATTGTCAATATTTATTGTCGAATCAGAGGTGGATAATTGCAGAATTGCTTCCAAATGCTTCTGTGATCAAATGTTTCTTTGGTTTGTTTTGATTAACTTAAGGCTAGAAAACGCTTTTTCGCAAATATTTGTGCTTCCGAACATGGATAAGTATTTTAAAATTTCATTTCTTATGAGTGGATACGTGTCATATTTTATTTCTGTCATATATGTAACATACCTTAATTATTAATTTATATACGTACCTATAATTAGTTAGCATAGACTGTGACTCGCAATAATATTTCAGCAAAAAAAGCTCTAGTTCCTATTTTTCTTATTAAAATCATCTGTTATTTTTCTTCAAATAATTTGAAATACACTTTTGCCACACATTTTTCAATATTAACTAGAAATTTTGTTCAGTTTTCTCGTTTGCCTACAAATCGCACCCTAAATCAAAAAATTGCACAACTCAAAATTTTTTGAATCCATGAATAACGTATTTAGGAACTGCTAAATGTTAGTCTCCTCCCAGCAAAAGTCTTCTTCCTTAGCCAAGGTTTTACTTCAAAGTTTCGTTTGTAAAGAAAAAGGTTTTCTTGCATTTCTTCCATTTATTTTATATTTATTTGGGTTTTGAGTTACGTCGCTTTTCAATTCAAGAATTCAATTTTTTCAAAAAAATTTGATTTTCAATTTGTTAGTGTAATTTTCAATTTCATATGAGAAGGGCGATGCCAACGTAGCTACATATGGGAAGGGCGAAGCTACGTCAGCTCAATCACATTCATTTGAAATTTTTTATACCTGAGGGCATATGGCAGGGGAAGAAAATTTTATTTTTATATTCAAAGGGCGAATTTGTATCTGTGCCTATGTCTGGGGGGAAAAACAAAAACAAATGTGATTCAAGGGCATAGGCTTGAGCATCTATGATTTAAAGGCATTGTAAATAAGGCCTGAAAACTTTAAGGGAAGCTAGTTGTATGGGCGCAAGGCTTGAAATATGACTGATTTTCCTGTGTTGATGTCATCAGGCCATAAGGAATTCTCTTCCTCTCTCTCTCTGAGAGCACACCTATTCATAAGGGTTACCCGCATGCGAATTAAGTTTTTTAAACCTTATTTTTAAAACCTTATTATGACCTGGTAATCAGGCTTATGTGGTGAATTTATAACGTAATTTTTACGCTCGCCACACATTGTGCTTTGCTCATAAAAACTCAATTCTCTTTCTCTCTCTTTGGAATGTGTTAAAATGAATTATTTAAACATTTTGAGCAGAGAGAATGCGTGCAAGCAGCAAACAGCTCTGCCAGCGAATACCACTTTAACAACTTAGGTTCAGCTTAGGCTAACAACTCCGTTGGCTGGGTGGGTTCTAGATATGTAGTTACTAAAGGGCTGCACGAATGGATTCGAAATGACCAACAAAATATTCGCGGCCGTCCAATTACAGTACCTACTTGTTTCTGTCGGTTTAGAATAAGCGCAAGTAGAGCACAACCATAAACAGAACCAATACAATACTTATTCGTAGCGACAATTACATGACCTTAAAAAGGTTCTACAAATAGTGTACACTACTTGCGAATACTTTGAATATAATCGAAATATATGTATGTACATATTTTCATAAACACACATTCAGACGTTCAGCAAAATTACGCTGCTAGTGTGACTGTGTGTATGTGCATATGCATACACACTAGGGCGGGTCGATTGGTAGCGGCCAAAAAAAAATTAACAGGGACACATGGCGATTAATAAAATTTGGGTAATTTCAAGCTTTTTTTGTCCAAGAAATCATATGTCTAAAATAAATTTCGAACCAGAGCTTTTTACGATTTACATACATACATATATTACATATTTCCAACTGTTCTATGTATTTTAAAATAACTCGGTAATAAATGCTTCGATTCTTTTGATTTTTTCCGCATTAGTTAGGAAACTTATTTGGCAACAAGACGTGGTGGTCAGTTTTTGAAATTTAAAAAAAGCATTACTCAAAAGTTAAACTTTTGGAAATAATCGCTGTTTTCCACGTTCTCATATGTTTATTTTTTGGTCCACCTTAATGCCATATGCACATTAAATAAACAAACAAATCAAAGAAGCAACAAGGTTTTGCGAATACTTCATAACATGGTATAATATATATATGTATATATAATATACATATATATATTGGCGCGACCCGCAAATAAAATACCATCCGTCAGTTTTAATGGCTGTATCCTGAATGACTCCGCTTTATTTAAGCATTTCATAAAATGGCTGTTCTATATATGTACAATAATGTTATTGTAGTTCAGTGCTTACCATTTGAGTTAAATGTGGTTTTAGCCTAACTCCTGGGCTATACGATATCTCTGACTAAGTACTAGACATATACGCCGACAGTGATTCCGGCGGCGGCGGCGCCATTCCAAAAAAATTTCGGCGTGCTTTTTCGCGCCGGCGCGCCTGCCCCAAATCTACAAATCACAATCCTTATTCAAATCTTAATTTTATTTAGTTACCTTAATAGCGCTGGCTGAATGGAATAAATAAACTAATTTCCACCTTAAATTGTTGAATCTTTTTTATTAACAGCAAAAAACAATTGTTACATAAACTAAAATATAAAATAAAGAAAATAAATACTTATTAAAGAATATACAAAAATCCATATGTAAGGGTAAATTTGAATTCATTTGCTTATTTTGTATGATAATAGACATGCATACATATATTTACATACATATTTATATATATACATATACCCTGCAAAAATTCCGAGTACTCCAATCGCTAACCCATGGAGTGCTCGCTATGGACCAACCGATTACTCCATAACTTGCCACATTTCATACAAAAAATATGGTCCATTTAACATTGCATGTCATTGCAGTGGAGTATATACTCCAGTCCCGCATAACAATAAAATTAATCCATGGAGTACCTACATTGGAGTAATTGATGGAGTACCTAACAGTTAGCCGAACATAACAACAAAAACAAATGTTTATCGCGACGACGACGAATGACGTGTATACATTCAAACATGTAGAATTTAGTTATGTACATATGTATACACATATCGTCGTCGTCGCCATAAACATTTGGTTTTGTTATGTTCGGCTAACTACGAACCGATGCAGCATGAATCGGTCGTTTGGGATATGTTGGTGAACACTTTGAAAGTACTCCAACCTACCACAAATGGAGCATATAATCCAATGATTTTTGCAGGGTAAGGCACTTTAAAATAAATATATGTATATACAGTGTTGGAAAAAATAATAGGGACAAAATTTTGCAATTCTCCATTTATTTCAAGACCAAATAATAATTACCATATATTGATGCTTACACGGAGAGGACATGCTTCAAAGACTCTGGGGTGGTTTTTGTATAATAATTTAATTTTTATGAATAAAAATAATGAAATGTATAATTTAAGTTGGAAATAATACTCGTAATAGGGACAAACTTTAAATTCGATTGTTTTTTTTTCAAATAAACTACAATATTACTGCTGCAGCTAGATTTAAACTAATGTTTACACTGCTATTCCGCGCGTTACCGGAAAATTACTTTACTGGTAATTTATGTTGCTGAAAATTGTTACCGTCTTTTCAATTGGTATTCTGGCACAAATGGTAACGCTGTCAAAGCATTTCCATACGAACGGAATGGAATCGGGCTGAAAATGGTAACAAAATGTTACCACGTATTGAGGTGGTAACTTAATTCCCTGCTGCCAGAATACGAAAAGGGTGTTTAAAGTACCAGATTCTTCATTTCACCAGTAAAGTAAATTATGTTACCACGCCGGAATAAGGCCGTCAGTTGAAGCTCCTTTATTTTTTATAACTTCCTTACTTCTTCGTGGCATAGGGTTGCGCAATTTACAACTGGTATTAAGTACTAAGCTTCTTTAATTTTTTTTCCATAACTCTTGCTTATTTTTCCATTTTTGATCCCCTATCGTCTTCTATAATATTCCCTATAGTGCTGAGGTTCGAGGACTGTGAGGGCTACTCAAAACAGCAACTTTCTTACGTTCAAACCATGAGTTTTCGATTCTGGAGGCATGTTTGGGATCATTTTCATGCATAAATCGCCATCTAATGATATCAAGGAGGGTTTAAATGATTCAGTTTTGAGCAGAACAATTCGCAACAGACCTCGAGAAGTAGTACTAAATGGAAGAGATCCCAGAAAAGTTCCGTATCTGAGAAAAAATTATGTAAGCCAACGAACTGAATTCGTTCAGAGGACGCCACCGTGCTTGATAGTCTTTCTGGTGTATCTGGGGTGAAATTCTGCATTCTGCGGGCGTTGAACGAACATTATGCTATCCGAGCCGAATAAATTTACTTTTGTGTCATCAGACTAAAGAACGTTATTCAAGTTTTCCGGCAACCTGTTCCTCTCAGCGAAATCAATTCGTTGGCTTACATTCTTTTTGCTCAGATACGGAATTTTTCTGGGATTTCTTCCATTTAATCCTAGTTCTCGAGGTCTGTTGCGAATTGTTCTACTCAAAACTCAACCAAATTCACAGAGAGCGTTCAGGTGGTAATATCTAATAAAAATAAATATAATGTTTCACTACCCACTTATAATGGTATTTGTCTACACCTTTTCCCGTTTAAGTTCAGAAAGTTACAATTGAAAATTTTCTTTAGGACTGAGGCTAGTAAAGTAGGGAACAGCCAAAGTTTTTGTTAATAACTTTTAACGGGCAAAAAATAAAACATTTCCGCATTCAGGTTCGTGTTCCTGAGGTCAAAACACGTCGATTGGTTTCTTTTTTTTTTTTTTTTTAATTTTGAAAAACTTTAGCACTTAGCAAAACTAGGAAAATATGTACACATCTCGCTCCATACGTGTATGGCGCGCCAGCGCACGCCGCCGCGCCGGTACGCCGATTTCACGGATTATGGCGGCGGCGGCCGATTATGAAGGTAATCGGCGCGGCGGCGGCGTCGTCAATCGGCGGCGTCGTCAATCGGCGGCGTATATGTCTACTAAGTACTATTATATTACATTGGGGATACACCAATACAACATCCTATTACAATGGTTATTATTATGTTCTACTCGATCGTGGCGAATAGTATACACTAATCGCTCCAACCATTGTGTATGGAGAACAGTGGTTTGACAGTGACTAAGTTGCTCTTCTTCTTTCTGTTTTGTAGGTTGTTGATTTTACATTCTTGCACATGTTATTCGTGGAATAGCTGGCGTTTACGCTCTCTCCGGGAATTGCGTTTTAGGAACTCAGCCTTAGCATTTTAGGAACTCAGCCTTAATTTCTTTTCGGAATTATGAATTGGTTTTTTCAATTCCCAATTCCGGAATTGCGTTTCTGTCTTGATTGCTACGACCATGTCATTATGGTCCCTTTTCTTACAACAACCACATCCGGCCGCCATACCAATCTGTACCCGCGGAAGTCGCCGCCATACCAATCTGTCCCCGATTTTGACATTTGCCGATGACATATCGACTGTTTTTTTTTATCGATTTTCGATGAGCTGTGAGACTTGTATATTTTGACAATGGCTCCAACAGAGCAAATAGAAATAGTATTTGTATTCCAAATGAAAAGTATGGGTTTTATTCGTAGCTGCATTGAAATTGTGCTGTGACTAATTGTACAATGCATAGAGTATTCACAAATATAGAAGAGGCAAATGGTATTGTGCAGAGGTCTAGTAGGTACATATCGCGGTTTAAACTTCATAACCACCTAAGTGAAACTTTAATAACCGCCTAACCGACATTTGTGCCAAACATTAAAATTTAATTTCTGAAACCCAACTCTATGACTTCAGAGCTGAAAGAGACATTCGAAGGAGATATAGAACTTCCAGAGCTTTCCAAAGGCAACATTTATAGTATGAATCTATAGAGCTGGGCGCCAGGAGTTAAAGTTTGTCAAATCTCAACTTTGGCATAAGTGGTTATGCAAGTTTAACTTAGGCGGTTATGAAGTTTAAACGACGATATGTACATATGTATGAAAAACGTGCAGATGTGCAAACATACCTACACAATATACACTCAGAGAAAAGTGGCGGGCTAAAAATAAGCTCTGTCGTACTTGTATTAAGAATTACAGAATTAATGAAAAATAAATCAAACTTAAGTTTCCCCAATTCTAAATCAGGAACGGTATTCTTGAAACAAGAAAAAAACTGAAAAAATTTTGGTTTAAGAATAATATTCTTGATTTAACAATGAAATTCCTAATTTAAGACCACCAAAGCTAAATGTTTACCAGAAAATATGTAATTTTCAATAGTTGTTGCTTTTTGTGTGAAAAGATTTTTTTTTTAAATAAAACAAAAAAAAAAAAACAATTTAGCTATGCCCCCGCTGGGATTTTGAATGGAGCTTCGCGTGAAATTTTTTAAGTGGAAAAAAGAACCGGTAAGAGTTATCGCCATGATGAGAATTTGGCTTATGTTTTAATATGGCTTTTAATCGTTTGGAATAGATGAAGAATTACATCAAATGTGGAGGAGTGGTCAAACGAAAAAAATGGGCATGTAGGTACATATGTATATATGAACAGAGACTTGAATAATTTGGAAGCCGTTGACTTTTTTAAATCGTGGCCAAAGTTGTTGGATTCCAAACCATCGGTCTTGCTAAGAAACGGTTCAAAATGGTTGGGTATGGGCATACTACTCATATTGGGTGGTGAAAATCTGTGTTGGTAGTGAAAGTATTGAGTGAGTTTTTCAACCGTTAAAAAGATTACGGAAAAATTTATACACTTTTCAAAATAAGTTCGGTATAAGATATGTATATGTATGTAGATCTTTCTTATTTATAAGTATGTATATAAAGACTGAATTATATATAGTGATAATAAGAATTGCATCTCCATTAACATGTACATTAAAATAAAAAAAATAATAAAATACAATGCAAAGAAATACAAAATTTTATTTTTTATTTTTGGTAGGTGGGTTAAATGATTTCGAATTTTGAATTTGGAAAAAGTAGAAAATCAACAATAAGTGTACTTGAACAAAGTTGAACATTCTTAAAATAAGATTGTACACTCTTAAATCAATCATGAGTAACGATTAAAATAAATTTATTCAAACTTGTTTCAAACCGAAAAGTTCTTAATATAAGCTTTTTCTTCTTAAAAATGCCGTTCTGGAATTAAGAATATATTATTGATTTTAGCATTTTCAAGCTTAACATAACGTTTTCGGCTTGATTCAAGCCCACTATACTTCAATTTAGCTTGAATTTTCTCTGAGTGTATGTATGTATATTAAGATGCCTTTATACAGTACTGCCCTGTGGTTAATTTTTACAAAAATTGGTTACAATTTGTTAGTTGGTTACTATCGAATACAAAATAAAACAGCATAATTTTAATAATAACTGTATTAACCTAAATCCAAAAAAAAAACTATTATGCTATTAGCGAGTTCGGTGCTTCAAATCATTTTTATTCAGGAGTTTCTTTTTTGTATGCTACCTACATAGGTATCAAAAAAAAAAATTGAATAATTCTTAGATATTCTTCAAAACATCCACTCAAAAATAATAAAACCAGGATTTAAAAGCCGCTTGAAAAAAATTACTTTCTTAGAAGTCAATTTCATTTCGAAATCAAGTGAATTGCGATAATGTTAACTACATACCTACTTACTAAAGTAAGTAGTATAATTTAAATAAACGTGTTCTATTAAAACAAAAATTGTTTATAGTCAAATGCTTTAGAAATTAGTAAAATCGGTTTAAATTTTTTACAAACAAATTGCCCCAGTAGCAGTTATCTATTCAAGTTGAATTAGCTACGAACAAGGAAGATGCATTTGCGTATAGTACACCCAGAAAATAAAAATAGTGTGAAATCAACCAAAAATCAACAAATTTTGTGGTTAATTTTTTTCAACACGATGCTTAATGTATGCCATCATGTAATCGTGCAAATTTAACACTACTGTCAAGTGTTAGTTTAACAGGATGACAACTGTAGAACTAACACTAAAAAGTATTGAGTCTTCCTGTTGATTTAACAATTTTTACTAGTTAATGTTACAATTTAAGCTGGTTAAATTAACACGAAATGATCCTGTTGAATTAACAATAACATCTTTTTGATTTTACCTTGAATTTATTGTTAAATTAACTAGAAAGTCTTGTTGATTTTACAATTTTTTTTTTTTTAATAAAAAAACATATAAAACATAAATATAGAATGATCAGATCAATAAAGCATATTCGAGTACATCACCCGCACAACCGACCAAAGCGTCCTTCTCATACGAATAGTTTATACTATCACTGGCACCGAGTAATGTTTGGCCGCTAATGCAACGGTGTATGCACCGCATGCTGCGTGAAAGACTCCATTCGCTAAACATCTCTTCGTGGTAAAAATTGCAAACTATGAAGAGGAAAAAGAAAATATTGAACATTAGGAACTTTTAGAAACAAAAATTCAATCCACTTTTAACTTACCTGCGAAATAAAAATTTAATAGAGAAACCACGCACTGCCAATGATGCTAAACTCCCATCATTGTCACGGCACAAAATTTTCTTTTTGTTAAAAAAAAAAATAATATTAGTTTGTGTTTTGCACGAACAGCAGAACTTCAAACGTTGAAAAAATTGTGTATGTTTCAAAATAGTTTTGACGTTGTTTTTAACACATTTTTAGATTATATTGACACTATCATCGTGTTGAATAAACCAAAATTGCAAATGACGTTTATGCTTGAACATTGTTTCGTGTTATATTAACCAACTTTAATTGTTGATTGTGGTTCTTGTTGTTTTAACATTTGTTTTCATGTTGTATTAACACTAAAATTGGTACGTCATTTTTCTAACGTTTTTTTTTAGTTTATATTGACACTATCATCATGTTAAATAAACCAAATTCCAAATGACATTTAGGAATAAAATTGTATATTTGAATCATCTTGTATATTTTAAAATTTCTTCATGTTGTATCAACAATAAAATTTGGTTGAATTTACCAAATTTTCAGATGACAGTTACAAAGCCAAAATCATGTTTCAAACATCGTGTAATTTGAAAAAACTGTTGCTGTTCTATGTGCAAAGATCGATCGTGTTAATTTTACATGAATCGTATTGATGATTTTTTTCTGAGTGTACCTAGATGTGCATGTAATGAATGAAGGTGCATATACATACATACCTATAGTGGTTTTCTTTTGCTAACGACCTTGAAAAAAACGCTCCAATTTGCTAAACAACTACTTGCTTGCTTACTTGCATCTCTGGTGTCAGCTATCAAAATTAAATGCTGTGAACGAGAAAAATAAAAAAAATAGATTTACATTTTGCATAAAATACGTAAATAGAAAGATACATATGTATATGTACATACATACTTTCATATAGCCAACCAAAAAAAATGTTATAGCATTGACAGACGTCGCGATAATCCGGAATATCTAGCTAACTCGGAGTTAAATTGAGAATTAACTGGATGCAATCCGGAACATCTCTTGAGTTTATATTCAAAATTTTAGCGCATTAGGACATATTGTAAAGACATATCTGCCGAAAAATCTCTATTGTGAATGTAAGTGAAGAAACAGAAGAATCCAAGGCAGATATAGAAAGGTAGACGCAATACTGCTGTTAGGTGGGCCTATTCTGTGACCAAATTGCGACAATTTTCGGATCGGTATCGTAAATTTGCGATCATTTTTGCGATTATGCTATTCTGTACGATTTTTCGGTCGAATTCTATAGTATATTTTGACAGATGTTTCCGATAATCATCGCAGAGGTATCGAGGGAAATTTTTGTGTCGGTAGATTTTGCGATTATCGGTCGCAAAATAAGTTACAAAATTCCAGCACAGGTCCACAAAGTTCTAAGTGCTTTCAACTCAACTCGCTTACCTAGTTTTTGTTGTTGCTTTCCATGCTATTCGCTAAGCTAGCTAGTGTTTCTTTCCAATTTGATTGCAAAATAAAGTGACTTTATGTACATATGTACATACATATGTGCATATGCGTGTTGACATTCGCACGACAAGTGTTTTATAAGAATTAAATTATTTAATAGGAATCTAATAGAGTTAGCTATCCAAACAATTACAAAGTGTATAGTGCATAAATGGGACGGGAGCAACAATTGTTCGTTTCAATATCAAAATGGTTAACATATTGCTATGCGAGCATGAGATATTCAATGTTTCATAATGTTTTATAAATCTGTTTTTGGATCATATTTTTTATGGTATGTACATATGTATATGTACATAACTTCACTTCAGCACCCATAATAAAATCGTGTCCGGCAATGCCAAAGATAGCCTCGTTCTTACTTGTTTTTTTTTTTTTATTGTTGATCGAAGTTTATTAAATTCCATTTTATAATAAACGTCCAGTTGATTACTTAAACGCAGTGTAGGTACTTAATAAGAATACACATGATATGAAATGCTTAAATACATACATATACATACATATATGAAATTTGAAACTACCCTGCAAAAAAATGTGCGATTAATACCGAAAGATATATGTCCCGGATTGATCTCTTTTGAGAACAATCGGTCCACAATTAGTCCCCGATTGTTCCCGTACGGGTATAAATGTAGACTAATTGTAGACCAAGTGTTCCCGAACGGGTATAAATGTAGACTAATTGTAGACCAATTGTTCCCTAACGGGTACCAATGTAGATTAATCACTAACATACCGAACGGGTATAAATGTAGATTAATCGCTTTCATTCCGAACGGGTACAAATCTAGATTCCTTAAATGTAGAAATTTTACAAAAATATGCAATGTATTTAAAAAATTGTAGAACAACCGGTAAAACGAATTGAACACCCTTTTTTAATAACAATTTTAACAAAATGTTGCCTAAAATATCCTATGAAAAAATCCTTTACATTACGCTCATATAATGCATACTCAAAACTTACAATTTTTTAAATTTATTTATTGAGATTTTTTTACAAAAGTAAAACATTATATAATCTTTATTTAAATATGCATTTGTACCCGTTCGTGCTGAAAGCGATTGATCTACATTTGTACCCGTTGGGGATGAAAGCGATTGATCTACATTTGTACCCGTTCGGTATGTTAGTGATTAATCTACATTGGTACCCGTTCGGGTATACAAGTTGAACAATTAGTCTCTTCATAGGACATGCTCGAACAAATGCGATCAATTCACTCCATATAAAGGGATGTAAAATTGTATTAGTCGCATGCTCCCTTGCGATTGATCCCGGACACGTCCCGGATTAATCGCATTTTTTGCAGGGTATTGATTAAAAAATAATATATAAACACAATTACGTTGTTAATCTTTCCATGTTGTAGCTCTTAAATATACCTATAAAAAGCTTTAGTTTTAGTTCTGTTTTGACGAATAACTGTAACGAACGTCTTTTTTTTCAGTATTTTAGTTTTTTTTACATAGAAGTCACTTTCAAAACGATAAGATTGTAATAAAAAAAAACCGGTAGGTCAATAACCGTGCATGTTAACAGCTGTAAAATAAATAACAAAGGTGCACCCAGAAAAAAAATAGTGTGAAATCAACCAAAAATCAACAAATTTTGTGGTTAATTTTTTTCAACACGATGCTTAATGTATGCCATCATGTAATCGTGTAAATTTAACACTACTGTCAAGTGTTAGTTTAACAGGATGACAACTGTAGAATTAACACTAAAAAGTATTGAGTCTTCCTGTTGATTTTACAATTTTAACTAGTTAATGTTACAATAAAAGCTGGTTAAATTAACACGAAATAGTCCTGTTGAATTAACAATAACATCTTTTTGATTTTAAATTAAATTTATTGTTAAATTAACTAGAAGATCTTGTTGATTGTACAATTTATTTTTTTAAATAAAAAAACATATAAAACATAAAATATATAATCATCACTTCAATTAAGCACATTCGTACATCACCCGCACAACTGACCAAATTGAAGGCGTCCTTCTCATACGAACACAAATGTACCGGCGATAGTTTATACATGGGCGATAGTACTATCACTTGCACCGAGTAATGTTTGGCCGCTAATGCAACAACCGCATGCTGCACGCAAGGCCCCATTCGCTAAAACAACCTCCTCGTGATATTGCAACCTATGAAGAGGAAAAATAAAATATTGAACATTAAATACTTTTAGAAACAAAAATGTAATCCTCTTTTAACTCACCTTACAACTGAAAATATAAATCGAAACCCCACTATCGCGAACTGACAATGATGCTAAACTCGCATCACTGCCACGGCACAAAATTTTCCTTTTTTTTTTTTTTAAAAATAATTTGCGTTTTGCACGAAAATCAGACTTCAAATGATCAAAAAAAATATGTATGTTTCAAAATAGTTTTGACGTTTTTTTTTAACACTTTTTTAGATTACATTGACACTATGATCGTGTTGAATAAACCAAAATTATAAATGACGTTTATGTTTGAACATTGTTTCGTGTTATATCAACCAAATTTTATTGTTAATTGTGGTTCTTGTTGTTTTCACATTTGTTTTCATGTTGTATTAACACTAAAATTGGGACGTCATTTTTCTAACATTTTTTTTAGTTTATATTGACACTATCATCATGTTAAATAAACCAAATTCCAAATGACATTTAGGAATAAAATTTTATATTTGAATCATCTTTTATATTTTAAAATTTCTTCATGTTGTATCAACAATAAAATTTGGTTGAATTTACCAAATTTTCAGATGACAGTTACAAAGCCAAAATCATGTTTCAAACATCGTGTCATTTGAAAAAAATTGCTGCTGTTCTATGTGTAAAGATCGATCGTGTTAATTTTACATGAATCGTGTTGATGATTTTTTTTCTGAGTGTGCGTAAAATGATGATAGAATTTGTTTTTTTTTCTTGGTGACCCCTGCTTTCCACGAACTTAATTTGACAGATGACCGACTCAAACAAATTTATAGGCCATGTATTTATAGGTTATGTATCGATTATATAAATTATATAACTTTTTTTTAATTTCCAGTAATAATCTAATATGAAGGAATCGGATGGCCGACTTTGGGGTAAATTTAATAATGGTGAGTAATACATACATATGTATGTATGTATGTAAGGGACTGAAGCAACTTTCTATAAATCACTGCAAAAAGATGTTGTTATACAATAATTTAAAAAATACATAAATATATGTATGTAGAGGAACTGCGGCAATTGTGGATACCAATTTGCTTTCCGAATGTTTTGACCAGACTTCAAACTCAGTTTCAACCTTTCAGCATACCTTAGTAGCATATGTACATATCGACGCACATAGGTAGATTTTCAAGTTTTATGCGGCCAAAAATATTTTATTGTCTACATCTATTCCAAATTGGTTGTTTAATGCAAAATTTTAATAATTTGTGTTAAAAGTCCATTTTATTGAAAAATATATACAGTGACTCAAAAAAAAAAAACATACGCCAGAGTTTTTAAATTTATTTCAAAGAGTTCTGTCGAAAATTTTACTTTCTTATTTTAGTTTAAAAATATAGACAATTTTTCAATAAAAATCGTTTTAAGCAGCTTTTCCAAGCTTATGGAAAAAATCCGAAAAATCGTAGAAATTTCTAAAAGTGGATTAAAAATTTCAAATTGAGGCCAGAATTTATAGAAGATTTTGTGGAGATTTCTAAGTGTACTGTTATGTAGCCAACCAATTTTAGTCTAAAAAGTGCAAATCTCAATGCTGTGAAAAATTCCGTCGATTTTAGAAATTTTTTTCTGTAGGGTGTTTGCCTTATTTGTACGTGAGACCGTTCCAATTAAAATTTCCGAAAAGCCAATGAAAATTTTCCATTGTTGATAATTTCTGGCTTAGCATTTTTCCGTAGGGAAATTGACGGGTAACTAATTTTTTTCCAGATGAACCAGGAGAATCTTCGATGAAAATGAAAAAAAAAAAAAAAAATTGTTTGGACATTTTTTCAATGTATCTTTTTTTACCCCAGCCGCACCTGTCCGCAGCTGATTTTCATCAGAACCATAAGAAAAGATTACCCACTATTAAAATGCATAAAAATTTTGAGGCGATCGGAGGCGATAATATAACTAAAATGCTTTTGAATTAAAAAATGAACAATATTTTTTCAAGAAAACGCAATATGCTTAAAAGCTTCAAAATGGTGGGTCTTTTATTATACTAGGTTGCCGATTTCTTCAATAAATAATGATATTTACCTAAAGCACTCGAATCCATGTTGTTTACTTTGATAACTGTCTTAAAACTAAAAATATTGACGTTTAAAAATGGGTTACTTAAAATACATAAAAAATAAAAAATCGAAAAAGTGGGAGAATAATAAGTTTCGACTAGCGGCAGGGGCACCCCGGTTGTCTATAGAAGCCGAGAAGACCGGTTTATTATCGCCCGGTCTATTATAAACGTAGAGCGATTTTGGATTTTGTATTTGTACCAATTTTAAAATTTTCAATTTTGGCCGCATAAATTCGTAAATTCTACCTATGTGCGACGCACAGTGGGGAAGCTTCCATACATTCAGCGGAAAAAAATAGAAGGAGTTGTCGTAGGGCTTTGAAATTTTGCAGACAGGTTATATATGAGCTAGTTAAGAAAATTTCCAAAAATGGTTGAAATAGGTCAACTCCTAGGGGTACCTCCCTTGGACCTATAGTAAAAAATTAAAAAAAAACATTTAAATACAAATTTTAATTTCAGCCGAAAAAAGTAAGATATCTTCACAAAACTTTGCATATCAGTTACCCTCATAAAGGGCATTGACGGTACAAAAAATAATTGAAATCGGCCACTCCCTAGGGGTACCTCCCTTGGACCTATAGTAAAAAATTAAAAAAAAAATTTAAATACAAATTTTAATTTCAGCTCAAAAAAGTAAGATATCTTTACGAAACTTCGCATATCAATTACCCTCATAAAGGGCATTGACGGTACAAAAAATAATTGAAATCGGCCACTCCCTAGGGGTACCTCCCTTGGACCTATAGTAAAAAATAAAAATAATTTTTAATCCATACCTGTACTTAATTGTGAATAAAAGCGAAACGCGTTCATCGATTTTCTTGATTTATGTATCATTTTGTTCATAGGTTATGCGACTTTACGTGAAAATAATAGGACTTTGAACTTTTTTACCGTTTTCGATTTTTTATGAATTAAAAAAAAAAAAAATTATTTTTAGGCAAAAAATATTTTTTTTTCTCCATACATTTATTTATAACTGGGAAACTGTTGCCTATATAGCGAAGCGTTATATAAACAGATGAAAGTACTAGTAATTCTTGATTTTTATAAATTTGTTTAAACAAAATCCGACTAGTGGTTCTTGAGTTATGTTAAACAAAAGAGCCTTATCAGAATTGAGTCGCGAATCAATTAGCTGAAAAATGTTGTACTGTATAATACAATAAATTGAAAAGGGGCACCTGGGGGCACTTGAAATTGATTAAAAATGTAAAAACAGATATGAAACAATGTATTAGTAGTGATTTCCAACTGGAGGCAAGTGGCGCTAAAATTACAGGTCCAAATGTTTGGAGAAAAAAGGGATTTTTGTTATATGTTCATAAAAATAAACAAAAAAAAAAAAAACTTAAGTCTCTGCAGAGTTTATTTTTTCAATTTTAGTAGACTGAAATATCCTACTTTAAATAAAAAATAAAAAGAAAAACGTTAGCTCACATAATAAAAGATTATTCGTTTTGAAATTCTTAGGTTTAAATTAAGTTGGTTCGGTAAAACATACAAGTACTGAGTTTGAGACGGCTATAAAAAAAAAACTAGCAGTCAGATCGGAGTAATTCTTTTTGATTTGGTTGTACCATTTAGTCTAAATTCCAAAATATCACTGCATATTGCATGAAGAGTATGTTGACAATTTGACTTTTTTCCGCAAAATCCCCAGTGTGCGACGCTTCCAAACAATACTGTACTAAGTCGACTTAGTACGTTTTTCCGTTTTTGGTGTTTTCAAGTAGAGTATTTCTTAATTTGGATGCTGTTAAATTTTGGTATACATCGGACAATGCAATCAAAAGTTATAAGCAAAAGTGTACATATAGTACAACTCGAGATTTTTACAGAACAAAAAGATTGAAAGCTTGCCATGAAAAACAACGTAGCAAATTTCTATTTTTATACCTTTCATGGGAATGAAATGGTATTATAACTTAGTGCCGAAACACGAATGGTGAAAGTACCAGAAGGAGGCGTGGCAGACCTACCAAAATATATACCAATATGATCAGATCAGATCATAAGCTGAGTCGATTAAGCCATGTCCGTCTGTCTGTCTGTTTGATCGCAAACTAGTCCCTCAGTTTTTGAGATATCTGCTTGAAATTCGGAATCTGATTTTGTATTTAGGAGAAGCTGTTCATTTGTCGGAATCGGCCGAATCGGACCACTATAACATATAGTTGCCATACAACCGATTTTTCAGATACGGACATCTTTGGGTATAAATTCTCCATTTAAATCATGAAACTTTTTCTAGTGAATCTTTGCATAAATAACTCACAGAATAAAAGTATAAATTAAACAATTTCAGACTATGCAACTTTTCATTTCCCCATTCATGAAAGGTATTAAGTCTTCCGTACGGCCGAAGACAGCCGCGCTCTTACTTGTTTCTTATGATTTTATATAAAGCGAGTATAAGAATAAATTCTATCTAAATATTGATTTCCAGAAACCTACTATACTTTTAGAAACTCCTTTTGAATCCTTCTAAAAAGCTCATTTTCGGCACCCTTTTTGGAAGTACTTCATTTGACAGCCTTTCATCCTCCATTACCCTCCAAAAGTATAGCAGGTTTCTTGAAAGAATTAGAGAGAATTTATTTATTCATTTTCGGTACTCTTTCTGGGTGTCTCAATTCTGGCTTTCCCAGCTTGCATTCGTTTTTTCCACTTCCAAAGGTTACCTATGACCAGCCTTGGGCACCAATACATTCAAGCCGTTACTAAAAAATGAGTGTGTGTTGGTGTGCCTACTGTAGGACAAGAATTATCTAAAGAAGGATATCGCAGTAGATAAGCTGATTGGAATTGTGTATGTATACTAAAAATTGTGAATGTCAGACAAAACGAATTGGCAAAAATTTTACCTTGAAATTCATTTCTCTTCTCTTTCACATTGACATTTTTAAAGAAAACACACACAAAAAAACAGAAGTAATATAACCTCTATTTGGATAAATCTTGCTGTAGGATAAAGTGAAAAATTACTAAAAAATAATCAGTCTACATGCAAATGTTGAGCGAGCAGGGTCATATGCGCACGCTTCGCGAAATTATGAAACAACGTACGTATACACATACACATGTATGTTATATGCAAACTTCTCGTAGTTTTGCTTGTTGTTTGGCATCTGCAAATAGAATAAAAGAATTTCAAGCGACGATCACCTGACGACCACTTGCTTTCACGCCAGTCGAAGGCAAACTAGGCATGGGTAACACTGCGCTGCGCGGCGCAATTGCGCTGATACCAACCCTGGTGTTATTGCGCTAACACCGATTTGGGAAATGCGCCAACTCAATATAGCGCCAACTCAATGTAGCGCCAACTCAGTATAGCGCCAACTCAATGTAGCGCCAACTCAATGATGCGCTATTGCAATATAACACTGACTAGTGATGGGCGAGTCCGAGATGTTTAGACAATCGAGAGAATCGCCATCGTTGCAAAATCACAATCGAGTCAAAAGTTGACTCGCTCCCCGACTACACAATCGAGATGTTTTTGCGATTGTTCCGAGTCGGCGAGTCGGAGGTTGTTTCGATGATATCTCGACTACACCAGCGAGATGTTTTTGCGATTGTTCCGAGTCGGCGGGCCGGCTGTTGTTTTCATGATATGTTTTAGTTGATAAAATAAACTGAATGAGGTTTGTTGATAAAGAAAGTAGGATTTTTAATGGAAGTGAGGCAAATACATAAATAAATTAACCAAATTGAAAAATATGCTATATATAGACGCTGCATATTGCAATCACAACTAAGGAGTGTCGTGCATAATAATAATAATTAATTATTTAAACATTAATAAAATTTCTGAAGTGAGACGCTTATGAAACAAATGAATTTTACGAGTAGCAACAACGGCAATAGATTTGTACTCTGTATGTTGTTTAAAGCAATTTTAATATTCAAGCGGCAACAACAAACGTTATGTAATTTTTGCAGTGAGAGGAATCGTTGGCGAGTCCGAAATGTTTTAGTGATTGTTTCAACTGACGGCCATTTACGACTTGACTCGAATATGAATGAAAACCATCGAGTGCATTCGAGATGTTTCAACAATCGAGAGAATCGAATAAAACATCTCGGACTCGCCCATCACTAACACTGACTCAATTTCGTGCGCTAACACCAGCTCCAATATAGCGCTAGTGTAAAATGGCGCAACCACAACGCCAATAACAGCATCATAGTATATGTATACGTATGACAACGTCACAATTATGTGTGCTTGATAGTGATCTAAGTGACTCTAATTTCCAGCATATTTTCACATATATACGGAATATTTTTCCAAATGATTATGAAAATTAAAATTAATTGTGCCCTCGTATATGTAAGCAGAATTGCGCCAAAAGAAATAAAACGGGGATGGTAAACAGTAACAAGCGAAAAAATGTTATTTATCGATTATTCGATGACAATTGCGCTAAAGGTGTTATTGCGCCAGTACCGTGAGTTGGCGCCACGGTTGGCGCTGGCGTTATTGTATCAGCGCCAAAAAAATTGCGCCATTACCCATGGCTAAGGCAAACTGATTATTTTTCCTAAGCGACGATCGCCAAGTCCCATCGTAAGCGCTCTTTATTTGTCTGTAGCAGTGATGTCATTTTCACTTCGATCGAAGTATTTCACTTCACTTTTATGCCCGTCACTACGACACTTCCTCTTTCCCCAAATCACTTCGATTTTGACCTATCAGAATTAACTTACTTTTATAATTTATTCTTACAAATTCTAATAAAAGTTGCATATGCAAGTATGCAAGAGTTAAATGTTTATACAATCATAAGATATTGCATCCCTCATTAAGATGAATAATCGATTTTTTAAAAGCTTCTCTTATCTCTAGGGTTTTATCGCTTTTTTTAAGAGTTTGACACAGGGTCCCGGAGCGGAGTTCAAAGCAAAAAAAATTGGCAAATAATAGTCCGTGCACAATTCACTTTAAAGCAAAGCGAAATTCCAGATGCTTGCTACAATTAACACTTTGACAATTTCCACTTCACTTTTTTGCTTTGATTTATAACACTGATTTTGTGCAAAATATTTGGGGAATCGACTTTTTTCTCCTTATTTCAAATGTTATTTTTTACTCTTTATTGTTCATTTTACGTAGTTGCGCGAAATCGCTAAATAAATGTAGATAAAGAAAGAATGCACACACACATATGAATTAATGTATATCATTTTATTTCTTTTGAATTTTTAAAATAGAAATAATTAATATGAAATGTTTTTAGAAAAAAAAAATAATAACCATTAACAGCCAAAAATAATATTCAAATAATTATTTGCTAATTTTTACCATTTTTCCGTTTCTTGATTTCCTGTTCGTTTTGTGTAATTCATTTTTTTCTTTTCCTTTCACTTGAAACAAGCCTAAAATGTTGAACCTAAATGTTGTACTGAACAAGTACATAATGTATGTACATATGTACGTGAATTTGAATTTGATGGATTTTTCTTTTGCATTGTTAGAAATAATAAAAACTAACATATCGTTAAAAAATTTAAGCATTTTATTTTATACATATGTAGGTTTAATAGTTTTTCTTTGAGATGATACTTAAAAACAAAATGCATATAATATTATTCCGTTTTTACGATCCAAATTTTCTTGACCTCGCGGTAAACGTATGAAAAACCATTTAGCCGCGCTTCACTTCGATTTACTTCGAATCACTTCGATTTTTCCGCAACTTCACTTCACTTTAAATTTTTTTGATGACAACACTGGTCTGTAGTAGTGACCAGGGATGCCACTTAGAAACTGTTTTTCCTACCAAAAACCTACCAAAATGGCTTCGAGCCTACCTATTTTTTTTTTTTAATGTGAGATTTAACATATTCAACAAATTCATTTAGGGTAACTGTGCCAGTAACCGAACGCTTTTTTTTACCGTTTAAAGTAAAAAAACTTTTTTTTTTGATTTTGAAAACTTTAGTATTAAATTTAATATTATTTGTAAAAAATTCAATTAATTTTATAATGAGTGATAAAAATGTGAAGGAAAAGAGAAGGCAGCAGTAGTTTTCAGATAAACAAAAACTTGAGTTCGCGTTAAATGACATTCGGACAAGGTTGGCTTGGGTATTAGTGGCTGCTACCGCTCGTACAGTGCGGAGGAAATCAGGATTTACATTTTGTGGAATAACATTTCAGGAATAATGAGGGCAAGCAACTGATCCTGAAGAAAACGTAAGAAGATTTATCGAGGGAAATAGCGGACATTGTTTCCACTTGGTACAGCAAATACATTTACTACCTAGGTAGGCCTGATGGTCTGTTGTGATACCACATGGAGCCCTTTATTACACACCATCTAGAGGAACAACCTTGTTTGCTTCATATAGCATAAAATGTCAGATGCCTTTCTGTTTTCAATCTCCTCCAGTTGTGTCTGTGGGGGCAAGTGTACTTGATGCTTAAAGAAAACGCTTCTATTTAGCAGAGTTTTGTGACAAAACTGATGTTAGTTGAACGAAGGCAAAAACCTACCAAAATTCAAATCGTCCTACCAACCTACCAAAAGGAATAAAACCTACCAGTTTTGGTAGGAAAAGCCCAAAAGTGACATCCCTGTTAGTGACAATCGGTGTGTATACGACGTGTATACTATACGTACACGGGCGCCCAAGGATGCCTATGACCAGCGTTGCCACTTTGGTTATTTTTAACCAAAATTGGTAATTTTTTTTCTCTAAACCGATTTTGGTAATTTGGTAATTTTTTCCCCGGTTTGGTAATTTTTCCATTCCTTGGGCTAATATACCATTATATGAGAGGTATCTACCAATCCACTTTGTCCGATATCGACGATGTTTACACATTTAGTATATACTTATTTCCTATTTTTCATTGCTCTAACACAAATGGTTTAAGAGATATACAACGTGAAAATCGCAGTTTTCAAGCGAAGAATCACCCCCTCTTTACAGGCACCTCCATCATCGCATCGGCATGAAAAAAGATTCTATGGAAGGATTCCTTTCATATGATATATGCATGTATTTTTTCCGACACGATGACATTAACAGCCAGTTTCACGAAAGAATTTAAGTTTAATTTAATTATTCTGATTTGAATTTTATATGAAATCTGAAGTCAGAATTTTCAAATTGGTTCTAGTTTCTGAGATATTCATGTCCAAAGCGTGTTTTTGGCTATATTTCCTGCTTAATATCTTTTATATCATATTTTTTGTTCAAAACCAAGTACACCGTTAGATAGCACTGTCCATACCATTGAGCGTTTAAGTTTTTCAGAAATCTTTATTAGAATTGGAAATATTGTTGTTTAATGCTAGAGACACACATCGTAGTATAGTAGAAATATTGCGATCTATGCCACATATGTGTCACTCTCATATTGTAGTTTAATTGAAAATTTTCATAGTAACTAAAGCCAAATCATAGTATTGATATTATAATATTCATACCACATGTGTGTCTGAGGCATAAGTTTCATTAATTTGGCAAATTTTCCCCATACAAAAAATGAAGACTTTTTGAAGCATACTTTTGGGCATTTTGTATGGGAAAAATGTATGAAAACTTAAAAAAAAACTCACTGCATAAAAAAGTTCATACATAAAACAAAAAAGCGGAAACGAATTTTTAAGATTTCTTCACCTATTTATAAAGCACATTCACCAGCACTAAATATTAAAAATTTGGGGAGGTTATTATTATTATTTTTGTTTTTATTTCATGTTAAAGTTTTCCAATTTTTACAGAATTTTTTTTTGAAAAGAAAAAAGCTGCAAAAAAATAATACTAACGCTGATAAAAAAAAATTATTTAATAATTTGAAAGTATGAACTATTGTCTACAACATAGTGAAGAAATATATTCTATTAGTCGCCTAAAAATAAGATTTTTCATAATGTCAAAAGTAGCCTAATTATTGAGTTTTGAAAAAAAAAAAAAAAACACTTAGTCAAATGGGAGAAAGATTATTCAAGCGAAAGGCGCAGGTGGATTTCAAAAATTAAAATGCAGTTTGATTAAAAATATATAATTTCAAAACAAATAAAAAAATTTGGGGAGAAAATATTTTTTATTTTCTTATTTAAAGTTGAGGAAAATTTTGTTTTCTTCGACTTTTTTTGTCAATATTTGAAAGTTCATATAAATCCAAGAGTGATCGCTGTTTACAAAAGGCTTATCGTTTCTGAAAGGCCTAATCAATATCTGTGTAATGATGTATCACACGCTTACGTACGTTAATAATTGGATGAGATAATGCATTTTGTATAAGGTGTAATTGTTGAGAAATAAAAGGGCCTATTTTTTGCTCAGTTTTGGGTACCCTGTACGGATAAACAAAACGAGACTCAAAAAATTTTATATAAGCTTTTTTTTACCAATTGTTATGTCTATCAATCGCTTTTAAAAAAATTTTTTTTGCTAATATGTACTTTAATTTCGATTTTATTTTTGGCCGCTATCACCCAGTGTGCGGCGTGTATGTATCTTGGACCGACCTGTATAAGTGGATCTCTTCTTCAGACTACTTTTTTTCTGGGCGTCCGCCCAAATTCGAACTTCAGATTTTTCAGCTGGTAAGCTAATGGCATAAATATTAGGCTATCGCCGCCTTGATTAATTTTTTTTGTTTTTCCTTTTTACAACCAACCATCTAGCATCAGCGAATTTGCCGACTTTTGTGACCTATATGTTGGTGGGGTTGTATGCTTTTGTTTTATTATTATTATTTGTATCCGTAGGTTTCCAGAAGAAAATGTGAAACTTTTACTTTTGAAGTTAGTTAAAGAGTTTGATATATAATATACGATATTTGTATACTTAAATTAAAACTTATAGTCAGAGATATGATTTTTGTTATTTATATAAAAAATGGTAATTTTTTGGTAATTTTTTTTTAATTTTTGGTAAATTTTTGATTTTGGCTGTGGCAACGCTGCCTATGACCAGTGTTTAAAAAACTGCAAGTGGAATTAGCAAAAGTCGTGAAATGTTTGATTTTATTTGATTTTGATATTCGTCGCTTTTTAAAATGACGATTTTGCCTGATTTTGATTTTGCGCTGATTTCATATTGCTCAAAATCAAAAGCGGCCTGATTTCAAAATGAACAATTTTGCCTGATTTTCATTTTGTGCTGATTTCATATTGCTCAAAATGAAAAGCGGCCTGATTTCAAAATGAACAATTTTGCCTGATTTTCATTTTGTGCTGATTTCATATTGCTCAAAATCAAAAGCGGCCTGATTTCAAAATGAACGATTTTGCCTGATTTTGATTTTGCGCTGATTTCATATTGCTCAAAATCAAAAGCGGCCTGATTTCAAAATGAACGATTTTGCTTGATTTTGATTTTGCGCTGATTTCATATTGCTCAAAATGAAAAGCAGCCAAATATCAAAATTAGCGATTTTGCCTGATTTTCATTTTGTGCTAATTTTGATTTTGTGCTAATTTCATATTGCTAAAGTCAAAATCAGCCAAATATCAAAATCAATGCTTTCACAGTTTTGCTATTTACGCTTACATGAACACATGTGTGTATGTACGTAATTTCTTACCCTCTGTATTACGTTTGTATACATACATATGTATGTATGCGCATGTAAGCGTAAATAGCAAAACTGTGAAAGCATTGATTTTGATATTTGGCTGCTTTTGATTTTAGCAATATGAAATTAGCACAAAATCAAAATTAGCAGAAAATGAAAATCAGGCAAAATCGCTAATTTTGATATTTGGCTGCTTTTCATTTTGAGCAATATGAAATCAACGCAAAATCAAAATCAGGCAAAATCGTTCATTTTGAAATCAGGCCGCTTTTGATTTTGAGCAATATGAAATCAGCACAAAATCAAAATCAGGCAAAATTGTTCATTTTGAAATCAGGCCGCTTTTCATTTTGAGCAATATGAAATCAGCACAAAATCAAACTCAGGCAAAATTGTTCATTTTGAAATCAGACCGCTTTTGATTTTGAGCAATATGAAATCAGCGCAAAATGAAAATCAGGCAAATTCGCTAATTTTGATATTTGGCTGCTTTTCATTTTGAGCAATATGAAATCAACGCAAAATCAAAATCAGGCAAAATCGTTCATTTTGAAATCAGGCCGCTTTTGATTTTGAGCAATATGAAATCAGCACAAAATCAAAATTAGCAGAAAATGAAAATCAGGCAAAATCGCTAATTTTGATATTTGGCTGCTTTTCATTTTGAGCAATATGAAATCAACGCAAAATCAAAATCAGG
Organism: Urophora cardui; assembly: GCA_960531455.1. NCBI lineage: Eukaryota > Metazoa > Arthropoda > Insecta > Diptera > Tephritidae > Urophora > Urophora cardui. Next base: position 127,896,959 of record OY482672.1, read on the forward strand.
CAAAATCGTTAATTTTGAAATCAGGCCGCTTTTGATTTTGAGCAATATGAAATCAGCACAAAATCAAAATCAGGCAAAATTGTTCATTTTGAAATCAGACCGCTTTTGATTTTGAGCAATATGAAATCAGCGCAAAATGAAAATCAGGCAAATTCGCTAATTTTGATATTTGGCTGCTTTTCATTTTGAGCAATATGAAATCAACGCAAAATCAAAATCAGGCAAAATCGTTCATTTTGAAATCAGGCCGCTTTTGATTTTGAGCAATATGAAATCAGCACAAAATCAAAATTAGCAGAAAATGAAAATCAGGCAAAATCGCTAATTTTGATATTTGGCTGCTTTTCATTTTGAGCAATATGAAATCAACGCAAAATCAAAATCAGGCAAAATCGTTAATTTTGAAATCAGGCCGCTTTTGATTTTGAGCAATATGAAATCAGCACAAAATCAAAATCAGGCAAATTGTTCATTTTGAAATCAGGCCGCTTTTGATTTTGAGCAATATGAAATCAGCGCAAAATGAAAATCAGGCAAATTCGCTAATTTTGATATTTGGCTGCTTTTGATTTTGAGCAATATGAAATCAGCGCAAAACCAGGCAAAATCGTTCATTTTCATATTTTTTCATATTGATTAACTGCGACTTCTGATTTTTTAAAAGCGGAATCAAAATCAAAATCAACAGAAATGAAACTTATGCCAGTTTTTTAAACACTGCCTATGACCCTTAGTTGTAGCTAGCACTTAGCTAATATACCATGGACATGGCTTTGACCAGACCTGGGTAATATCAAGTACCAGTACGACTTGTGACAAGTACATTTTAAAAGAATTGTACTAGTACTGGTACTTGCATTCCCAAATTTTCAAGTACTAGTACAAGTACAAGTACAAGGAATTGAATTTTTAGCAAATACTTCAAAGTAATTGAAAAGAATTGAATGTACTTGAAAAGAATTGAAAAATGTACTTGAACCGATTTTTCAATTCTTTTCAATTCTTTCAAGTACTTGAAAAGAATGAAAAATCGCTTCAAGTACATTTTTCAATTCTTTTCAAGTACATTCAATTCTTTTCAATTACTTTGAAGTATTTGCTAAAAATTCAATTCTTTTTCAATTCTTTGTACTTGTACTTGTACTAGTACTTGAATATTCTGAAAGTACTTGGTACGGACTCATTACTTCAAGATCAAAATATAAAGTATTTAAGTACGTAATAGTCCAATTACTACTCAGTATTACTCAGGTATGGCTTTGACTTGTTATTATACATACATGGGTACAAAGTATACATATTATTAATGCATATAACGTCCATGCTCATTATGTTTCATTTTCCAGATGAACTCGAAATTCGTAGTTTGACTAAAGCTGATATTGAAGAAGCCTTAGACGTAAGTTTAGGTTTCTGCAGTTATACAGAGTTAAAAATATTTCCATCCCCGTTTGAACTACATACATATTTTTCAGATTCTCGAGAAATCGTTCTTATTTCATGAATCCGTATGTATTGCCTGTGAAGTAAATTTACCAGAAAATGTACAAGCGCGCACCGAACTGTGCGAAATGTGTCGCAAAACGGCAGAGGATGGTGTGTCGTTGGTAGCAAAACATGTGGAAAGTGGCAAAATTGTGGGCGTGTCGTTCAACAAAATACAAGTAAGAGCAATATATAGTTTTATACAAATTTACATATGTATAGTATTTTAATGACCTGAACCATTAACTGGTAGTTCATACCGCCGTCCGGTCAAGATCCCTTCTTCATACAATTCCGCAAAGAGCGCACACACTCACCGCAAGCTAAAGGCGTCATGGATTTTATGATCGAAGTGGATTCGGAGACAGATGCCTTTGAGTTGTACGATATTGATGCACTGTTGGAGTTAATGTTTCTCGTCACCGACTCAAATTGGCGTCACCGTGGCGTGGCTAGAGAATTGACACGCTATACCCTGGCATTGGCACGTGAACTATCCCAGGGCATTGGCACCGAAGAACTACTTCCCGAGCTACGTGCATATCGTCCCAAAGCGGTGTCGGCCATTTTTACTTCGTTGTATTCACAGAAAGCGGGCCGTGCGCAGGGCTTTAAAGTAATTAACTCTGTGCCTTTTTCACGCTTTGTCTATAATGGTGTGTCATTTGATCAGCGCATTAATCCGATACATAAAACTTCAGATCATGTAGTGTATTTGTTGTAGAGCAAGGGAAGTTAAGAAAAAAAATTAAAAACTTTAAGACAACATACATAAAAGTTTAGCTTAAAAGTATAGTATTAAAATAAGAATTTAAAAAAATCTGTAACCGTTCTGTGTAGAAATATTTGGAGATGATTCCTGACGATCATGTCCCGGGGTGAATTTTGCTATATTTGTCGTTTTCGATTCGCCATCACACAAGCGATATTATTTATAATATACTGGCAAGAGTAACATGCCTCGACTTTGTTTCTAATCCTAATGTAATATTTAATAGGTATGTATGTACATATGCAGTGGCGGATTAAAGGTCCAGAGCGCCCTAGGCAACCACTTTCTCGGCGCCCCTGTACCGACTATAAATGGCCATCATAATACTATAAATTTTAACTACCTAGCTGTTTTACACCCTAACAATCAAAATCTTTCCTCTTTATAATATTAGTGTAGATGTAGATATAGATGATGTAAAAGCTTAGATAATTTGTTAATCTCTACATATAATAAAATTGTAACAGGTCGATGTCTGTACATTGCAGATATCGAGAAAAAAATGATTGGGGGAAGCATTATTAAGCCAGTAGAATCCAAATCAACCATTTTTAGAATTTTTGTCTGTCTGTCTGTCTGTCCGTATGTTGGTGGCCGTATCACTCAAAATGTGCTGAATGGAATTGAACGAAACTTTTTTTATTGGATTGCTAGACGCTCAACTTAAAGTTAAAGGTATTATTTGTTTCGATATCTCGACCGGTTTCGGAGTTATCGGCCAATATGTGCACCAAAATGTGTTAGTACAATATGGGTATCAAACGAAAGGTGTTTATGAATGCTGCCATAAACCATTTGATTAATTTCAATACCTAAACTGGCTTCGGAGATATCTCATAAAATGTGAACCTTCTTAATCTCAAAATGCTTAATATGGCTATTTTGTTATAAGAAATAAAATAATGGCTACCTGGTAACCGACGTACAGGGTGTACTTATGTTATGGAGCGATAAATTCTCCTCATTGATAAATTGCGAGGGAGTCATCGAACCCGATACCACAATCCCTGACGATGGAAAAAACATTCCACCACCCGACTATGATGAAGTGAGGACAGCTATACCCCGGGTCCAAAACAATAAAGCTCCTGGAAAAGACGGACTACCTGCGGAGCTGTTCAAACACGGACGCGAAGCCAGGCATCACTTTTCTCACAAGGCCCTTAAGAAAGTGCTGTCGACGATGCACAAAACATATGTCAGCGATGAACAGCACGTGCGGTGTCAGCTGAAGCTCACTGTCCCGTAGGGTGTCAAAGTTGTACAGACCGTCGTATCGTGGATAGGCGAGTGTGCAGACCAAAATTTTGGTTTGCACTCAAGTGTGCAGAAAATGGTTGCCAGAGTATGTAGTATATATTTATTTTCTCAATAGATCTCTACATATCGTAAGATTTATTGGCAAAGTGGAGATAATGGGTCGTATTAATAAACAAAAAGCAATTGCTATTTCTCAAATTTTTTGTAATTTGACAAAAATTTGTATGAAGAAACTTTCAAAATTTGAGAAAAAGGCTTGAAAAAGTAATTGCTTTTTTATTAATATTATCTAATATTTTGATAATCGCCAAAAAAGTCGCCATCGCCAATTTTCATAAATTGGTCGCCAAAGTTTGTAAAAAATCGCCAATTTGGCGACAAATCGCCAGTACTGGCAAGCCTGACGACGCAACAAACGCGCAATATTGCACAATATATCGATGCTTGTGCAATATAATCGATTTATCTATTATCGATCTATTATAGATCAGCTTTAATTCTTAATCGTCGATAGGTTATTTTCTTTATTTGTTTAAAAATTCTGAGCTCGCGCGCCCCTTGTAACTACGCGGCCCTAGGCAAGTGCCTAGTTTGCCTTAGGGATAATCCGCCTCTGTACATATGTATGTATATATGTATGTACATATGTTTGTAAATCATAACGTCGTACCTTATTTCATTTCTGAAGCTTTTTCTGTTCTCGATGCCTTCGGAAAGTTTTTTTGTTACGCAAACATCAAGCTGTGCAGTCGTGTTACTTTTGCTCTTGATTTTTTTGTAATTTTTTGTGGTAATTAAAGTTCTGTAAATCAACTGGTTAAATTTTCAAAGTTGAAGTGATATTAATTCTTTATTAAATTTATAAATTTTAATTATTTCTAATCTTTTGTTTGGTGCAGTTGAAAGGCTTCAACAATTTTTGTTTATGTAATCTGCATACATACATACATAATTGTTTTGCTTTTTTCTTTTACTCTGTTTTCAGAGCCGTTTGCGTGTTTTTTTTTTTATTAAAGCTAATGCCACATAGAACTTTGTGTTGCGCATGGTGTAATAACAAGGTGACGTAAGTAGGCAGCTATTTCATTCTGTTTTCCTCTTCCTCCTGTCATTCGCCTCTTTGAAAATGAAATTCCAATGTTGCCCCCAGTTGATCCCAAAAAAGTGTTGTTTTTATGTGTATTTTAGGTGTATGAAGGAGCGACTTTTGGAAAAAATTTAAAACAATAGTTGTTTTGTAACATTTTTATTTCCTTTGACAATTTTATTATTTATGAAGAAAAAAATCGTTAAAATTTAAATTTTCGCGCCACCATTTCAAAAATGCCAAAAACAAGCTACGCCCGTTGTAGAAAACCATAGACGGCGGCGAGTTTCAGAATGTTTGGCCCTCCCACAGACCCAGATATAATTCTGCTAGGGAAAGCAGCGGTGTGATGTCTACACAAAATTCAAAAGTGTGCGTGCTGCATTTTGCCGAATGCGCATAACCCAGCAAAACGACGCTTGCTAACAAAGGAAGCAGTGCCGATGCCTGTGGTGTCCCTTATCTTGGGATCAGGGATGCCACTTTTGGGCTTTTCCTACCAAAACTGGTAGGTTTTTTTCCTTTTGGTAGGTTGGTAGGACGATTGGAATTTTGGTAGGTTTTTGCCTTCGTTCAATTAACATCACTGATTTGGTACATTTGGTCACTTTGCCACAACACTGTTGAGAAAACGCATCTTCTCAGTAGAGTTTTGTCACAAAACTCTGCTAAATAGAAACGTTTTCTTTAAGCTTCAAGTACACTTGCCCCCACATACACAACTGGAGGATATTGAAAACAGAAGGTATCTGACATTTTACGCTATATGAAGCAAACAAGGTGGTTCGTCTACATGGTCTGTAATAAAGAGCTCCATGTGGTATCACAACAGGCCATTAGGCCTGCCTAGGTAGTAAAAGTGTTTGCTAACCAAGTTGAAATCATGTCCGCTATTTCCCTCGGTAAATCTTCTTACGTTTCCTTCAGGATCAGTTGCTTGCCCTCATTATTCCTCAAATGTTATTCCACAAAATGTTAATCCTGATTTGCTCCGCACTGGACGAGCGGTGGCAGCCACTAATACCCAATCCAACCTTGTCCTTGTTTTTGTTTATCTGGAAACTGCTGCTTCCTTCTCTTTTCCTTCATATTTTTATCACTCATTCTAAAATTTATTGAAATTTGTACAAATGATATTAAATTTAATACTAAACTTTTCAAAATCAAAAAAAAAAAATAAACATTTTTTTTTTATTTTGAGCGGTAAAAAAAACAAAAGTATCCGGTTACTGCAGGGTGGTCGGTTAGTGGCACAGTTACCTTAAATGAATTTGTTGAATATGGTTAAATCTCACATTAAAAAAAAAATTGGTAGGCTCGAAGCCATTTTGGTAGGAAAAAAATTTTCTTAGTGGCATCCCTGCTTGGGATTTCGAAAACCATGGTATTTGAAAAGCGAGACCATGCAACACAAACATTACATATTACTCTCCATATGTATTATTATTTAAAAACTTTTTTTGGGAACGGTTTTCGCTCCAACAAGCAGCGTTGCCGTTGAAAAATGTTCGTGGTGGCTAGATTTGATTTAATTTGTGGCTAAAAATGGCTAACAAATTTGGTTCGTGGCTAAAAATGGTGGCTAAAAAATTTTGTTTCAAATTAACATGTTTTAAATTTATTTTTCAAATTCAGGCACAAAAGTATTGCATGCAATATAAGGAAAAAATATGGCTTTTTCGATTCTGGTATAAAATGTTAACCTTTAATATCTCAATTATCAAATTACGTAACCAGTCTTCGTTTTAAATGGCTGGTTTTGTAAATAATGATGCCCTCTGACTTAGCTCGAGGTCAATATTCGCTGAAATTACCACACAAGCTTACAAGATGGCTAAGAAAATCAAGCAGGGCAACATTTTTTCCAGAAACGAAAACGTCATTAGATTTGTGTAAAAATAAAATATTCATACATACATAGTATGTACCTAACTATATCAAAAAAAAAATTAAATATCACATTCAATATCTATCATTATGTTGTCATCACTAATTGAATCTTTCTCTTCATAAATTAATTCTTTCTTCATTAATTTAATGAGATCTTCTGTTATTTCAAATTCATTGCAACATTGTTTTACATTCTTTAAGCCATATCTTATTCATTAGGGAAAAGGTTCTTTCCACTTCGGCGTAGCTAAGTGGTAGAAGTAGCAAACAATATACAACTATAACTGACTGTTAGATCCTTATACGGACTTTCATCGACAGCCTACTATTCCACTAGCGAGTATCAACAGGCATTTATCGATAGTTGCGTTATTTGTTTTTTTAACACTTAAATAGATTTGTGATAATCGCTGAATTGAATTAGCGTTACCACCTTCATATGTGGAAAATTATGGTTCATTACAAGCGGTGGCTAAAAACGTGGCTAGTGGCAAAACCGAAATTTTGGTGGCTAAAAAAACACGGCGGAGGCTAAATCTAGCCACAAAATGGCTAAAACGGCAACGCTACCAACAAGGAATATGTTTAGAAGGATCCAATGCTTCTTCAAATAGCAAGATTAAAGTTGCAAATAAAACTTCTAGAAAGCCAAAATAACAATCTAAAAGCCGAAAGGGCACGAGACGAAACAATATTGAAAGGTGTCAAAAATATTTTTACAGAGGAACAACTCCGAAAATTTTAATACCCGGATCACCATATCCGTTAAGATTGGATAGATATATTGAATGCCCAAACAATACACGCTGATACTAATGATTATAAATTTTACCAGATATTGAGTTCAATATATCCAGTTGAGTATGAATTATATCGTCGCTTTATGTTTCCCTTTTTCATACGAAACTCGCTGGGTTTTATATTTTTTCGGTAAGTTGTACCGAATTCGGAAAAACGAAACCTGATACTAATGATTATAACTTTTACCAGATATTGAACTTAATACATATATTTCGTTGAATGTGAAATATATCGTCGTTTGAAGGCGTTGTTTTAATTTTTATATTCATATTGGTGCAGTTCACCAATTTTTTTTGTTTCTCAAGAATGAATAAAAGCTTCTTAAGAATTGTAAATAATATATATAATATAAAATATAGTATTTTACCTTTAACAATAAGGCACATATATTAACAATTTACTCCTCTTTTTGGACCGGATCCGGCCAATTTAGCCCTAAATTTTTCCCCCTTGACCCTCTGGAAATGCAACCCTACCGTTTCAAAGAGCTTACTATTTGAGATTAGTGTCGCACTCTTCTATTTACGTCACCTGTTTATTCCACCATGTGTGTTGCGCTACATGACACTTTCTGTGTGACAGCTGTGATAAAATACATGTATCTATATCAGGTTTCTCACATAACAAAAAGTAACGCAACGCCGAAGTTACGTAAAGCACCAAGTTGCCCAAATTCCAGCTTTTGGGTGCGTTTAAACTTTTTTTCAGTTTCACTTTACTTCAAATATAAATAAACAAATTTAAATTTCACACAATTGGAAAATAATTTAATAGATTTTTATATTCTTATTTATTTTTTTGTAAATAAAACTGAGAATGACAGATTTTTCAGAAAATAAATATTTTTTGAGTGATGTTACAACGTTCATTGTGGTATAGTTTTTCAGTTTTGCGTTGTTTGACGTAGAAAAAGGCGTAACGCAAAGCGGAAAAAGTTTTATGTGGAATGAGCTTAATACTAGTATTCTGTAAGCTGTCTCAAGTCACTAATAGAGACTTTTTCGTGGTGAGATTGATTTTGAGACAATTTGGTATTCTGTAAGCGAGCTCACGTCTCAAGTCTCAAAAAATACGTCACTAATTAATGACCTGGTGGCGAGGAGGTCACAAAATAAACCAAACATTGAGGTGAAATACATAAAGTCTGATAAAGTCTGAAAAGTTAAAAGAATTTGCAAATAACTATGGAGGAATAATTTTTTGTGCGTATTTGATACTAAAAAAGCCACAAAATGTTTTCCGACGGACCTCCACCCTCTTTGCCATCGACCGCATTGATTTGTCGGCTTCAACTTCATAAGTGGTGCCAATATTCATAATTTCAAAACCACCGAAAATTTTTCAATAAAATTCACAGGAGGTGTAGGGGATGTCTATTAACAAATATATTTGCTATTTTTTTGAAAATGTTAATAGTTCTTCATGTAATTGTTAATAAAAATTTCTCTACTTCTGTATATCTCCCACGCCTTTTAATTAAAAATACGGGAAAATTTTCCAATATGCTACCATGCGTTGAAAAAAAAAGTTATTGGGGATTGTAGAGGAGGTCCTTTTGCGCACTATTACCGAGGAAAAGCACTTATAAAAACACGCACATACATATGTATGTACATATATATTTGTGTATAAAATCTGTCATGTTGGCGGCCTTCTGCCGCGCTTTAAAAAAATAACTCAGCTGGCAGAATTCTCTTTCTGGGGTAATATCTATGGACCCATCCAACTACCAACAAATATCTCGTGAACTGTAAGCCTCCGGCAAGGTTTGATTTCAGTTTTGAGATCTTTGAGAGCCCCTCTACCCCGTGAAAAAGTCATTTTTCTCGGACCGTGGTTCTTTAATGTAAAGCCGACCCTTTTGGTAGGCAGACGGAAATCAGAGCTAAGAACACTGAAATTTCACTACATATTTTTTTATTATATTTGACATTTTATCCAGTATTAGCAAATCAATTTATACATACATATTTTTCACATTTTTGTTTGCAAAAATACGGACACATTAATCACATATTTTATTTCTTACTTTTACCACAACACCATTGATTACTGCATGTGGTGCTATATGCTGAAAGTTGACATAATGTGCCAATGCCCATTGTTTTGCTTTTAGCAAATATTTGGCTTGCATGTGATGATAGCCAAGAGCACCCAGAATGCAGTTGACTTTCTCCTGAGTAGTGATGATAATCCATTGCCTTTGGAGTTTGCAAAAGTAACCAGCTGTAGGAGAAACGATTTAAGAGGTTGTAAAAAGTAAATATAAAACTCTACGTAAAAGGATTTTCGGTTACCTCGGAAGATAGTCCATTGGGTCAGCGGTGTGTGCGGCCGTTTTTATTTGTTCTCAATTCGGGGTGGCTCTCAGCGAATGCCAGGTAGCAATCAATCTGCTCCTTACTGACGCGTGTAGTACCTGCAATTAAAATATTTACTATTTTATTCTATTATAAAAAAATTAGGAAATGTTTGAAATCACTTACCTTGTTCAGACATTTCCAATATTTGTAAATAAATATTGTATTGCATAGTGATGAAACCGGCACTTATCGATAGTACCCTTTTTGCATTATATATAATTCTTCGCAAAAATCGGTTCAGATAAAACACTTAAAAAACAATATAATCATGTGTGTTTTTATAAAAGATTGGCAGTAATTATATACATTTTATATTTTTAATGAATATTTTTGCTTTTAAATCCATTTAAAAATTTTATTTTCGCATGTTATCGATTACTGAGTTTTCGTTAAATTATTTTGTTATCTCCAACTGGAACTGAACGAACATGCTATCAGCTGACTGTCTCAGTATGGTCTTTGGTGAATATTTTTTAGTGACTGTCGCTTACAGAATACCAAAATTGACTCAAGTCACAAAAATAGTCTCATGTCTCAAATCTCAAATTTAGAGACTTGAGATGAGACAGAGTTACAGAATACGCCTATAAGTGTCACAAACAGTGCTTTTAAAACTGCTCGCTGACAGTCGAAACAACTATCCCTGGCTTTTAAACTGTCAGTGCTTTCCTAACTGTTGGTGCTTTCCAAACTGTTAACACACTTATCTACAATAGTTTTCGTCTCTCTAAACTTAGTATGTACATATAACCAGGGATGCCACTTTTGGGCTTTTCCTACCAAAACTGGTAGGTTTTGTTCCTTTTGGTAGGTTGGTAGGACGATTTGAATTTTGGTAGGTTTTTGCCATTGTCAACATATACAAGTCCCACAGCTCATCGAAAATCGATAAAAAAAAGTCGATATGTCATTGGCAAATGTCAAAATCGGGACAGATTGGTATACTTAGCGGCGACTTTCGGGGGTACAGATTGGTATGGCGGCCGGATGTGGTTGTTGTAAGAAAAGGGACCATAATGACATGGTCGTAGCAATCAAGACAGAAACGCAATTCCGGAATTGGGATTTGAAAAAAAAAACAATTAATAATTCCGAAAAGAAATTAAGGCTGAGTTTCTAAAACGCAATTCCCGGAGAGGGCGTAAACGCCAGCTATTCCAGGAATAACATGTGCAAGAATGTAAATTTAACAGCCTACAAAGCAGAAAGAAGAAGAGCAACTTATACTGCATTCATGATCGTCATTGGGCCATAACAAGAACTTCAAAATGAGCTGAGCACAGCTGTTCGACCTCTTTGACACACATCCCAGAGTCAAGTCACTGTTCTCCATACACTATGGTTTTTGCCTTCGTTCAACTAACATAATTGATTTGGTACATTTGTTCACTTTGCCACAACACTGTTGAGAAAACATGCCTTCTCAGTAGAGTTTTGTCACAAAACTCTGCTAAATAGAAACGTTTTCTTTGGGCATCAAGTACACTTGCCCCCACAGACACAACTGGAGGAGATTGAAAACAGAAAAGCATCTGACGTTTTACGCTATATGAAGCAAACAAGGCTGTTCGTCTACATGATGTGTAATAAAGAGCTCCATGTGGTATCACAACAGGCCATCAGGCCTACTTAGGTAGTAAATGCGTTTGCTGTACCAAGTGGAAACAATGTCCGGTATTTCCCTCGATAAATCTTCTTACGTTTCCTTCAGGATCAGTTGATTGCCCTCATTATTCCTGAAATGTTATTCCACAAAATGTATATCCTGTATAGCCACGCCCATTTTCAACATTTTTATCAGTCATCCAACTAAGCATATAAATATTATTCTTTGTGCAAAATTTCATTCGTTTATGACTTCTAGCTACAAAGATGTCACGTTACAAATTCCTAAAGGGTGTTCCAGAAATATCTTTGTTAAAAAGTAGGCGTGGTCATAAACCGATTTCAATACATTTCTGCGTGTCACAAGTTATAAAAGTGTATAAACCAAGTGTCATGATAATATCTCAATTATTTGCCGAGTTATGGGCTCAGAAATCTCGTAGATTCCTTTGTCTAAAAAGAGGCAGTGCCACGACCATTTTCCAAAATTTTTCTATTTTTTTTTCCAGTCTATTGTGGAACTCATGCCACCAAATTTCTATGAATTATCTTTATATTTCACAAAGATATCGCTTAAAATGTTTTTATTAGATCACTTTATAATACCCATATATAAAAGTGGGCGTGGTCGTCAACCGATTTCGATTTTTGAACATGTATTACCACAAGTAATAAAAGTGTACACACCAAGTTTCGTCATTATATATCAATTATTTGTCGAGTTATGGGCTCAGAAATCTCGTATATTCCTGCTTCTAAAAAGAGGCGGTGCCACGCCCATTTTCCCAAAATTTTTATGTTTTTTGTTTTATGTCCAGAGTTAGACTCCTGCCATAAAATTTCAATGATATATCTTTATATTTGACAGAGATATAGCTTAAAATGTTTTTATTAGGTCACTTTATAATATACGTATATAAAAGTGGTCGTGGTCGTCAACCGATTTTGGCAATTTTTCGTCCAAACTTTTGCCTAAGTAAGTGTATCACGTATACCAAATTTCATCGATATATCTTCAACGGTTTCTTAGTTATGACTCACAAATCTTTCAATGTTTGCGCCTTAATAAGTGGGCGTGGCACCGCCCATTTTCCAAATTTTTTGTTTTACATCCGTAGTTGGACTCATACCACAAAATTTCAGTAATATATCTTTATATTTGACAGAGATATCGCTTAAAATGTTTTTATTAGGTCACTTTATAATTCACATATATTTTAACAATTTTCCGTCCAAACGTTTACCTAAGTAAGTAAATCACGCGTACCAAATTTCATCCACATATAAAACTTTCAATGTTTGACCCTTAATAAGTGGGCGTGGCACCGCCCATTTTCCAAAATTTCATAAAATTTCTTCAAAGGGGCCTGAGCTCAACACGTGGGAAAAATTTCATCGCTCTAGCTATATTAGTGACTGAGATACCAAATTTCCGATTTTTTCTATATAGGAAAAGTGGGCGTGGTCATGGTCCGATTTCGCCCATTTTCAATACCAACCGTTCCAGTCTCGATACCAACTTGCATTTCAAATTTCATCAAAATATCTCAATTTTTGCGCGAGTTAGAGTGTTTACAGACGGACGGACAGACGGACGGACGGACGGACGGACATGGCTCAATCAATTTCTCTTTTCACCCTGATCATTTTGATATATATAAGTCTATATCTATCTCGATTATTTCATTCTGTTACAATCCACCGTTATGTGATTAAAACTATAATACTCTGTGTACTAGTACAGCTGAGTATAAAAAAAATGGTAGGCTCGAAGCCATTTTGGTAGGAAAAAAATTTTCTTAGTGGCATCCCTGCATATAACTGTTAATGCTTGGCAACAAATTTGTCCGACTATAAATAAATATCTATATATATACACACATATGTATATGTGGTGGGATGTCACAAAGCCATGGGACATAAAGCCATAATTTCGATAATACTATCGTATTGAAATTAATATAGATTTGTTAACTGAACCTCATATAACATTGTAAGTTTTCTACTGAAAAGAGCTATTGACTCACAGTGTAAAATCAGGATGATATTTAATATTTCGTTAAAATAATGAAAAAAAAGACGAATGCCGGAAAAAAAATTAATAAAAAATTACATAAAAAATTTTTGGTTCGCCATAACTCCATCACTTTAACGTCGATTTTAATTATTTTTGCTTTGGTGGAAATGAAGCATAAAAACTGGTAATATCGAAGATATTGACAGACTTGTAAGCGTATATTTTTCTTAGCTCAAAAACTGAAACTTCAAAATATGTATTTCGAAAACTGTTTCTTTCAAAAAATCTACAAAACTTGAATCGCCTTTTATTTAGTCTGCAAATGTATAAATCAAAAAATTTTGTAAATATGTATGTACACACTAAATTCTAGATATGAGCGAAACTGCGATTTTTCGATATCTGTGATTTCGGTGATTGCTATTTTTAAATCACTGCGATTTTAAACTGCTATTGCGATTGCATGGACTGCTATAAAGTCATCAGTTACTTACCGGTAGAGATTAATTTTGCGTTTTCTGAGCGATATAACCTGTCTTTATTTTATGTTAACAAAATGATAGCAATAACAACGTATTCCGCAGTAATATCGCTGTTTGTAAATATTTTTCAAAGACAAATTGTAAATTCAATAATTTTTTTTTCTTATATTTCTATATATGTACGTATGTGGTCTGCTCAAAAGTGTAAACAAAAAGAAATTTATAATGCTTTTGCGATTGCGATTCACATAGGTGAACTGCTTACTTGCTACATCGATAGCAGTGCCAATAAGTAGTGAACTGCTATTTTGAAAAAGTGATCGCAATTGCGATTTGTGATTTTTTATTCACAGTGAAAAAATCACCGTTTGCGATATATCGCTCATCACTACTAAATTCATACAACTTTCAAAACCTACCAATAGCTGGCACTCTGAAATAGTAATGTGCAATATGGAGGTGTGTAAAAGTTGTAAAACTTTCGATAGTACACATAGTTTTTGATAGTTTTGAAAAAACCATCAATGGTCTTCGATAGTCTTAAAAAAAAAAATAAAATATCGATACTATCGACAGTGTCATCGATAGTTTCCCAACTCTAGTTTTATTTCTCCTTTTGATGTTTTGCGTTACAAATGCTTTATTTCACTTAATATGCCATGTGACAGAGGTAACAACAAATAAAACACACCTCAACAAGTAAGGAAGCCTTAGTTCGAGTGGAATCGAACATTAGATACTCAGCTGTATGGTTTCATTGTTTGTTTGCGTTTGATGAAAACACGGTGTATTTTATATAAACCGAGTGCTGCATAAAGTAGGCGTAGCCACGCCCATTTTCAACATTTTTATCAGTCATCCAACTAAGCATATGAATATTATTCTTTGTGCAAAATTTCATTCCTTTATGACTTCTAATTGCACAGATGTCACGTTACAAATTCCCAAAGGGTGTTCCAGAAATATCTTTGTTAAAAAGTAGGCGTGGTCATAAACCGATTTGAATAAATTTTTGCGTGTCTATTAGCACAAGTTATAAAAGTGTATAAACCAAGTTTCGTCTTAATGTCTCAATTATTTGTCGAGTTATGGGCTCCGAAATTTCGTATATTCCTTTGTTTAAAAAGAGGCGGTGCCACGCCCATTTTCCAAATTTTTATATTTTTTGTTTCCGGTTTATTGTGGAAGTCATGCCACAAAATTTGAATGAATTATCTTTATATTTGACAAAGATATCGCTTAAAATATTTTTATTAGGCCCCTTTATAGTTCCCATATATAAAAGTGGGCGTGGTCGCCAACCGATTTCGCTAAAATTTTGAACATGTATTACCACATGTAATAAAAGTGTACACACAAAGTTTCTTCATTATATCTCAATAATTTGTCGAGTTATGGGCTCAGAAATCTCGTATATTCCTGCTTTTAAAAAGAGGCGGTGCCACGCCCATTTTCCAAAATTTTTATGCTTTTCGTTTTATATCCGCAGTTGGACTCCTTCCATAAAATTTCAATGATATACCTTTATATTTGACAGAGATATCGCTTAAAATGTTTTTATTAGGTCACTTTATAATACCCATATATAAAAGTGGGTGTGGTCGTTAACCGATTTTGGCAATTTTTCGTCCAAACATTTGCCTGAGTAAGTATATCACGCCTACCAAATTTCATCGATATATCTTCAACGGTTTCTGAGATATGACATATAAAACTTTCAATGTTTGGCCCTTAATAAGTGGGCGTGGCACCGCCCATTTTTCAAAATCTCACCAAATTTCTTCATAAGGGCCTGAGCTCCACACGTGGGTGAAATTTTATCACTCTAGCTCTATTAGTGACTGAGATACAGAATTTCCGATTTTACTATATAGGGGAGGTGGGCGTGGTCATGGTCCGATTTCGTCCATTTTCAATACCATCCGTTCCAGTCTTGATACCAACTTGCATTCCAAATTTCATCAAAATATTTCAATTTCTGCGCGAGTTGTGCATACAGACGGACAGACGGACGGACATGGCTCAATCGATTTCTTTTTTCACCCTGATAAATTTGATATATATAAGTCAATATCTATCTCGATTATTTTATGGTGTTACAATCCACCGTTATGTGATTAAAACTATAATACTCTGTGTACTAGTACAGCTGAGTATAAAAATATGAACTTGCTTAAGAAAAAAATATGAATGATATAATAAATGTTGGTCACGCTTTCCTTTACCGACTCAGGGGGGGTGTAAAAACAAAATTTTGAACAATGAGCGAGTTTTTGAATCAACAATCATTTTCATTTTTAATTTAAGTACCTACATATTTCTTTTTAAATCCAAAATGCATTTTTACTTCAAAAATTTCATTCTTAATTCAAAAATTTCATTTTTAATTTAAAAATTTTGTTAAATTGTTAAAATAAAAATGGTTTGGTTTGAAAGTTATGAAAACAAAAATTTTATTTTTGATTTTAAAATGAATATATATGTATGTATTAGGGATTCCAATTTTTCCGATTTTTACGATCCCGGGATTTTCGGGATTTATTTTTAAAATCCCGGGATCCCGGGATTTATCCCGGGATTTGGACTTTAATTACACAGGCCGACAATATTTCCAAAAAATTTTCTAACTCAAATAAAATTCTACTTTTCTAAAGGATTTCGGTGCGCTGATTCTGAATTTGAAGTCGGATTTTCGGTAATGCGTGTAGGTTTTGAGATATTCGTGTCCAAAGAGATGAAAAATGCGATTTTTTGCTATATTCACTGCTCAATCTGTTAAATTATTTACTTTCATTAAAAGATGATTGCAGCTATTGAAAGAACGATCATTTCTCTTGAAAACAGCGCTTTCTTTTTTCGGGTATCTTATTCGGATATCTACGTTGTCTTCAAAAGAAATGATCGTGCTTTCAATAGATGTAATGAGTTTTTAATGAAAGTGAGTAGTTTTAAAAATATTGAGGAGTGAATATGGCCACAAACTGCGTTTTTCGCCTTTTTGGATATGAATGTCTCAAAAACTACACCGAAATCCTTTTGAAACGTAGAATTTTATTTCTATTACAAAAATTTTTCGACCAGTATTATTTTCCCACATTTGGGGTTGAAAAAAGGAAATATATATTTCGAGGAACGCTACAACTTTAAAGTGCAAAGAAAAATTATTGATATTTCCAAGCTTGCCGAAAAATTCAGAAAATTAATGCAACTTCTGAATAGATAAACATCGGAGGCAAAATTTTGATATGAATTCCGAGTATGCAGCTGCGTATTTAATTTTAGTACAGTGTTGTAAGACTAACAAGTCTAATTAAAATTTTGTTTCCATTTTCTTCCATTATTTACTTTCCATGTGGGAAAATTCCAAAAAACATTTGAGAAATAAATGACTAGGGCATGGAATTTTATGTACTAAAAAATAAAAAATATGCGCATAAAAAATGCAACAAAAACTGAGAAATATGCATTAAAAATAAAAAAAAAAAATGCATTAATTCATGTTTATTGAAGTTACAAGGCGCTTTCGATTCGCCATCAGACAAGCGAGGTCGGATCGAACAAAAATGTTTGAACTCATAATGAGTAGTAGCCATACTCGCTAACTGGTCGATAAAAATTTCCCTCTGCTCGCTATCATTCACATATAAATTTGGCAGAGGGAAATTTATAGCCAGCAGAGAAATTGTGAATCGAAAGCGGCTAATAGTTAAATAAATTAGGTACAAATATTTTTTAATTCAATTTTGCTCTTACGTTGTACGTTTATACATATGTATGTATGTTTTTATAGATATGTACATAAATTCAGTCTTGAACATTTCATAATTTGTAAAGGTTAATCCTTATTTAACGATTCATTAGCGTACACAATGAAATATTTTTTTCATATTCTCAAAAAGAAAAATTTGCCGATTCGGTCGAAAAAAGCTCTTAAACATAGAAAACGAACGTTCTAAATCCACAGAGGTAATAGGAGCATGTTTGAAAACGGCTCTTTGTCGACAGGTATGCACCGTATCGAATATACTAATAATAGCCGTGTTCACACGAAACTCTATTCGTCGTCAGATGACTGTTATGCATGAATTTCGTTTGTATAAAACTGTCAACTAGCAAATTACAAAAATAGGCAATATAATGCGAAATATGTAATAAAAAAATGCAAACAACGCAAAATATGTAAAAATATGCATATATGACCAAAATATGCAAAATATGCAAAAACATTTGAATGCCATTTTTAAGACAATTTCACGATTCGCAAAGATTGTTTATTTATTTTGCTCTACCTAAATCTAAGAAAAACATGTATTTGCATAAATTTCCATGCCCTATAAATGACCAAAAATCAGGAAATAGAAATTATCGAATGAATTTTGCCACAAGCTAAAAGCTTTAAAAATACCTAACGTACGTTTCCTTACAACGCGTACTTCAATACAAAAAAATTTAATTATTAAAAAAAAATCAAAAATTTTAATCCTTACTTTAACTAATGCACTTTTTTATTCTAGCAAAAATGTCGCACTTTCTTCCGGCTGTCACATTTTTTTCTTCTCTTCTACACAGACACAACACTTTTTTGGGGATGTTTGTTCTATTGACAAAATATAAAACTGGCCCGACTACGGGCAACATTTTCTGCTCTTAGCACAAGTAAAAGGTTGCATTATTTTTGTTTCATTAATCACATGAAAAATTCAACACTTTAATAGGGCACATGACACATGTTGATAATGCTGCAATGTAATAATGCAACATTTTCATTCAGAATAGGAAATGCTATTAGTATACAGATCTGAGACCAATAAAAATTATATAAAATATAACTTTTCTTTGCTATAATAGCGGAATATTCTCTCTTTATCTTATCCCGAAAATCCCGGGATAAAATTCTAGCGATCCCGGGATTTTCGGGGTGTCAAAAAGGGCGGGATCCCGGGATCCCGGGATCCCGGGATTGGAATCCCTAGTATGTATGTATATTTATCGATACTTTTCTTCACGTTGAATCCGTACGAATGTCACGTTCGTCACCATGGAAATACCCATATGTATATGTAAATATTCGTGGCCACTGTGGTGCAGTGGGTAGAGTGCTCGCCTGCTATACCAGAGGTCTCGGGTTCAAACCCCAGTCCGAGCAAACACCAAAAAAATTTTTATAATTAGTAAAAGTCCAATTATTGGGTTTTTTTAAAGCAGCGATCACCTCTCGGCAATGAGCGGCATACCCTCCGAGTGTATTTCTGCCATGAAAATGCTTCTCACAAAAAATGCATTCGCCGTTCGGAGCCGGCATAAAACTGTAGGTCCACCCAATTAGTAGGAAAAACAAAAGGAGCACACCTCGAATTGGTCGAGAAGCTCGGCCATAAAACTCGTCAGAGTTATAATAGCGCCATTGTATTATATTATATTATATCTAAATATAAACAAATTTTTTAATGTTTAATGGATTGTAATAGTACGTTTGTTTCATTTTTATCTTATTGTTAATTTAATTATCTTTGTTTTTAATTTTCAGCCTTAAAAATAATCCAATATGAAAGAATCGGATGGCCGACTTTGGGGTAAATTCAATAATGGTGAGTAATAAGTGACTGATTAGAGCACTGCCAAACAGCTCGTTTTCGACACCCTTTTTGGATATCTTTTTCTGAGTGGTCCGGTTTTAGTTAGCCGGTTTGTCCCCATGCTGGCTTTCGCTTTATTCCACTTCCAAAGGTCGTTATTATTATACATATGTACATACAAAGTATACTATAAACTTGGCTTAACTCGATCCGATTTTCTTTTCAAATCATATATATCAAGATGGGTTTCGTTAACATAAATATTAATTCTAATGATTAGTGTGTGTTTACACTTCACAAGGTTTAACTTATGATTAGGTTTACAATACTTACATACATAATGGGTCGTAGTCATAGTCGTTCACTAAAATCGGTTTTAGTTAAAATCGGTATTAAATTTAGAACGACGTTTAACTGTGTAACCTAAATCAAACGCAAGTCGTCAATTTAACGCACGCACGCAAATTTTTCATATGCGTTGAACCGAAATTGACTTGCGTGCGTGTTCAGATAAAGAAATAGAAAAATACAGAAAATCTTGTTATTTTGTGGAATATGTACCTAACAGACACGATATCAAAAGCAAGTGTCAATTTTTTTGCAAACAATCACCCACAATGCTTAATTTCAACTGTCACGCAAAACAAAAATTGGGCGTCGAATTTGCTTTTTACGCACGCCGTTCAATTTCGGTTACTCCCATACAAGTTGTATGGGCATGAGAAATTTTTGACAGTAAATTGACGGCGTGCGTTTGATTTAGGTTACACAGTAAAAGAGTGGTGTGTCATAGACCAGTTAGAATAACGTTTTTGCTAAAATGAAATGGAACAGGGTTACCCATATAAAATAATAAGAATCGCTCTGTAATTTTAAGAAATTTCGAGTGGTTTAAATGTTCACCCTGTGTCAACTTTTAAATTGAAAAGAAAAAAGTAAGCGCATCTACATATCTATTCGACATCTTGATGTTTGCATATTTTATGTTAATCGTATATTTAAAATACGCTAAAAAACAACTAAAAGTGCGTTAAATTTTGCGATAAAACTACACACTTCATATAAATCAAAATGAACTTGTGATTTTTTGGGAAGAAAAAGATCTCGTGCACCGAACTGGAGCGCAGGAGAAAAAGCTTGTCTGCGGGAAAGCATTGAGTGCCAACCGATGAGCATTTCGACCTAAAAATCGTAATGTAGTCAGAACTTGCAATCTGGATGAGATCGAAAGTCCCCTATTACTGACAGGCTCTAAAATATCTATAAGATATTCCACTGTGGCCTTATCAAAGCAATATCTCGAATAACATTCTTCTTCCTCCATTTGGAAAGGATCATATCGGCTTCTATATATCTTTGCTCTCCGTTCCGGAATAGCATAGTCTATAATGGCAAAATTTTTAAAAATTCTGCTATGTATTTCCAAACATATTTATAAAAAATGTCTTCTTTATACGTTTTATTTATTTATTATTTATTGTATTCACGTACTCTCTTTCTATTTTTATAGTTTTCATGACGAATTCCCAGCTTAGAACAATATTTTAAGATTTTAAAATGACATTCGCCTCATTTTAAAGTTAGAACGCTGTTTTAGTGATAAAACTGATTTCAAGTCGACTATGACTAGGCTGACCATCCGTTCTGTTTTTTGAGGGACCGTTCTGTTTTTCAGAAGTCTGTCCCTCGTATTTTTGTTTTTTCGGAACACCTCAAAATGTTCTGTTTTTTTCCTAGTGTCCCTCATTTGTCCCTCATTTATTTATTTTAGGGCATATTCATAGTCTTGATAAAAGCTGATTTTAAGTTAGTTAAAATCAATATTTTATTTTGACTATGAATATTCCCCTTTTTTGTTTAAAATCTGTTTTATATTAAAAAGGTTGAGGTGGCAGCCCTTTTTCTCATCAGAATTTAAGTAGTTATCGATAATAACTACCATCCTCATTGACTATATGTTTGTTGGAATGACATTTTTGTGGCTGCTGTGTGGCAAATTAATTTGAAAGAAATTGGTAAATCGTATTAAAATTGATTTGTGGACATTAAACTAAGTTACCAAATTCTTTTTGATGGCAGCATTATGCTTGCTTTATTGTAGATACCTATAATTAAACTTGCAAATTTGTTTATTTTTGTTAAAACAAAAAGTCTGAAGAGAATGTGAATTACATATGTTTGTAAGCCTATTATTTGATGAAAAAATATTTTTTACGATTTCAAGTTTCATAAATATATAGTAATAATATAATACAATGGCGCTATTATAACTATGACGAGTTTTATGGCCGAGCTTCCCTCCCAATTCGAGGTGTGCTCCTTTTTGTTTTTCCTACTAATTGGGTGGACCTACAGTTTTATGCCGGCTCCGAACGGCGAATGCATTTTTTGTGAGAAGCTTTTTTCATGGCAGAAATACTCTCGGAGGGTATGCCGCCCACTGCCGAGAGGTGACCGCTGCTCTTAAAAAACCCAATAATTGGATTTTTACTAATTAGAAAAATTGTTTTGCTCGGACCGTGGTTTGAACCCGAGACCTCTGGTACAGCAGGCGAGCACTCTACCCACTGCACCACAGCGGCCATATTCATAAATATATGTTCGTATTTATATCATTTGAAATTTTGTCCCTCATTTTCGATTCATATTTATGGTCAGCCTAACTATGACAGAGATAAAATGACGTTTATGTTAGCATCATTCTAAGTGTGTTAAAACACTGTTTTAAATCGACTATGACTACGGCCCAACATATTTATTATTTTAATATTAATAATTATTAATGCATATAATGTTCATGCTCATTATGTTTCAGATGAACTCGAAATACGTAGTTTAACTAAAGCTGATTTAGAAGAAGCCCTGGACGTAAGTTTAGGTTTCTGCAATTATACAGAGTTAAAAATATTCCCATCCTCGTTTGAACTACATACATATTTTTCAGATTCTCGAGAAATCATTCTTATTTCATGAATCCGTATGTATTGCCTGTGAAGTAAATTTACCAGAAAATGTACAAGCGCGCGCCGAACTGTGCGAATTATGTCGCATAACGGCAGAGGATGGTGTGTCGTTGGTAGCAAAACATGTGGAAAGTGGCAAAATTGTCGGCGCGACATTTAACAAAATACAAGTAAAAGCAATAAATATTTAGTTTGAAATAATTTATATTTTTATATTTATTAAACTCATCTACTACCTATTATTATCTCCCATTTACTGGTAGTTCATACCGCCATCGGGCCAAGATAACTACTTCATACAATTCTGCAAAGAGCGTATACACTCACCGCAAGCTAAAGGCGTCATGGATTTTATGATCGAAGTGGATTCGGAGACAGATGCCTTTGAGTTGTATGGCATTGATGCGCTGTTGGAGTTAACGTTCCTAGTCACCGACTCAAATTGGCTTCACCGTGGTGTGGCTACAGAATTGACACGTTATACCCTTGCATTGGCACGTGAACTATACCAGGGCATTGGCACTGAAGAACTACTTCCCGAGCTACGTGCATATCGTCCCAAAGCGGTGATGGCCGTTTTTACTTCGTTGTTTTCACAGAAAGCGGGCCGTTCGCAAGGTTTTAAAGTAATCAACTCTGTGCCCTTTTCACGTTTTGCCTATAATGGTGTGTCATTTGATCAGCGCATTAATCCGATTCATAAAACTTCAGATCATGTAGTGTTTTTGTTGTAGAGAAAGGGAAGTTATAGCATTGACAGACGGCAGTGATAATCCCGATTACCGCAACACTTAATTCGATTAAAATTTTACCCTGACAGACGGCAAGTATTGCGGATTAACAAAACAGCTGAAGGAAGGTAGGCGCAGCGGCGAATTCAAAAACTTCTTGTTTTATTTCCAAAGGTAGGGTAATGTCAAAATCAAAACGAAGTCACATCATGGTCAATAGGAATGGGCGAGTCCCAAACGAATTCAGATTTCAACAAAGGTGAAATATCATTTTGACATTACACTCTACCAATTACACTAATTACATTCAAAATTTCTGAATTCACTTATGCGCTTACCTTCCTAGATCTGCCTTGGGTTCTTCTTTTTCTTCCCTTTCATTCACAATAGACATTTTTACCAGGGATGTCATTACAAAATGCTCTAATCCGCTAAAATTTTGAGGACTAAATCAAGAGATATTGCGGATTACCTCCAGTTAATTCTCAAGTTAAGTCCAAATTAGCTAGATATTCCGGATTATCGCTGCCGTCTGTCAATGCTATTAAGAAGAAAAGTCAAGTAAAAATTTGAAGACAACATACCTAAAAGTGTTAATATATGTATGTACATACTGGCATTAAAATAAAAATTATTGAAGCTTATAGAGAAATAAAGAGACACAGGAGCATTTTGGGTCTTGTTTTTCTTTTGATAAATCATTGTTGTATGCTGATGACCTCAAGATATTTGCGGTTATAATACGATCTAGAAAATTTTCACAACTGCTGTAACTTAAAACATTAGTAAATGCTTCCGCAACACATCGCCTCAATGTAACTTTTCCTAAATCGGCTACTAAACTGCTTGCATCTTACAGCATTGTGGGATCTCAGTTAAAAGCAGTTGACGAAATTAAGGACTTAAAGGTAATTTTTGATTCAAGGTTAAATTTTACCAGCTACATCAAACACATGATTGCCAGCGTTGCCGTTGAAAAATTTTCGTGGTGGCCAGATTTGATTTAATTTGTGGCTAAAAATGGCTAAAAAATTTGGTTCGTGGCTAAAAATGGTGGCTAAAAAATTGTGTGGGTCGTCTGCGGTGTAATGCGCCAGGACTGGAATTTTTTTGTTATTTTCGAGGGGTACGACCCCCCGTATAGATCACTAAAATGTAAACCATAGGGCGCGGAAATGTATAGTTTATTAATAATAAAGCGGTGAAAATGTCATCTAAATAAATGAAATTAATAAATAAATGCGAAGTCCGCCTACGCTGAAGGGTGTATTACGCAGAGGGACATCACCGTGGCGGTAGCCACGGGTATGACACACGTCCGGACTTGGATGGCGTAGCCCAGGGTTATTTTTTATAAGCGCGGCCGAAGGCCGCCAACGCAGAAAAGTTTACATGAATACCATTACAATGAATAAAAACAATGTCGTTTATGTTAATTTTCTTAAATTTTATATAATAAATCATTTTAAATAAATTAGTGTTATTATAAGTGCATTATAAAGTGTATTAGAGTGAAATTTTCACCTTTACCGATTTATTATTAATAAACTATACATTTCCGAACCCTATGTTTTACATTTTAGGGATCTATACTACCCCCTACCCCTCGAAAATAACCTGTCCTGGCGCATTACATCGAACTCTAGGCAAAAAATCATAAATTTGTGTAAAAATAAAATATTCATACATAAATACATAGTATGTACTTAACTATATCTAAAAAAATTAGCTATCACATTCAATATCTATCATTATGTCGTCATCACTAATTGACTCTTTCTCTTAATAAATTAATTCTTTCTTCATTAATTTAATGAGATCTTCTGTTATTTCGAATTCATTGCAACATTGTTTTACATTCTTTAAGCCATATCTTATAGTTAAAATTGCATTAAACATTGTATGATTCGTTTTGTTTCGATTATTGATTTTGACAATATTCAATACGGAAAAGGTTCTTTCCACTTCGGCGTTGCTAGCAAACAATATACAAAGTCAGTTAGATCCTTATACGGACTTTCATCGACAGCCTACTATTCCACTAGCGAGTATCGACACGCATTTAACGATAGTTGTGTTACTTGTTTTGTTTTTTAACACTTAAATTTATTTGTGATAATCGCTGAATTGAATTAGCGTTACTACATCCTTCCTATGTGCAAAATTATGGTTCATTACATGGTATAATAATTTAGAAGTAGGCGCATGGGCGAATTCAGAAACTACTTTTTTTTTATTTCCAAAGGTAGAGTGTAATGTCAAAATCCAAGCGAATTCTAATCATATCCAATAGGAATGAGCGACTCCCAAGCGAATTCAGATTTTAACCACGGAGAAATATCATTTTGACATTACGCTCTACCAATTACAATAACAAAATACATAGGGATTTTCTGAAATCGCCCCTGCGCCTACCTGGTATATCTGTCTTGATTCATTACAAGCGGTGGCTAAAAACGTGGATAGTGGCAAAACCGAAATTTTGGTGGCTAAAAAAACACGGCGGTGGCTAAATCTAGCCACTAAATGGCTAAAACGGCAACGCTGATGATTGCACGGTCATACTCGATGCTAGCTTTTATACATATACAATTTGTTCCGCCTTCACCAAACCTGGTTATAAAGTTTGTCGCACTATAAACGTCAATGTTTGTATGTGTTTATGTCACTTCTCACTTTTGTTTACGAGTACTGTACTCTCACTTTTATGACAATCGCATATGGATGTGCACACCCTGCAAAAATCTTGGATTATATGGTATATTTGAGGTAGGTTGGAGTACTTACAAAGTGATCATTAAATTATCTCCAAAGGATCAATTCATGTATCTGCATCGGTTCGTTGTTAGCGGAATAGTGTAACGAACACCAAATGTTTATCGCAAAGACGTCGAAGCAAGTATATACTACATACATATCGCATATAAATTTTAGTCCCGATAGGAGGCTGTTAAGGGGTGTCGCAGAGGGGTCAAAGATCAGAAAACTCTATGGAAATTCAAATAAATTAAACTAATTTTCGTTATATCTAATGCCCGGAATCGTTAGTTCTGCACTCAAATACATACATACATACATATGTTATGTATACATTTTGGTCCGGCTCGGAAACGGTTAAGGGGTGTCGCACACGGTTCACATATGGTAATCTTAACTTTGACCCTTCTGCGACACCCTTAACCATCACGGATTGGGACCAAAATGTATACTTAATATACATATTTGAGTGCAGGACTAGAGATTTCGAGCATTAGATATGCATAAAATTTAATTTAATTTTTCCAGTCTCAATAGAAATTTGACTCCTGTGCGACACCCCTTAACAGTCTCCCATCGCGACAAAACTTTACACTCCATCTCTTAATCCAAGGTTATGCGGAACCTGAGTATGTGATTCCAATGCAATGACATCACCAGGTTAATTGGACCATTTTTTTTTAATGAAATGTGGTAGCTCATGGAGTACTCGTTTGGTGCATAGTGAGTACTCTATAGATGAGTGAATGGAGTACTCGGAATTTCGCTGGGACAGGACTTACTAATACACTGAACGCTGGACGTACCCACATATTTTTGTACATTGTATGCTCATATGCAAACATCCAGCTAGAATGTATATCAATTACATTGCACAGTGTAGCAAGCTCATATAGTGGAGTAGTCAAATTAAAATTAAATTTCTCATATGTAAAAGGTCTATGAATTTGTATATACATATGTATATGTACAATGTACATATGTATGTACATATATAGCTTATATTAAAGAGTAAACATTTCAACAGGCTACAAAGTGTTATTTTTAAATTAAATGCTTCAAAAAAAACAATGCTTAAAAGGGCGAACTTTAATAATCCCAAAAAAAAAATTAGACATTAACCGCCTTATTCATAAAAACTAAAATAAATCTTTAAAGCAGTTAAAATCGAAAAATTTTATGAAAATGTCACATTTTGCAATTGTTAAGATCTATTTTATTTTAAATGAATACCAGTCTAAAAATTTTTCAATCGATTTTCCAGACGTACACACGTTGTCAGTTACACTGTGCATGGTGGGCGCGCATGTTAATTGACCCATTAAGAAGAACACTTCACTTTATGGAACACGTCTCGTGAATAAATATTTAAAATTAACAAGTACAAGTATCAACAAGCGTTTAGCCAATGTCGCGTATTTTATACCTTTCATGAATTTAAAAAAAAAAAAAAAAATTTTGATTGTTACATAAACGAAAATATAGTAGCCCGATCTGTTAAATTCTTACACTGTGTGACAGCGAAAACGTACTTTTTGCTAGACATACCTCAAGTTGTAGGTCTATGTAGTCAAGTATACAAAAACTGCATACCTAGAAATTCCAATACACCCTCAAAATCTGTAAAACCCCTTTTTGATAATGCCGTTTTCTTTTCTCGAAAAAATGTTGCCCTGTTTGATTTTCTTAGCCATTTTGTAAGCTTGTGTGGTGATTTCAACGAATGTTGTCCTCTGACTAAGTAAGAGGGCACCATTAACTACAAATTCAGCCATTTTATAGAAAGTCATGTTACGTAATTCGATAATTGAGATATTAAAGGGCAACATTTTTTGTCAGAAAAGAAAACGCCATAAGTTAAGTCATATATTGTACCATAAATTTTCTGCTTAAAAAAGTAAAATTTTTTGTTCAATTGTTTCATTTTTAATCACGGTTTTCTCGAATAATTTGTTAAAAAAAGGTACTTTCAGATTTTTATATTTTGTCACACAGTGTTAATTATGAAAATACAAATGTACATACATACATATGTACATATGTATGTATCGAATTTCATACAAGTTAAAAGAAGCTAAAAAAGATAGACAGACATTTTAGTAAGACAAAGCTCTGCTACATCTGGTACAAGAAACGTGTTTTGGACCAAAGTTACATATAAAACCATTTGATGTTCATGAAAGGTATAATAAGGCGATTAATTTGATTTACATTAATGCTGCATGTATATAAATATGTAAGTACAGTACAGTGCCATAGATTTAGAAGAGACCTTTTGAAATATTACGGGAGAAATTTAAGCAAGTTAAATCAAAGCTGAAGTCAAAACCTCTAATCAAGAAAGCATGATCACGATGGAACAAGCCCGCGCTCAGAAAAGATCCGAAGGGGTTTCAAACTCAAGTTACGTTATCTATGAAAAAATATAAAATATGTATGTACTTATGTATTTTCGGAGTACGGAAATTTTATTGTCAAAAGTCATATTCAGTTTAATTATTTAATTTCGCTCACAGTTTTGAAAATTTCTCTGAACTCCGCTTTGACGTTTTGTCTTCTTTCCTTCAAAACTTGTTTCGTAGCATCAGCTAATTTGATAGTCTCTTCAAGATCTTGATTTTCTGCTTGAAATACTCGACTCAGAGATAGACATACATAAGTATACGCTGACAGTGTCAAGCGGGGGCGTATATGTCTACGCAGAGATAATGTGCGAGAATGCCACGAGCTCAAAATATGCATGGATATCTGAGAATTTGCGGTCTTTATAATTGAAAGCAGTTGGAAAGCTCCGGACGAAGTCGTTGGGTCTTTCCAGCTGGTGAAGATCACTTCAAGAGCGCGAATTACTGCTGGAAAGTACAGCGTAACCAAAGCCTAACTATAGAAGGTCGAGGCAAGGGAGAATCGATCTACTTCTTCCTGTTTTCACCTTATGTCAAACTATCGTATTTTAATTTGATTTTACACTCCTGCACATGTTATTCGTGGAAATAGCTTGTGTGTTCGCTGGCGTTTTTACTGCTTTTGGCATTTTTGAAACAGACCGTCTAAATGTAACCGGCTAATCTCTTTCATATGCGAGGACCTGTATTGTTTGGCCATGAGCGTAACTTGCATGGAATTTGGACTGTATTAGTGAATATAAATGTATGCTGAAATATGCTCAATAGGGGGGGAGAGTTTTTTACTTTTTTATTTATTGAAATTTTTGGGAATTGCAGACCAAGTTTTAAATTTAAATGTTTAAAATTTCTGTCATAAAATCGATTAGGTATATAAAAATGAATGTGTGTCTGTGTGACCTTTATGGACTCCCAAAGTACTCGACCGATCTTTATGAAATTTTCACAGTATATTCATATGGTATTAGCTCACATAATAGGGTATATAGAATTTCGAAAAAGTGGGAACTTCCAGGAATATAAGAATATGGACCCAGAGTGACCCAGCAAGTCTTTGAGCAAAATGGGTATCAAATGAAAGGTGTTGAACAGGCCTTCAACATAAAGTTATTTTCATTGCGATGCCTAGGCCGCGTCCCCAGATATGGGTCAAAAAGTTGGACCGAGTGACCCTGGAAAGCTTCCAAGCGATGTTGGTATCAAATTAAAGTGATGCCTAGGCTGGGTTCCAAGATATGGCTCAAAGCGTGGACCCAGAGGACCCCTGAATGCTTCCGAGCGATATTGGTAGCAAATGAAAGACGTTGAGCAGTTCTTCAACACATAAAGTAAAGGTAAAGGTAAAGGGAAAGCCTGATTATAACAAACATATGAACTTTTTTCGTCGCTGCGAAGCGGGACTGGTATTTGCTAGTAAGAAAATATATATGTATGGTAATCGTTTCTATTAAAAAGTCCACTTTTATGAAAAAGTGTATTTTTATGTAGAACGCTAGAAAAATCAAATTCGCACCGCGCTAAACAAGTCTGAGATACTTGTCATATTTCTACTCGTTGTTATTCAGTGATACGCAAATTGTGTAAGTCCAAAAAGCGAAGAAAATTGTGTAAGTCCAAAATATTTATATGAACATTTTTTTCATTTCGAATTTTTTTTTATTGTTTGTTTTTTGTCTCTCCTACAAAGTTTTAAAAAAGGACTTACACAATTTGCACTCTAAGCTAGCGATATGTATATGTATGGTAAAAATATTTGACAGCGTTTTGTTTATTCGCTTTGTTTACACATCTGTTCCTATTACAGTGACCACATACTGTATACAGCTATATACTATGTACGTATGTAATACAAAGTAGATAAGTGAGAAGATGAGAGCTACCGAGTGATCGACCGACCAGCTGCTTCCTGCACAAGAGCCAACAACTGTGCTCAGAATTTTTATCACTCCCATTTATTCATACAGAATTTAAAATGCTGGAATAAGTTGTGTGTTTTAACGTTTAGTTTGTGAAATTTGTTTGTGTGCGCTTGAGTTTTTTTTTCCCCCGTTTCTAATAAAATTTTCAAAAATAACATAAATAAAATGACTGAACAAGTAAAAAATATTATTTGCAATGGTAAATTAATGCTTTTGAAATTTTAAATTAATGTTTTAAATGGATTTACATATTTATGTACGTATGTTTGTATGCATTTTTCTGTATTGCTGCAGGTGAATTGGAAATTATCAAAATAACTGAAGAACTTTATGATGACGCTGTAAAGGTATGTATGTATGTATATTTATTTGTGTGGTGTATACCTATATTTCTTACAATTTATTTACTATCCATTAAATATTTTTATCTGCGTTTTTTTTTTTTTTTTTTTTTTTTTTTTTCACAGCTCTTTAAAGATAATTTCATACAACAAGAAAATCTTT
This sequence comes from Urophora cardui, assembly GCA_960531455.1. Lineage (NCBI taxonomy): Eukaryota > Metazoa > Arthropoda > Insecta > Diptera > Tephritidae > Urophora > Urophora cardui. The sequence continues at coordinate 127,927,576 of OY482672.1, forward strand.
GCCATGTCACAAATCTCAAAAACTCACCGCAAGCCGTACAAGATTTGCAAGGCGCATGCAGGGATTTGCTTAAAGGGAACATCTCTTTTGCAGCAAGAAATATTGCGAATGGAGAATTAGCTGCCATAGCTGTCAACTTATTGGTATAAATATGTGTAATCATTACTTTAAAAATAACTCAGAAGCAGAGATGTGCAGTAATGCATAATATTTGGTATTTGTAGTTGGTCTAAGTACAACTACGTTTTTATTAATTCAATTTAAAACCAAGTACCTATAAGTATATTTGACTGGTGCTTAACATTCAGTACTTTTAACTACCACCAATTACCACCAATTCTTTTCAATTGGGTGGAGTAATTGGAAGTAATTGAAAAAGAATTAAAAAATGTATGTTCAAAACATACATACATATACTTACACTAGGTAATTGTTTTTTTTTTTGCAATTACTGAGCATTGGTAATGGTAATTGTACTTGTACTTGGTTTTCCCAGCTCTGCTCAAAACTTTTTCAATCTTGTTTTTTTTTTCACTTCACAGTCGCAAAAGAAAGACGATGACGCCTTAATCTGTTGTGTGCTGGACGATATGGAGTCGCGCGAATTGCGTTGTATACGCGAATTTATAGAACACATCGAAAATAAGGCGGATATTTACAATGTCTTACAAATCGATTGCGTCATGGAGATTATTTTCCTCTCCACCAGTTCTAAATATACGAAACGTAGTTTGGCGAGCCTACTAACCAAACATTCCATTGAATATGCGCATCGTTTAAAGCAGGGAACACTATTGCCCGGTGAAGATGAGCCAGCCGGTGAAGGGCGTTCACTTAAGCCACAGGCTGTTTGTTCGTTATTCACATCACTTTACACACAGCGAATTGGCCGGAAATTTGGGTTTGAGATTTTGGCAAAAGCACCTTATACGGAATTTTCATTCGATGGCAAAACTTTTGCCGAACGCTTAGATCCCATACATGAGTGTAGCACATTTGAAGCTTTGCGGTTGTGAGCATTGTATCGAGCAGTATTGTTTACCAAAGATTTTTCAAATGAAAGGATAATAAAGTTATATATGTATGTAGATGTCCGTGTTATTCATTTGTATTTCCATCGATTATATGGTTTGACAGCATTGAATTGAGGCAACGGATCTTACTTCGCGGCTTTGCTGAAGAATTTAACTTAGAGTGCATCTATTAGGGTGGCGTAATATGTATGGAGGTTATTTTTTGAAAAATGTGTATACCATATTCGGATTCTACAATTAATTCTAAGCAAAAATGTTAAAGAAAGTATATCCCAAAAATGACGTTTGATGTCCCGGATTTTCGAAAAAAAAATCACTCCTCCCTAATATATATACATATATATGGCTGCCTAAATCATAAAATGACACAACTAAAAATTCAAAAATTTTCAGGAGAGCTAAACAACTTTCTTTACAAGCAATGACATGGCAAAATGCCACATATGTATGTACATAAATAATAATGGTTATTTTTCAGTCAAAAGAGACTAGGTATACCTCTGAATCCTTTTTTCTTCCTCATTTAATATTTCAAAAATCGTCCTATGACGTTCACAAAGAAACAAGGTGAGCCCTCTAGCTACCTTTAAAATTCATTAAATTCATTCTTCTCGGTCAGCCTCTAAAAACAGGTGTTCAATATTTTTTTAATTTTAAATACGTACAAGTGAAATGACCTCGGTGTTTCAAATTGTAATTTTTTCAGCGTGAAAAAAATTAATCATATATATTATTTCTAATCTATTTTTTGCAAATATCCCTTTTTCTGCTCACATAATTTACCAAAATTAATAATTAAGGCATCGTTTTAAAGGTATAAATTATCTATGCATGTTAAACGGTGTTTTATTGCGCGTGGTACTTCTTTTTTAATAGTATTTTGCAAAAATAAAATGTTTTAAACTAAAAGATTTGCGCCTAAAACTATGCCATCAGAATTATTTTATTCTAACAAGAGTGCAGTGTTAAATACAAATTTCAAATGTAGATGTCGCCCCAGATGAATAGTCGTGTATATTTTAAAACACTTTTATAAGCTTCAGCTGTATGTTTGTATGTAAACATCACATTATTTTAGGCGAACACGTGTGTATTCATACTTACGCTGAATGGGGGTTTTTCAGCATGGGATGTGTTTATTTATACACAGCTGTTGGTAGTACAATATATGTATGTACATTAGACTGGCCGCAAATTTTTTTTTCTCGAATTCTATTAATAAACACTGCCTAAAAGGTGAGGTATGGTATAAGAAATAACGTCCTATTTTTTTATTCAGATCGCACCAAGCTTTATTGACCCTCATCAAGCTTAAAAGGTTAAAAAATTTTTTCTTTAATTAATTTTTTATTTTTTTATTTTATGAAATTTCAAGAAATTAAGAATAATAAAAACAATATCAATTCAATAAAATGGACTTTTTGTGAGACGGAAATGTCTTACGATAATGTTCAACTACTTGCAGTAGGAATTGCTTATCCTCTTCGTCATACGTTAAGGTACGGTTAAAGTCTGTTATAAACTTAACTGCCCTTTCGGCTGCATCGTTCACCACTGCCACAGTTTGACATGCCGATTTCGCTTTGCGATAATCATCTTTGGTTTGCCACGTAGAAGGATCCGAATTTATAAATGATGTATTAATATTCAAAGAAATGCTTTCATCGAAAAATGATAACCCAACAATTTCCTCACTCAAGTACCACAAATGGTTTTTAATCTTATGCAACAAGGCATTAGAAACTTCTTTATCAAAATATAAAATGGCATCTTTTATTAATTTGAGATCTTGTGCTGGTGCATCTATTGCATTAATGCATGTAAACCAATATGGAACGTAAATGTTTGTCAAGAAGATACAAATACTGCGAAGGTTTTTCAATTCCGATGAAGTCAATTTGAACTGATCGCGAAACAAAAATATTTTATAGCAATATATGCATTTCGACATGAACCTAGCATGCGATGTTGCTCCGGGTTGGCGTACTTTAGTAAAGTTTGGAACATTTTCTCCAATAAAAAGCAATGACAGTTGGAGAAGCTCCTAATAATCGGACCTTGAACTTTTTGATTTTTCGTACAACCGATACACAACTTCATACAACAGCCCCAAAAACATTGCGATTTCCAGCGCAACATGCTCATGTTGTATAAAAAATTGCAAGGTGTGTGGCTGGCATCATGACGATCGGATAGTGTACGCACACTATTCATTGTGGTTCATGTACGAGTAACATAGTTCTCATAATAAAGCGAGTTGTTGCACTTCACTACAAGAAAACCAAACGAGTAAGGTCCGGTTATACTTGCATAGCACAGCAGCGCACAACATAAGAACTGTCACATACGAAATCTGTTTAATGGGATTTCCGTGTAATCGATTACTCAACGCATAGCGGCACAGGGCACAGCATAGAAGTCTGTTGAATTTTGATTTCTGTGTTATGTGCTATGCGATTTGACATTTGGCAACACGAATGTGTGTGTGCTGAGTGTGCGAAGGGTTGCACGCAAGGCTAATTTATACAGGTTAACTTACTAAACAGCTGATTTTTCACTTTTTTCTACTGTTTTACTTTAATAATGGTGCTTATATCAAACTGGGATCAATTTTGAGCATGGTGCAATATGATTTCTACAAAGGCGAACTATGATTTTGACAGAAGCACCACAGAATACACAAACAATTTACATGGAGTGTATATGTATGTATGTACGAATGTCGGGATGCGAAAACTTTTATTAATTAACCATGGTTGCACGTCTATGCGAAGTATAATCAGCTCTATGCGCTATATGTTTTGCGCTGCCCTGCTTTGCAATGCTATGCAAGTATAACAGGGCCTTAACTCGTTTGGACATATGAATGTACTCATGCAACAGTCTACTGACTACTGCTGACTATTTCTGGTAAAACTGTCAAACGATCAGCTGTTTGGAAATTTACTTCCCTGCTGGAATATATAGACTCATTTCAACATTTGTATCAGCACGTTAAGAGCAGGGTGAAAAACAGCAGCAATGTCTTGGAATTTGATTGTTTTTGCTCGTTAAGTACCGTTATATTCACTTAGCAACTCAAAGCAACGGTACTGATACTTTGTTTTAGGTGTAGAAAACGCAAGAAGGGCTCAGCAAGAGAATTTTTATCTCTCAAAACAGACATATTAAAAAAAATCATGTTCAAGGTTAAAAAATAAAATTTTCCATACATTGGGCTCAATGAGGGTCAACTAGACAACAACGGATCGGGCCAAAAAATTAAGGCCGTCTTTTTAACCCTAAACCTCATATTTTAAGAACTGTTAATATACAAATTTCAACAAAAAAAAAAATCCATACATGCTGCGGCCAGTCTAATGTACATGTATTTATAGTTTTGATCAAATAAAGGTTGTACGTAAGACCATAAAATATTGAGATATGGACTTACATAAATCAAAACGATCACGATGAAAAAAAAAATTGATTGAACGGCCGGTCGTACATAATCTAACTGGCGCAAAAATATAAATATTTTAATGAAATTTGGTAAACAGATTCTAATGGGAACAGAGAAGGTTGGGGTTGAAAATAAGGCATATAAGAATAAGGATGTATTTCGAAAAACACGTCAAACATGATAATTAAGTCACTAATAAAGCCCGAGTGATGGAATTTCATCCATGTAATGACCTTATGCCGTTATGAGGAAATATGCTGAAATTTAAAAAAATGGGCCAAGGGGAGCAAATTTTCAAAGATTTATAAGTCAAAACTCAGGAACTGTAGCAGATAAATCGATTAAGCTTCGACCACTGATTTGCTTGCCAAGGCAAACGTGTGGAAAAAATTACCCAAGTCGGCAGGGACCACATATATGTATGTATGTACATAAAAATATACATATGTAAACTATATAAAAATATAATGCACATACCTATATACATAGGTATAATAAAAACATTTTATGCGATATCTTTGTCAAACATATATGTAGGTAGTTCATTGAAAGTTCCATAAGTTCCACCAAACCAAATAAATAATAGGGGTATTCGCTATCCCTAGCAAGATAGCAAGATAGCACGGATTGCAAATATCCTAGACCAAAATATGCTACACATAGAGAGCACCCCATTGCACAGTCGTAGGAAATTTTAAGAAGCAGCTTTTCTTTTTAGCCAAAGTTACGCGTTCATCACTCACTTTTTAATAAATAAATCATTTCATTTTAGTAAATTTAATAATTACACATAAAAAATAACATTTTAAGCAATATTCGAATGCTCAAATTGAAATTGAAATTAGCAATTGGCGAATGCCAGATGACGCAGGGTCGCAATTAATTTCCTACACTTCATAGCAAATAAATATACATAGGTTTTGGTGTAGCATATTTTTGAGGTCTAGCATATTTCTGTGCGCCTGTATTTTGTTGTTGTGCGTTGTAAAACTTTGCAATCCGTGCAATCCGTACTACGTGCTAGGGTTATGCTATGGATAGCGAATACCCCTAATAAGTTTTTTAAAATGGGCGTGACAGCACAAACCATACCGACTGTCGCCACGTATGTTTTGTTATTTTTTGCGCAAGATGCGCACGGGTCCGGCTAGTCTTTTTTATTTAAATTAAATTCTTTAAAAAAATAATTGCACATAGTACGACAAATACGATTAAGAAAACAACGCACCCCTGCGCGACTTTACCGCAACAGCTCATGTAATGTGATGTACCTGAAAGCTTGTTAGATATCCCAGAAAAAAAAATGCAGTTGGTCATAAATATGTACTCAAATCGGATGACAAAAAGTCAGTGTAGATACTCAACCTTTTCACTCGAGTCTCTGGAAAAATTTTCATCCCAACTCAGTTCTCAATATAGCACATGGGTATTCATCATTTTAGTTTCATAATCATTTTGACCGAAACTCTGGTGGAACATACATAAATCAGTACTTGCTAAATATCCGTAAAAGTTCCTGTTACCGCTTTTAAACTGCCATTTGGTTCGAAACTTACCACGAATAATGATTGAGTTAAACGTTGCAACTTTTAGGATGGGATGAAGTTACATATGTACATACATACATACAGGTGAAGCTAATAAAAGCGTGCTAAAAATGACTACCAAAATACCGAAAATTGAGAATCAGATGCTCCCAATCCGGATCTATTGATAATTCTTTAGCATACCTAAACTAAGAAGAATAATTAATATTTAATTATATTTCGAAGTGTGTATAACTAACCCAAAAGAAATTACTTGCTTATTACATTTGTTTATACAATTTTATCTGCTATTAATGTCTTATTAAATTACGGGTACGTTCGCGACGGCAATCAGAACCGCAGTGTTGCAAGTATCACGTTCTTCGCGTGTTTGTGGCAACACCTGCAAAATTCAAACGTTCGTTTGACACATCAACCGTGCAGTTTGCTTGAATAATCGGCAACAGAAAATTTGTGTCTGCAATTTTTGCTTTAAAAAAATGGAAAGAGAAGGGTAAGCATGATTGCTATATATTTAATGGAATATGCAATAATATAATTTTAATAACAGAAATTAATTGCAAATACTTTTAATAATGCTGTTATAGCAATATATCAGCTGAGTATCAGCAGGCAAGTGCAAAATAAGCAACGGGGTTGCTGTACTGCTGCAATTATACATTTTCATGAACGTACCCTACATACTTAGTTGCACATACACAGGGCCGCGGAGAGGGGGAGGCAGCCAGGGCAATCGCCCTGGGGCCCGGAAGGTTTTTGGGGGCCCGGAAAGGCAAAGCAGTATTGAAGGAAAAAAGTAAAGCTCTTAAAATGTATTTAAAAAAGTTAATGTGAGCGAATCAAACAATGAGATCTAACATTTCTTTATGTACATATGTATGTACATAAGTGCTCTAGTAAATCTTATTTTATATGAAATAAAACTGACAATGTGAATTGAAAAATTTGTGTATGTTACTTTTTTACCAGATTCAGTTTATTTCTTAGGGGGGCCCGTAAACGCGAACTTTCCCAGGGGCCCGGCTCGGCTCTCTGCGGGCCTGCACATACAATCTCCGTATACACTTGTAAATAACTTGATAAAGCTTGAAGTGCAAAAGTGAAAATATAATGCGCAACATATTTTAAAAATAAAACTGTTTTAAGAAAATAAAAAAACGAAAAGCCATTCCAAAAATCTAGATACTTGGAGAATAGTAGAATATATGTATATTAAAACATGTGGAAACATAAATACATATATATTGCCAAGTTGTTGCATCTCTTCCTTTATATGATTTATGTACGTAAGTATTCGCCAATTCATTAATGGCACGCGTGACTGTTGGCTTTTTTGTAGAAATTGTCATAAAATAGTTAAACTGATCGTTCTTAAATCTCTACTGGGATATTCATTGCACACATTCTATTTGGTGTGTCATTTCAGTAGCTTAGTTTTTTCAAGAGGATTTGCGCTTAATACCCTGTGTCAATAGCAATGCTTTGTACGTACTAGGGATTCCAATCCCGGGATCCCGGGATCCCGCCCTTTTTGACTCCCGGAAATCCCGGGATTACTAGAATTTCATCCCGGGATTTTCGGGATAAAATAAAGAGAGAATATTCCCCTATTATAGCAAAGAAAAATTGTATTTTATATAATTTTTATTGGTCTCAGATATGTATACTAATGTTGCATTATTACATAGCAGCATTATTAACATATGCCCTGTGACCTATGAAAATGGTGCATTTTTCATGTGATAAATGAAACAAAAAATAATGCAACCCTTTTGTGCTAAGAACAGAAAATGTTGGTCCTTAGTCGGGCCAGTTTTACATTTTGTCTATAGAACAAACAGCCCTAAAAAATGTGTGGAATCCTTGTGGAAGAGAATAAAAAAACTTGACAGTATGAAGAAAATGCAGAATAAGTTTGACATTTTTGCCAGAATAAAAAAAGCAAAGTAAGGATTAATATTTTTGATTTAAGCAACACTACAAATAATTTAAAAAAAATACCAAGAAATTCAGGTGTGGGGGAGAATAGATATGGGCCTGCTGAGCTCGGAACTATTTTTTTTTTTTTTTTAATTTTTTGTATGGTTAGGTTTTTTTGGTTATCGCTTCATTGAAAAATTATTTTCGCGGGAGTCACAAATGGGATAATCACAAGCAGTACAGTACCTCGTTCGAAAGAAAATTAAAATTGTCGATGTACACCTTGTAGTAATTGGACATTACCTCGCTAGTCGAAATCAAAATGTTATTAACTACTTGCGATATTTGAAAAAAAAAAATTGATTTTAAAATTAAGTTTTTGTAGGAAGTTGTAAAATTCAGGAAAGTTTTATTCTTTTAAAAATTAGCCTGCTTAATTGTGGTTATCGCATTTTTGATTTCCGAAAATAATTTTTGAGTGAAGTGATAACCAAAGAAACACCAAATTACCGTTTGTTGTGAAATACGCGTTGTAAGGAAACGTACCTACGTTAGGTATTTTTAAAATCGTTAGAATTCTTGTGGTAAAATTCATTTGATAATTTCTATTTCCTGATTTTTGGCCATTTATTTCTCAAAGGTTTTTGCAATTTCCTCCCAAGAAAAGTAAATAATGGAAGAAAATGCAAAAAAATTTCAAAAATAAAATTAGTAAAAACCAGGAAAAAGTTTAATTTTATTTGAGAATTTCACATTACGTACTAAAATAAAATACGCAGTTGTATACTCGGAATTCATCTCAAAATTTCTGCATCCGATTTTTAATTTTTTTCCGAATGTTGTATTAATTTTCAGTATTTTTCGGCAAGCTTGGAAATATTCGCTTAAACGAAGTACGTCATTAAATTCTAAAAATTTGTATTGGAAATTATCAAATGATCACAAGCTTTATTATTAATATCCTAAAAGTACCAACTGTAAAGGCAAATGTTTTGTATGTAATTTTCTTTGTTGGTTGCGTTTTTTAAAGTAACTCTTATTATTAAATAATACGCATGATTTTACGCATGATTATTTTGTTATTAATGAAATAATAAAAATGGCAATAAAAATCATTTTTTTCTTTGCACTTTAAAGTTGTAGCGTTCCTCGAAATATATATTTACTTTTTTCAACCCCAAAATGTGGGAAAATAATTAAGGTCCAAATCCCGGGACAAAACCCGGGATCCCGGGATTATAAAAACAAATCTCGAAAATCCCGGGATCGTAAAAATCGGAAAAATTGGAATCCCTAGTACGTACTAGGTATATGTATGTATGTATATTAGGGTGCTTTTAATTTGTATGAAAAATTTAAAAGTTCATAAAAAGACTGTATCGCCCCCTCAATCTGTAGTAACATGGTCAAAGATATCACACATAAATTTTGGTCCCGATTGGTGGCGGTTAAGGCGTGGCGCATTGAGGTCAAAGTTCAGAAAACTCTATGAAGGGTAAAAAAATCAAAATATTTTTTTTAATTATCTAATACCCAAAATTAATACTTCTATACCCAATGATAACAAATATAAATTTTGGTCCAGATTGATGACGGTTTACTGGTGTTTCAAGGGCGGTCAAAGTTCAGATTACCATATGCGACACTAAAAATTTAAGTCTTCTATGGCAATCTGAACATTGACCCCCTTAAAACAGCACTAAACCGTCGTCAATTGGAACCAAAATTTATATTTGTTATCCTTGGGTATAGAAGTATTAATTTTGGGTATTAGATAATTAAAAAAAATATTTTGATTTTTTGACCCTTCATAGAGTTTTCTGAACTTTGACCTCAATGCGCCACGTCTTAACCGCCACCAATCGGGACCAAAATTTATGTGTGATATCTTTGACCATGTTACTACAGATTGAGGGGGCGATACAGTAAAATATCGTTAATTTGAATTTTAAAAGCACTCTAATGTATATACATAGGTACCTCAAGAGCAGCGAATGAGATTTGGTGTGTGTGATAAGCTTCGGGATTATGATTTTTAATCCTTTTCTGATACATATCTACTTGAATAGCGAGTTTAGAATTGTGCTCACATATTGAATTTACCTTTACCGTACAATAAAATATAAGCATACATACATACATACCTATCCGAGTAGGTACTTATTTTTTTTTAATTTATTTTAATTGACATTTCTATAAGCCTATATACTACCTTTACTTTTATTCATTTATCGTTCATCGTCTGTCGCTTATGCAATTGCTTATTCAGTCATGCATTCCATATCGTTGGCGCCTTCTGTGAGAGGGAAGCTGTTAATAATATCGTTAAAGAGATCTCCTCTGCCAGATGGGCAATCTAAAGTAGGGATTGTTATGGATGATATGTGATTGTAGGTACGATAAATTTTTATTTTTAGAGGTAAATTGTGGTTGAAATCAAGTACATAAATTCGACGATTAGCTTTGATTCTTTTGAATGATTTGAACGGAAGGAATTCAATTACCTAGAAGCAGGAAGTAATAAAAGTAGGAGGTACAACATTTATACTGGTATTTTTTTAAGTGTTGTGTTATGCTTTAATTCCGGTGTTTATTAAAAATTAAAGTAGGTTTTAACAATTGTATAAACTGATGTATTGTGGAACGATTTTCCGTCATCCCTTGTCAAGTTTTGTTTTGTTTGGGTTTGTATAAACTGACATTTTCATACAAATTTTAAATTTTAACAGCTTTATAATCTATTTTTTATGAATAAGGGGGTAATACTGTTTTACTATTGTACTGATATAGAGTTATACTATTTTCAATAGAATTTTTTTTTTCAAAAGTCGTCGTTCTGTTCCATAAATTTACTTGGCTGAAAGCAATACCTCAAATAATTGTTTTGATTTTTTATCTATTGCGGTCGATTCGAAACTGATTACTTTATTAATTTAACACACATATGTATGTATGTACATATATGTAAATACTATATGGTAAGGGTGTCCCTCAGTGTTGCCGCAGCCTCAAAAAATTTGGTATCAAAAATTGATACTTTCATGGTTTTTTTCGTATCACCGAAAATTTTTTGGAAAAAAACTTAAATTAATCAAAAAAACTGTTTTCGGGCTTTTAACCCGTATAACAAATTGATACGGCAATTTTTTTTCGTATCACAGAAAATTTTTGAAAAAAATTGAAATTAATAAAATAAGCTGCTTTCGTGTTTTTAACGTGACATCGTCTTTTTATTACATTTACCAATATAAAAATATAAAGATAATGAATAGTATCATTTTAGATTTTTCGAATTCAATTTAATTCAAGAAAATCAAAAAGGCTATTAAAATAATGGTTAATATAAAACATAACGCTCTTTGCTTATGCCTGTCATGGGTAGTGATGACTACTATACAGTTTGATAAAATGTTGCCCATTTTTGGTATATTCAAGACTTTCACAATACATATTTTTCGCGGCAAACAGTTACAATTTTTAGAAAATCTTAAGTATCAAAATTATTTGATGTTGATTAAAAAGTTATCAAATTTGTTCTACGTCAAAATAAAAAGTATCTACGTATCTTGGGCTTAAAAAAGTACCACATTTGATACGATTGTATAAAAACGGCATCACTGGTGTCCCTCTTGGTGTTTGCTTATTCAAAATTCACTTCCACTGACAAGGGTGTCAAAATATAAATTCCTCATTCAATAGTTTCGTCACATTCAAAACAACATAAATTATGTAACGTACAAAAAAAAAAACGAACAAAGCAAAGCGCCACTATTGCCTTCTGTAAAGTGCAAAGGTGACCCAGTAGGGAATAATGGATTAGTTGGATATAAATTTCTTATTTCGGGAAATACATACATACATACATATGTACATATCTTCGTACCATACGAAAACTAGCACATTTAAACTTTCTGACAAAAGCTGGCAATTGAAAAATTCTGTACGAAAAGTAGCACATTTGACTTTTGGTCGACGAAAAGTAGCAATAATTATATACTGTTTTTACATTAAAATTGTTGTTGTTTAAACGATCTTGTTACTTTTCGTCAGCCACAAAAAATCGTATGCTAGTTTTAGTATGGTACGACGATATGTACATACCCATGAAGACACGAAAATAAATTTGCTCAGCTTTTATCAAATCTTTTCCTAAAACTAAGTTAAAGTTAAAGTTAAGGAGTTAAAATATAGTGACAAAGCCTAAGTCGTTTCATCAAATATTTTCATTATCCATGTCTTTTACACTTCCAAGTACAAAAACGAAATTAGAATTTAAATATGATAGACTGTATAAAGTTTTGGTTATATGCCATCCTCAGATTAATGACGGCATTCAAATATTTTGGCTTTGACAGATGTACACTCAGCAAAAAACGCACGTAAATCTGACTATTTACACCTTGATTTGACTATTTTTATACTCAGCTGTACTAGTACACAGAGTATTATAGTTTTGATTTCCTAACGGTGGATTGTAACAGAATGAAATAATCGAGATAGATATAGACTTATATATATCAAAATGATCAGGGTGAAAAGAGAAATCGATTGAGCCATGTCCGTCCGTCCGTCCGTCCGTCCGTCTGTCCGTCTGTCCGTCTGTCCGCCTGTACGCACGATAACTCGCGCAAAAATTGAGATATTTTGATGAAATTTGGAATGCGAGTTGGTATCAAGACAGGAACGGACGGTATTGAAAATGGGCGAAATCGGACCATGACCACGCCCACCTCCCCTATATAGTAAAAATCGGAAATTTTGTATCTCAGTAACTAATAGAGCTGGAGTGATAAAATTTCACCCACGTATTGACCTCAGGCCCTTATGAAGAAATGTGGTGAAATTTTGGAAAATGGGCGGTGCCACGCCCACTTATTAAGGGGCAAACATTGAAAGTTTTATGAGTCATAACTCAGAAACCGTTGAAGGTATATCGATGAAATTTGGTAGGCGTGATATACTTACTTAGACAAATGTTTGGACGAAAAATTGCCAAAATCGGTTGACGACCACGCCCACTTTTATATATGGGTATTATAAAGTGGCCTAATAAAAACATTTTAAGCCATATCTCTGTCAAATATAAAGATATATCATTGAAATTTTATGGCAGGAGTCCAACTATGGACATAAAACAAAAAACACAAAAATTTTGGAAAATGGGCGTGGCACCGCCTCTTTTTAGAAACAGGAATATACGAGATTTCTTAGCCCATAACTCGACAAATAATTTATATATAATGACGAAACTTGGTGTGTACACTTTTATTACTTGTAGTAATACATGTTCAAAATTTTAGCGAAATCGGTTGACGACCACGCCCACTTTTATATATGGGAACTATAAAGGGGCCTAATGAAAACATTTTAAGCGATATCTCTGTCAAATATAAAGATTTATCATTGAAATTTTATGACAGGAGTCCAGCTATGGACATAAAACAAAAAACACAAAAATTTTGGAAAATGGGCGTGGCACCGCCTACTTTTAGAAGCAGGAATATACGAGATTTCTTAGCCTATAACTCGACAAATAATTGAGATATTATGAAGAAACTTGGTTTATACACTTTTATAACTTGTGTTAATAGACACGCAAAAATTTATTGAAATCGGTTTATGACCACGCCTACTTTTTAACAAAGATATTTCTGGAACACCCTTTAGGAATTTGTAACGTGACATCTTTGTAACTAGAAGTCATAAAGGAATGAAATTTTACACAAAGTATAATATTCATATGCTTATTTGGATGACTGATAAAAATTTTGAAAATGGGCGTGGCTACGCCCACTTTATGCAGCACTCGCTTTATATAAAGTACCTACACCGTGTTTCCATCAAACGCAAACAAACAATGAAAGCATACAGCTGAGTATCTAATGTTCGATTCCACTCGAACTTAGGCTTCCTTACTTGTTACCAATGGTTTTGCGCCTAGGATGAAAATAGTGATTCTGACTACGTTGCACTTCATACCATCATAATAAATATTAAGTAGTTAAAATGAAAATTAACCATACTCGACTTGAAGTGTTGTCATAGTAAAAACAACTATGAAAAATAGTTGTCCTAAATATGTTGAAAAATGCAGCATATTCAAATTGAATATTTTTATAGTCAAGTTAAAGTTACAACATGGTTGTTTTAAAAAATGTTCATATTGAAGCTGACTATGACATATTCTTAAGTTTACTATGATTCATATTGAAGTTCAATATGTTTTTATTCAACTCTAAGATACAGTGTATTTGTTTTAAATATATTTCATATTGAATTTAACTATGTGTCTAAACTTTGTGTGTACATATGCACATACATACATATGTATACATGTGTTTTTTTAAACCCTTTTATGTATTCACGTGGGGGGGAGCGCTGTAGCTCCAAGGTTCGGCGAGAGTGCCAACCTCTGGGGAGTGAAAAATGGCTTTAAATAAGCCAACTCATTTCCCTTGTGGAAAATGAGTTATATTTGAGTTGATCAATCATGCTATATAGCTCGAACAATGTATAAACCATCTACGAGTTACGGAAATTTGAAAAGCCGCATTCAAATGAAGGAACGAAAATCTACGCAGCATAAATTGCTTTTACTGTGCTAAATATTTAAGTTTACTATGAATGATATTGAAGTTGAAGCATCAACAGTAGTTAAAATTAATATGTTTCAACTTGAAGATGACTATTACAAATTTTATAATGACAGGTGTTAATACTTGTCCAGTTGGATTAGTATTTACTAGTCAACTCAAAGTTTTTCATATTAAAGTTGAATATCTTTCATACTTGAACGGTTGAAATAATACGTTTATATTCAGATTAAGTTGTTTCATAGTCATATTTCCGTGTTTTCATAGTAAAAAAGCGAATAGTAAAGCTGAATATTTTCATAGTCATTTTTACAATGCGAGTTTTCTCTGAGTGTAGGTACTCAACTGCATCTATTGAAAAGTCAATTCGTCAAAACTTGGCTGCAATCAAAATGCAATCCAGCTGCGTGAATTACTGATTGAGCAAATTCGAGATGAACTTATGGAAAATGTTTAAAGAAGTTGTCCAAGGAGACAAAAAAATGTCTGTTTCTTTAAGGCCATAAATTTATATTTGAATACACAAAAAATTCAAACTTTTTCGCCTATAAATATTCATGATCTCTCGTTTAGGTCGAATGCTAGCTGTGCCCTTATTTTAATTTTAAGTCAATTTGCTACTCCACTGTTTATGCTAGGCCTTTAGATGTACGGAGAAAAATGTAGGTATGATCAATAAAATATGGATGTCAGTCATATCCAAAAAAAAAATTTGTGCAACGATATAAAGGTATGGATATGACATCCATAGTTTATTGATCAAACAGTATTATCAATTTAAATTGATTTGATGTTAATATCTCCGTGTTCCTACATACGTAAATACATATACCGACATATGGCTATGTAGTTATAAATTTCTTGCTGGGTTCTTTAGTTGATCTACTGTCTGTAAATGAAAGTCACCTCGTTGTATGCTATTATTGAGGGTTAAATTGCGGCTAGCGACCATCTCTATCTCTATCAAATTGTTGTTGTGCAGCAAATAAACAAAATATTGTTCTTTTATCATTTCAATCGTTCTTATTATAGTTGTTGTTATTTTTACAAGGATACCACCAAATGATAAACAAATTATGTTTTACATACATGAACAGAGGAACAATTTGTATGTACGATGAGCCAGTTTTGAGCAGCTGTATAAACAAATTAGGTAGTTTGAAGGGTAGTGCATATCTAATATTCGTAGACAGACAGGGAAGTGAAAGGATGTGGAAGGATGTGATACTGCATTAGATAGCATAATATGTAGGTAGCGTATTTTTTTTTTACCGATACATACCAAAAGCATATCGAAACTGTGTAAGTAAGTATACCCTAAGGACTGGAGGCAACTAGAGACTAGAAAAAATAAAAATAGGTTAAAATAAAAAGTTTGAACTTCATTTTTGAGCTTTTTTCAATCGGATGAGCTTTTTTCACTCCAAAATGTTTGCTTAAAAATTGTCGCAAAAAAAGTTTAAAAATGAAGTAATCATTAATGCTTTTCGAGAGACTTAACCGATTACTCGGACAGAACACTTCAACTTGCGAGAACATGTACCTACATACATACATATGTATATAGAAACTAGTACAGCTGAGTATAAAAAAAGTCTCCGAAGTGACTAGTTATACGTTCTTCAAACGGGTGCGTCAGAGAGTTCGTAGGGGTAGAATGAAAGAAAGAGGGATATAGAGAGAAGACCTCCTCTGATAAACCTGACTTATGTAGTTATCCTTCGGGCCTAGGGTTTCGGGTTATTTCCGATGGGAAGTCGGAGGGATTGAGTTCAAAAGTCTTCAGAAGCACTAACAAGCCTAATATCTTGCAAAGTAGAATAATTATGGAAATTGTCCACAATTAAGTGAAAGCAAGGATGTCTGCCCGATATTTTAACACGCTTTTATTAGCTTCACATCTATGTTTGTATGTAAGCATTGCATACTTTAAGGTGAAACAGTATGTATTCATACACTGAATGCAAGTTTTTTAGTGTGAGATGTGCTTATTTAAGTTCAATTTGTATGTCAAAAGACTTGTTATCGACAAATAAAGTTATTATGCAGTAACTAAGTTGTTATCTTGTCAATAAAAATATGTTCGTAAATTGCATATAAATATTTCACTAACACATCATAACTAATAAGCTCGTGGGGCGCCCCCGTTTCTAACGCACTGACCTTTGACACCTTTTTTTAAAAAAAAATGTTGAAAAACATTCATTCATATAAGTAATATTAAGTATGTTGGTATGTAAGTAAAGCTCCTTTAAACATATCTCTATTAGATTCTCTACAATCCAACAAAAGCATTCCTTAGCACACGCATCACTCTGCGATTGGCGCATAGAAATTGACTCCGCCCATTTAGTTCATTCCATGCAGTTCATTCTTGGCCGCCATTATTATATTTATGGTGGCAAAACAAAAACCCCACTCAATCCAACTGGTTTGCTGCTAAAAATCTCGTTAAACATACAAACAAACATACAAGTTTTCTTTAGCAGTATCAGCCTTCCAAACAATCTGGCAACTTGGCACACCAACCACCCTGTGGCTGCAGCTCTGCGAAACAACCCTTCGTGCAATGTACACGCAAACATGCATACACTAGAACGGCTACATTCAAGGAGCTGCTGCGGTGAAGAGGGTGGTAGAATGAATAAATATGCAGCTATCAATAATATCAGGATATCGGTAACTCACGGCAACTTTCGGTTGGCCACAAAGATTCATTCATCATTCATTTAGTGTTCGATCTCGCGAACGGAGGTGATATGTGCGTTTTAATATTTTAACCGGGCCAATGTGAGTGAAAGTTCTGCAAAGCGACGGGCGCGATTTTGGCGATTAGTAATTGAAATGTTTGACTTTTATCTCCTCTTTTTGTAAAAAAAAAAAAAACAAAATTAATGTAAGAAATTAAAACTGAATTAGTTCAACCAAAGAAAATTGAAAAATGTAGTGAAAATTTTGCTCAAATAAGAGCCAAGTGCATAAGTATTAAAAGAGTTTTGCAAACACAAGAGGTAAGCACACTCGGTGCAACGGCGACAAATAAGGGTATGTTCAGAAACGCAGCATGAAACGCAACATCGGCAGTAGGTAATTATTTTTTTGATGATTGTGATGAGAGACGCTTCATGCAAAATTTACGTTTATGAACGCTCTGCTTGTAGGGTAACTATGCCGGTAACCGACCACCCCCCAGTAACCGGACACTTTTGTCTTTTACCGCTTAAAATAAGAAAACTGTTTATTTTTTCTTAATTTTGAAAACTGCAATCGAATTAGCCATTAATTTTAAACAAATTCGCCACTTGGTTTTCGTTTTATTTTCGAAAGAAATTCTTGTGGCATCACATTTAGTTTGCGTGTATGAAGTGAAGTGTGAAAACGTGTGATTTCTTATTTTTTTCATAGTGGCGCTTCATTTCTTTCAAGTTTTTATTAAAATTTATTGACAAAAGTGTTTCAAAAGGCTGTTTCATGCACAATAATGATAAAAATACGTAATAACAGCACAAAATCATTAGAAAATATTAAATATTTTAGTATATTCACCTGTCCGGTTACTGGAACGACAATTAGAGTGTTTTCCAATAACCGGACACTGTGTCCGGTTACTGGAAAGCGTTAAAAACCCTACTATGCCAGTAACCGGACACGCTTTTACTTTAGTATTATATTTAATAATATGTGTTAAAATTTTAATTATTTTCCGAATGAGTTATACAAATGTGAAGGAAAAGGAGCAGAAGCAGGTCCAGTTAGATAAAAACTTTAGTTGGCGTTAAATGCTATTCGGTCAATGTTAGGTTAGGTATTAGTGGCTGCCACCGCTCATGCAGTGCGAAGATCAGGATTTACATTTTGTGGAATAACATCCGAGGAATAAAGAGGGCAAGCAACTGATCCTAACGGAAACATAAGAAGATTTGTCGAAGGAAATAATGCACACTGTTTTCCACTTGCTACAGCGCGAACACATTTACTATAATTAAGTACACATTTTCGTAGGCCTCATGAACAGTTGTGATACCACGTATCTCTGGATTACACACCATGTAGACGGAGATTGGACGCCTATGAAAGTGAACCAGCTTATTCGCTTCGTATGAGGTAAAATGTCAAATATTTTTATGTTTTCAAGCTGTTCCAGACATCCAAAGGTGCATCTGTCGAGAAAGCGTACCTGCGCTTTATACCTCCTCCTCATCCCTGCAGTTTCGATAGAAATCGTTCCATGGATACCCATGAGGCAGTAGCCAATAATTAAACCAACTAGAGAGCCAATGTGGGGGTGACTGAGAAGAAAGATATTCGAATAAACTCGATGAGTATTCAGGAAGTTTTTTTTTGACACTGCAAGATCAACGATTCTAGATAAAATAGAAGGAAAGGTTGTAGATAATGCTTTACCTTCTATCACAATCCCTTCTGAAAAAAAAAAATGCCCTCATTACTTAGTACAGTCCGCAAAGTTTTAAATAACATTAAAAGAAATACCCCATTGGATTTCAGAGATTTCTAATTATTTAAAATAAAATACTTGAGACGGCGGCTGTCTTCGACCGGACGTTATATGTAGATACTTTTCATGAATGGGGGAATTTGCACACATGGTCTGATTTCCATTAACTTGTAATGTCCCTTTTTGTTGGTTATGTATCCAAGGATTTACTACAGAAAATAGGTTTACGTCCTTAGCCGTTTAACTGGAGAATATATATATATAGATATATATATATAATATTTATAATAATACACTGACGCGTATATAACTCCAAGGTCTTAAAGCCGAGCTTTATTCCCAATACGACGCGTTCTCCCAAATTTTTTTTTTCCTACTTATTGGGTGGCCCAACAGTTCCATTCCGGCTCCGAATGGCGAATGCATTTCTTACGAAAACCTATTTTATGGCAGAAACCCGGAGAGTATGTCAACCACTACCCAGATGTTACCGCTAGTTGTACAAATTCCAATAATTAAGTTTTAATTAATTTAATTAAATTTTTGGTGTTTGTCCGGGCCGGGAGTTGAACCCATGGCCCCTGCTATAGCAAGCGAGCACTCTACTACTACATAACAGTAATAAATACTTACATATATATATGTAAATATACATATTTTCCCTCAAAGTGTATTGAAATAAGTAAAGCATGTGCCAGGGTTGGCTTTTCTTGTTATTGAAGCCTTTTGTTTATTTATTTATTTTATATTACAATTTAAATATCTTTTCCAATGCCTTTTCTAAAGTTTTTTAAATAAAAAATGTCAATAAAACTATAAATTTGTGGTTTTTATAACGAAAAAATAAGTGTCCGGTTACTGGATCTTTACTGTCCGGTATCTGGAAAAAGTGTCCGGTTACTGGCATATTTCGACTTTTTTTACAATAATAATTTTTGTGAAAAAACTGACAGCTTTCTATGAAAACGGTTAATTTTATTAGATTTAGAATTAGTCAATGCTCATTTATTAATTTAGGGATAGTGAATATTACTAATAGACTGTAATTCAGAGGAGTTTGAAAACAAAAAATTAGTTAAGTGGTCGGTTACTGGCATAATCACCCTACTACAAAATCAGGTTGCGCTTCAAACTGAGTTTCTGAACAAAGCCTAACTGTACTGTTACATACTACTATTTTTATTAAAAATAAAAAAATGCCGTTATTGATTTGAGAAATACCGGGAAATTTTTCCATTAAAGAAGCACTTCCGGAAAAAATGACTTTCAGGAGGTGTAGGGGTTATCACAGATCACAGAACTGAAATCAAATCTTGGCGTAGACTTATAGTTTACGATATGTTTCTGATACCTGCGTGAGCCCCTCTACTCCTCTGAAAAAGTGTTTTTTCTCAGAGCGTGCTTCCTTAATGGAAAGCCGACCCAAAATTTCGATCGAAAAACCGTAAGAAATTGCAAGAAATGAAGAAAAAATTAGGTTAGGTTAGGTTACGTTTGCCAGGACACAGTGATCCCTCACATAGACCACATATGGCCGTTAGTGTGGCCAACACCGTATTGGAGGTGTTACGCTAAGCTTGGAATGCAAGATTTCGCAAGTTTTAGTATTTTGTATAGTTTCTGAAGACTATTTTGTGTATTTCAGAAAAGTTTTTTTTTGACCACTAGATTCCACAACAGGGATGAGATTTCGACAACAGGGATGATATTTCCACAACAGGGATGAGAGTACCTTCTCCCCCTTGTTGGTGCCCTCCTTGACATCATCGAAAGGCCCCACACACCCATCAGCGCCCGAGAACTGAAAATGTCCTTGATCCATCGCTGAATGATTGGAGGTATTCCGATCCATTCCAGCCCCTCCAACAGCACCTCAGCAGAGACATTGCCAAAGGCACCCAGAATATCAAGAAATACCTACACCTATCGCACATCCTGTAGTGAAGGGTCTCTTCGATATGTTGTAAAACGTTGTGATTCTTTATACAGTTTATCCTCCCTTTCGACAAGAGAAATGTGTTTTATGCAGGGACTGTAACGGTTATGAGTTATATCCAAAAAGTTGATTTTTAATCATTATTTGCTGAGTTTTATTTTCTGCTCACAAAATAAAAGTTATTTCTAGAGTTTTATTTTTCCATCAGAAAATAAAAGTTATTTCTCGAGTTTTATTTTTTTTATTTTTAAACTGAAGAAACTTTTATTCTCTGAACAAAAAAGATAAAACTCAAAAAATAACTTTTATTTTCTGAGGGAAAAATAAAACTCAGAAATTAACTTTTATTTTCTGATCGAATAATAAAACTCAAAAAATAACTTTTATTTTCTGATCGAAAAATAAAACTCAAAAAATAACTTTTATTTTCTGATCGAACAATAAAACTCAAAAAAGAACTTTTATTTTCTGAGGGAAAAATAAAACTCAAGAAATAACTTTTACTTTTCTGAGCAGAAAATAAAACTCAGAAAATAATGATTAAAAATCAATTTTTTTTTATAAAAATCGAAAAAATAAAAGTTAATGCACCTAGAGATAGTCTGCGTTACGGTGATTACATCTGTGTACTTCTTTTGCGTTTAGCATTTCTCCTTCAGTATGATTTTTTAGTCAAAATTTAAAAAATAACGATTATTTGCAATCCCTGGTTTTATGCCTTCCACCAGGCACCTCGAACCATGACTGAGGCTGTGTCGCTCCTCCCGCCTGGCTTGCGCCTTGAGGGAACCTACTCGACCGGACAACAGCCTTTGCTAGCCTTCTGCGGCCTCCCGCCCACAGTCTGCTCTGGCGCAAGCACCCGAAATAGGCATCGGGGTGGAGACCGAAGTCCATTGCCCAGGCAGCAATCTCTTGGAGGTTTCAGCCGAGGATTTTTCCCACCGAAGAAAAAAATAAATTTTAATTAAAATGACGGCAAAGATTTAATTCTTAAAATGTTCCTTTTTATGAGACTTTCCCGGATTTCGAATACATTGAGGCCATCATTTACATACTATTCTGATGGAGTTGGATACTTTAACATTCGAAAGTAAAATCGGTTAAATACATAGACATAGGACCAAAATACCTTCTTCATTTATTATCATAAAATAATCACAAAGGAAAAACTAATCTTTTTTATCTATACACGTAATAGAACAAACAAAACAAGTAAGGAAGCCTAAGTTCGAGTGGAATCGAACATTAGATACTCAGCTGTATGCTTTCATTGTTTGTTTGCGTTTGTTCGATATAGGGTGTATTTTATATGAAACGAGTGCTGCATATACAGGGCGCAGCCACGCCCATTTTCAAAATTTGTATCAATCATCCAAATAAGCATATAAATATTATTGTTAGTGCAAAATTGCATCCCTCTATGACTTTTAGTTACAAAGACTTCACGTTACAAATTCCAAAAGGGTGTTCCAGAAATATCTTTGTTAAAAAGTAGGCGTGGTCATAAACCGATTTCAATACATTTTTGCGTGTCTATTAACACAAGTTATAAAAGTGAATAAACCAAGTTTCGTCATAATATCTCAGTTATTTGTCGAGTAATAGGCTCGTAGATTTCTTTGCATAAAAAGAGGCGGTGCCACGCCCATTTTATAAACTTTTTTTATTTTTTGTTTCCGGTCTATTGTAGAACTCATATCACAAAATTTCAATGAATTATCTTTATATTTCACAGAGATATCGCTAAAAATGATTTCATTAGGTCACTTTATAATACCCATATATAAAAGTGGGCGTGGTCGTCAACAGATTTTGGTAATTTTTCGTCCACACATTTGGCTAAGTAAATATATTACGCGTACCAAATTTCATCGATATATCTTTAACGGTTTCTGAGTTATGACATATAAAACTTTCAATGTTTGACCCTTAATAAGTGGGCGTGGCACCGCCCATTTTCAAAAATTTTTGTATTTTTTGTTTTATGTCCGTAGTTGGACTCCTGCCACAAAATTTCAGTGATAGATCTTTATATTTGACAGAGATATCGCTTAAAATGTTTTTATTAGGCCCCTTTATAGTTCCCATATATAAAAGTGGGCGTGGCCGTCAACCGATTTTGATAATTTTTCGTCAAAACATTTGCCTAAGTAAGCATATTACGCATACCAAATTTCATCGATATATCTTCAACGGTTTCTGAGTTATGACATATAAAACTTTCAATGTTTGACCCTTAATAAGTGGGCGTGGCACCGCCCATTTTCCAGAACTTCATCAAATTTCTTCATAAGGGCCTGAGCTCAATACGTGGGTAAAATTTTATCACTCTAGCTATATTAGTGGCTGAGATACCAAATATCCGATTTTTTCTATATAGGAAAAGTGGGCGTGGTCATGGTCCGATTTCGCCCATTTTCAATACCAACCGTCCCAGTCTCGATACCAACTTGCATTTCAAATTTCATCAAAATATCTCAATTTTTACGCGAGTTATCGTGCGTACGGACGGACGGACGGACGGACGGACGGACGGACGGACGGACGGACGGACGGACGGACGGACGGACGGACGGACGGACGGACGGACGGACGGACGGACGGACATGGCTCAATCGATTTCTCTTTTCACCCTGATCATTTTGATATATATAAGTCCATATCTATCTCGATTATTTCATTATGTTACAATCCACCGTTATGAAATCAAAATTATAATACTCTGTGTACTAGTACAGCTGAGTATAAAAAGTGTCGCAAGTCAATCGAGTTAAACGATTATGGGCGGTGTTTCACGCTAAAGAGTTACTAAACGGAGTCGGAAAGCGCAAAAAAACAGTAATTTAATAAACATTGATTGCAACATGAAGTAAACAAATCATTAACTACCTACTAAACGGGAAAAAATGTGCATTATATAAAGCAAGAAAAAAGTCAAGAACACTTGTTCTGGTGTAAGGTGCACGCGTACGACACGCGCCGCAATCGAGCAATCTTAAACGCGAGCCCACAACAAAATCGAACGTGACGCGTGCGCACACTTGAAAAGGAATAAAAGAAACAATGTGCGCAAACTATTACTTAAATGCCAATTATTGAATTAAATAATTGTGTTTACAATCAACAATTACACCAGTCAATCGGTGCCGTTGTACATTACAACAACATAGATAACAGACGCAACACACGTTCGGGTGCCTCCCCATTCGCCAACATCACCGCAAAAATGTTCTCGCTCGACAATTTCGATTTGGAAGCAACAATGGCGCGGCACTTTTTCGAAGGTTCACAGGCAACGAATGCCTCAAGCTCCAGTTCAGAGTTCTTTTTCGGAGACGACGATGAGAATACGTCGGAAAGTGATGAAGACGATGCGTATAGTAGCGGATTTAATAGTGATCAGGAGAATAATGAAAAGAGGTGAGTAAGATGTACATAGGTGGATTTTGAGGTTTTTTTTCTATACACAGTAGTGTCGACAGAAAAATGGCCTATTGAGTATAAATCTTCAAATTAAAAAATTAACCTTTACCCTTTTATATAATATACTATATTTTGTTCCTTCCACTACAGACGCTTGCACAAAACTCGCCGCCTAAAATGCGCCTCACAAATGGCCCAGCAACGTCAAGCGGCCAATTTGCGTGAACGCCGACGGATGCAAAGTATCAATGAAGCTTTCGAAGGTTTACGTTCGCACATACCAACATTGCCGTATGAGAAGCGTTTGAGTAAAGTTGATACATTGAAATTGGCCATAAGCTATATAACGTTTTTAAGTGAGATGGTGAAGAAGGATAAAAATGGCAATGAACCGGGTTTGAGTTTGCAACGAAATTATCAGAAGGAGCCACCCAAAAAGATTATTCTCAAAGATCGAAGTGAGTATTTGAGTGATTTTTAAATAACTAACACTTTTGAAGTTATTTTTTTATTTAAATGACGGGTGTGATTAAATGTAACTGAGTTAAGGAACCAGTCCGTATATGGGCATGTTATGGTTATGATAAAGTCTGATGACAAAAGAAAAATGAGAATAGCATAAAATGTATGTATGCCGTTTTCTTTTCTTGAAACAATGTTGCCCTGCTTGATTATCTTAGTCACCTTGTAAGCTTGTGTTGTCATTCTACCGAATATTGATCTCTAACTATTTAAGAAGGCACCATTATCTACAAACTGTGCCAATTTATAGTAGGTAAGTCAAGTTACTTAATGCGATAATTGAGATATTTAAGGGCCAAAGTTTTTCTCAGAAAAGCACACTCCATTACTTTTACTCAAAAGAGGAGTTTTAAAAGGCGGATAATATCAGAAAAAGTTAAATTTTTTTTTGCACCCAGCCAACAGGATGAGTCTGTAGTGAATTCCATTAGGGCTCCCTGTGCGAAGCACTTACCCTACTAGGGAGTTTCCGAAAAGGCTCCTATAGAGCGTATGCGACGGAGAAAAGTGTCTTTTGAAGTGTATGCAAAAATGCTCCTTTGGACTCTTCAAATGAGTATTTTCGGAGTTCCAAAACGCTCCTTTATATAATTCGTATGAACTCCTTAATTTGTTTAAAGTTTGTTTTAAAGAAGGGCTACTTTGGTAAGTGTTTTCGGAGTCCCAAAAAGCTCCTATAAAATAATTCCGAGAAAGCTCCCTACTATAGCTCCTTAAAACTTCATTCGGGCTCCTTTATATACATTTTTTTTAATTAATCTATTGGATTATTATTTTTTTTTTTTGATTTAACAAAGAACAACATTGAAGATGAAAACATTTGTCGCTTACAAAAATTTTAAATTCATACCGAGTTAAAAAGATGTTCCTCTGTAAACACTCCACTGCGGAGCTGATTCGCACTAATTTTTTACACCATATTCGAAGCTCTCCGTTAAGATATTATTGTGGAGCCCTTTTCGCATTTAGCTTCGAGGTTCCGAATGTGATTAGCTGGGTAATTTAATAAGTAAAACCTTCCCACCTATATAATATAAAACCTATATAATATAAAAATTATAAAACAGGATGGAACATGTGGAAATATAGTGTTGGACTGCTTCCATGTTTATCCTGTTCATAGTCAGGGAGTACATACTTAATTAGGGCTCAAGCAGATCGCATCTCAGTAGGACCCACTTTTTTAGCATGAGGTTGTATTCCTTT
Source organism: Urophora cardui (assembly GCA_960531455.1). Lineage (NCBI taxonomy): Eukaryota > Metazoa > Arthropoda > Insecta > Diptera > Tephritidae > Urophora > Urophora cardui. Next base: position 127,953,658 of record OY482672.1, read on the forward strand.
TCTGAGATCACCTGAGCATCTTGGTATAGGTGATGTTCAAAACCATCCCATCAACATGAGGGTGGAGTTTCGATAGGCCTGAAGTTTCGTTCACTGAGCCCTGCAAGTCCCCGATCGATCGATCGATTTCTTTGTATGTTGCGAGTAACGTTTCATTTTATTTGCCGCAGGTGCGGCCGTCTAGCGTCTTGAGAATTTTGTTATGAATAAGAAATTTATTCACGATGGCGAATGGGTATATCCGCAAAGTGTATGCCTAGCTAGATTATTGCCTGCTTTGTTCATGTCATAAACAAGTTTTTGGAGGACTTGGATGGAGATAGTTCCAGGGTAGCAAAGTGAAGTACCTAGTGAAAACGAGCGGTCCAGGATTTCTCGACCAAGGGCTATCGTCAGTCTAAGCGTATTAAAATTGCCAAATTTACAAAGCATGCCTTCTCAATTCTATCACTTTAATCCCACTTCTTTAACCCCAGAAAGGTTACGGTTAAATTGTAGGCGCTTATAGGTACCGATGAGTAAATTTTACTCACTTCAGAATTTTTATCTGATTTATTTTGTAAAGTAGTAGTTTTAAATGAAAAAAAATTTAAAGGGGCACTTTTTTGTGCATGTTCACCGCAAATAGCTAATCCACAATTGCAATAAGTGGTGGTGTATCTACGTTTGGTATAACTACACAATTTTGTCATCGAATCTTAGACAATTTAGGATAAATTTGAACCGTCTCACAGGCATGGTCGCCTTGTACCTTTCCCCACAGTAGGAAGTGTCAAACATCATATGTGTTGCCAAGTGATTATCTTTGAGAGCAGCGTATAAGACTAACAAACCCAGAAATGCTTCAAGTTCGTCCATTTCCAAATTTGACAAAACCGCGTGAGATTTATCGTTATAGTTCTCCCTTTGAATGTTTATTTCTTTATTTGTATAAACCAAAATCTCTTCCAATATGCAATACTGTCCCAAGAATCCTCATCAAAGTTACAAAGCCCTAACTCCAAATTGTCTTCTTCCTCTGATTCTAGTTCAAGTATTGCATTCAAAATATTTTGTTCTGATAGCCCGCGACCTGCCATTTGTATGCTCTATAACCTTCTGCACGGTAATATAATACAAAACCAAAACATAATTCTCATAATTCAGCACAAAATATATTTTTTAGACACGTACTAAGTTAGTGATAAGTAAATATGACTCATCCAAATTAGTACGTAAAGGGTACTGATGAGTAAATTTGACTCACACAATTTAGTACGTAAAGGGTACCTATAAGTACATTTTACTCACCAACTTTTTTTAAATTGTCCCCAAGCGCGATAAATCAAACAACACCATTCAATGCTTGCGGCAGAGCCAACTAATGACAGAGTGGGCCAAGCACTGCTAGTGGCTTGACTTTCAGTGTGGCCAACCTGCTGATTTACGAACAAATCTATTCCTTATGTGAGTAAATTTTACTCACAGCACCCTTCTAGGGTTAAAATATAGTCGCAAAGGGTTAATTGCATTTTTTTCTGATTCTGATGACAATAAAAATATCAACTAAAAACCGGTTGAAATAATTCAAATTCTTAAATGGCAAACGCACTTAAAAAAGTGTAAACCAGATATCTACTTAATATTCTTAATTAAACAAAAATTTATTTTTGTTATGACAAATTAAAAAAAAAAAAACTAAAAAAATATTTTTTATATAAAAAAAATAATCCTGTAGTGATATTTTTCACCCTTCTATAGAATGCATAAACTTAAATAGAGATGATCGCCCCGAAACTAAACACTGAACGCCGGCATCCGGTTTATTTCCAAGTTGTTACTACTGCCTCGCGTTTTCCGATTTCCCATCCCGAAATCTGCATGCAACGCTAAATTGACGTTTCATTCATATTTTGCATGCGTTCATCAGCCCTCATAGTCTTTTCCGGCTGCTCGCACAGCCAGCCAACTCAACCCAACCCAACCAACCCTCTTTTCCAAACGGCATAGGTACACAACCGCTACTGCAACTTCAACGCACCAACATGTCATTCAATTTGAATAGAAAAATTATTAACCAAAAACCGTGACTAAAGATGGTTTTATTTGTGGTGGCTGCAAGAAACGTAAGGGGAAGCCCAAAGGCCCAAGAAAAAAAAAACCACGTGCAACAGCAGATTTCGGTACAACAACAACAATTTAGAGGAAATTCGCATTCGATTGTACTACGAAATGATCGACGATTTTTCCTCAACTTGCCTTGCATCTCCTTCCGTGACAGCTTTAGCACACGCAATTTTGTTTTTTTGTTGTTATTTTATTTTGTTTTTGTTGTTATTTTATTTTGTTTTTGTGTTGAGTATTTCATGAGAAAAGTGTGAAAATTCTAATTAGTTACACTTAACAGCTTATTGTAGTGCGGCTGCTGTAAGCGATTCGTATGTCTGCAGATATCCTATCACTAGGATGCAGGATGCGTGCAACTGTTATTTATAACATGATGCACCGATATATGCATGCATGTTTGTATGTTTATAGCTAAACTTAATATTATTTACCACCACCCGAGCGCATTTACAGTAAGGCTTAGTATTATGAGTCGAGTACAAACTGGTGTCTCAATGAATGGTAGATATTCATTTTTCATTGCAGTTTGCGGCGTTAAAAATATACAGAATGTGGTACGAGGTATAGCTGCAAAGTTTTTAGAACTCTACTCCTTTACGGATGCCTCTCTCAATTCAATATTTTTAACTGGAAGACATATTTCCTTCTTTTCATGTTTCACTGTTATGTGTGGAAAAATAAAAATAATGCCTCATTGATCCTGTAGAGTCCTGGGAGTCATTTTGGCGTAAAATATTTTCACTTAGCATAATTTTTTGATCTGGGATTTTTTTGACCTCGAAAAAAAAAACTGTTAAAATGGGTCCCTGCTTTACTTCTCAATTGTCTACTCAGTACAAATTAGTATGATAGCACTGGATCTAGAACAGAACGTTTTGATATCGAGTTACTAGAAAATTCACCGAGCGTAATGCTGTTTAAGTAGTTAAGAAGCAAGAAACTAACATTTTGTGTGTACTGCTCTTATTGCAGCTACATACTTCAACCTAACATAACCTAAAGGTATTCGATCGTGTGAAACATTATTCTGGCTTACGATCACTTGTTTCTGTTTTGAATAAAATTTTAATTTTCTAAATTGTAAAATGGATTAAAAAGCAGACTCGGTTGTAGGTACTTGAAAACCGCGTGAAATTATACTGTTTTCATCGAACGAAAATTCTGTAAAGATATCACAATAACCTACTGAAATATGGTACTAAGTCAAAATCAAACTCATTCCACTGTTCCACTGAGTTAGAAAAAATGTTTATAATTAATTTGACATACCTCGTATGTACATATGTACAGTTCGGTGCAAAATTGTGTCAATGTTTGAAAAAATTTTAAATTATGCATTTTCATTAGCTATTTGGCGTGATTTAAAAAAAAAATGTTTAACTTTAGAAACCGATTAATCTTTATCTCACCTGACCAAATAACCTAAAATATTTCATCTTATCTTATCTTTAATTGAGCTGGTGTTTGCAATTTTTTGCATCGACAATACATAATAGGGGTATTCATGATTGGGTGCAAATGGCCTTACATCGTTGCATAGCAAATTTTGATTGCAAATCAATTGCAAGACAACAACAAATTACATGCATGTGCAAATGCCAAGCAATTTGCAATCTGCAACACCAAAAATCCGTTGCATAGCGATATTTGCATTGCATTCATCAACAGCTGATCAAATTAGTGGCCAAATTAAAATAGAGATGCTAATTACGCCGAACCTATCAAAGTTTTGATTATTGTATCGATACTTTTTCAATGCATTAACAAAACACGTAAAAGACAAAATGGAATGTCATCTAATTTGTAATAAAATGTGTTAAGAAAAATTATCCTATTTTGCTGTGCCACTTGTGAAAGGAAATGGAAGAGTAAACTCATTCTCAATTGAAGAGTAAATTTTTTATGTTTGATGATTTGTGATTGGAATAATTATTTTTGTTGATGGTCATATATATAGTACTTCTATATTGATAGTATTCTATCTGTGCAATGTGTATGAATTCATCCAAAAATTTTGTGCAACTGGCAGTTCTGCGCATGCGCCTCAATTCCATTTAATGTCATCTGTGAATATGTGTGACAAATACATTCAATTAGTTCAGAGGCGTTTGAAAAAAAAATTGAAAGGCATCATTGTGTTCTAGGGGACTTATACCCTTTGATTTTAGTTTTTGAATTTGTTTATAATTAATATAAGAAATTTGCCACATTTATTTTGAGATGCAAACTTTTGTGAATTTTTTATGAAAATTAGTGGAAATGTTCTAGAAAAATCTATTTTCTATGCACTCATATTTTTATGAATCGCGGCGGAAAGCGTTCCATGTTAAAATACTGTGGTCCGATCCATGAGCATTATATCAAAAAGTAGAATTTTGCCGTTTGAGGGTTATGTTTGTAAAGTATGTACGTTCGAAGGCCGCCAGCACGGTGATCTAGGCAAAAGTACAGCGAATTTCTAAACTGAATAACAGGACAATTTAGACAACGAACTTTTGGACACAGCAACATATGAGGAACAAAGTTCAGACTACGTTACTCTCCAAACCGACCTCAACAGGGGACCACAGGTAATAATATAACAAGACGGATGGAAGAAAGGACTACGAACCAATCGCTATATGTTCCACATATTTACAGGCGGATAAAAGTTGGACGGGTGGGAGCTGCAGTGTTTTGTCCGGAGCTTGGGATTAAAAAATCCTTTTTAGTCCCGGACTACTGCAGTATCTTTCAGGCATTGATACGTACAGGCGATTCCCAGTGTAATCGCTTTTTTGGAAATGGTTGCTGCAGATTCGTCGTCGTCAGGCATCAGACCGCACGCATGCATCCATTGTTTGCAAATGCTTTCGTCTTTTGGAAATCTATTTACATATGTATATATATATTTATATAACCAATAATGCACTCAAAACGAAATACGTATGTAAAGCTATTTTATTTATTTTATCACTTTTATTATCACAAATATAGCACCGCTTCGACATTTTTAAATTTTTTAATACGAGAATCAAATAATAAATATGTGAATTCCCTATACCGTTGAATAAGGTTTGGGTTCCAACTGAAAGGTTTGCTTTCCCTTCAACCGGGCCACGAAATCTTAGGTTTCAGCATAAGTGGATAGCAGAATTTGTTTGGCTTTGCTACTCTCAAGCAGTAAATGGAGCATATTGTAAGTTCTGTGTCCTTTTTAAAAGTAAAAATGTGTGCGGCCAAAATAGCACAGAAATAATGGGAAAGTTGGTGGAAGAGCCGTTCAATAATTGGAAAAAAGCAAGAGAGTATTTCGCACATCATAGTAAAACTAATTACCACAAAAATTGCGTAGAAAATGCTCATTTGATTATGAAAATAGTAAGCAAGCAACATGAACCCGTTTGGCATCAGATTGACAAGATGGCCAAACAGAAAGTTTTAGAAAATCGGTACAAATTAAGGCCCATCATTGAAACAGTTTTCTTTTGTGGAAAACAAGGACTTGCACTAAGAGGACATCGGGACTGGGGGCGTATAGAGCACGCAAGTGCAATAAATGAGGGCAATTTTAGGGAGCTTTTGAAGTACAGACAGCAGTATGATACACATTTAAAGAGTGTGTTGTCGGAGAGCAGCAGTATGCAATGTACACAAGTTGGAGGATTCAAAACGAAATTATCGACATATGTGAGAAACTGATTTTAAAAACATTGTCTGAAAAAGTTAACTCCGCAAACTATTTCTCCGTTCTTTCTGAGGAGACAGCTGATATATCTGGTGTGGAACAAATGCCACTCTGTGTTAGATATTTTGATAATGGTATTCACGAAACTAATGAAGTTTTTCTTAAGTTCATTCCACTGAAGGATTTGACAGGAGAGAGTATGTCAAAAAAATTTTAGAAGAGTTGGAGAGAATTGGACTGGACCTAAATAAAATGCGCGGCCAAGGGTACGATGGTGCTGCATCAATGAGTGGTCAATTTAAGGGTGTACAATCTCACATTTCTAGGAAGTACCCTAAAGCTCTATATGTACATTGTGCAGCGCACTCGCTAAACTTGGCCGTTTCAAGTTCGTGTGGGAATGTGTATATAAGAAATTGTCTTGGTGTTGTAGGTAAATTATATGATTTTTTCAATACACCTAAAAGGCAGAGTGTTTTACAGGAGTGTCTGGAAAAATTAAAGATTTTTGACCACAAAAAATTGAAAAAAATGTGTTCTACTAGGTGGATTGAAAGATATAATTCAGTATTTGTGTTTACAGAATTTTTTGATGGAATATTGTTGGTCTTGCATCAAATATCCTGTTGGGATAATAAAAATGTTGCTGAAGATGCTAATCTACTTAACTGTGCCATACAAAAAAGTGAGTTTGTAATTGCTCTGCAATGCGTTAATCAAGTGTTTAGCAAAGCCAATGTCTTATGTAAATTTCTTCAAAATCGAAGTATTGACTTAAAACAAGCAGTTAACTTAGCCGATATAACTTTGAAAGATTTATGCTTGATAAGAGAAAATGCTGAACAAGAGTTTAAAACTTTGTTTAATATTGCTCAGAAGCAACCAGAAACGAATGGCTTCACTTTAAAAAAACCAAGGGTTTCTAATACGGATACATTAGGCGTCGAAACTTTTTACCGTATTTATCTCTACATCCCATTTTTAGATGCATTTATTTCTAGTCTTAATGATAGGTTTCTGAAACATAAAGACTTACTCACTGGATTCAAAGTTCTTTTTCCAGAAAAGGTGTTTACACTTGACGATGATGCTGTAGTTACTTTAAGAAAGTTGTATAATTTTTATTCCGATGACTTGGAGGGAGATTTCGAAGACGTTAAAGCAGAAATAAACGTTTGGTATAAAACTATTTCAAGCTCGAAGCTCGAAGATAGGCCAAATACAGTTTTACAAGCTATTGAACTTTGTGGAAAGGAAATTTTACCAAATGTATTTAATTTACTGAATATTCTAGTAACTCTTCCTATTACAACATGTGAAAATGAAAGATCATTTTATCACTTCGAAGACTGAAAACGTATTTAAGAAGTACAATTTCCCAAGAGAGATTAAACGGGCTAGCACTTCTGTATATGTATAGAGAACTTACTCCTTCAGTGGAAAGAGTTATAGACAAACTTGCAAAATATTTTTCTGTGTGCGCCACTGGGTCATATTAATTAAAATGGAAGAAACGAATTACATAATTGCGAATTTTGATTGAAACGATCTATGTAACCTACATATATTTGTGCAAATAGCGAACTCTCAAAGTAACAAAAGAGTAAAAATCGACAAATACAGATATTGATGTTATCGGTGCTACTCGATATAATAATTGTGCCTTCTCTACAAATAAGTTTGCAATGAATGATTATAAAGGTCGCTCACTATCCGTTGCATTTTCATGCAATTGCATAATTTTGCTAAACTATTTGCACCAAATTATGAATACCCCTAATGTCATAGACTCTCCTTGCATCTGTTCCAGCGTCTAGCTTCAAGCTTCTTAATAGTCTCTCTATAGATAATTGTGATAAAAATTAAGAAAAAATTTCCACTGACCGGACATTTGGACCATAACTTATACCAATCAAAATCAGTCCAAAAAATTTATTTTTCAAAAACTCTCGACGCAAACCAATGTGTTTGGGCGATAAAAGTGGCTTCTTCTTCTTAACCTTAACCTTCAATTCTATTTGATGCAGCATTCTACGCACAGTCCATACGTTATATCTTTTCTAAAAAAAAATTTTTTTAAATTACGTCAAATAACTAATGAAAAATGCATAAATTAAAAATATTTTCAAACATTGACTCAATTTTGCGCCGAACTGTATGCACGTTAATTGATGAAGCATTCATTTGCTACAATGAGTCTTCAATTTATATTTTTCTGCTTTCAGCGTTAAATTTTAGGTTTTAAACAATTTTTCACAATTTTGTGTTAATAATAAATTCGCAAATTCTGGCATATTCCTATTAATTAGAACACTTTTTTTTTTTTTGAGAAAAAAATATGATGTAAGATATTGTGGGCGTAAACGCTTGACCAATTTGATTGATGGTGATCGGTCATTTGCGTGAGCATCGCGTGAGATATGAACTCGTATATTATTATAGAATCTATAATATACGAGTATGTACCCTGCAAAAAAATGTGCGATTAATACCGAAAGATATTTGTCCCGGATTGATCTCTTTCGAGAACAATCGGTCCACAATTAGTCCCCGATTGTTCCCGTACGGGTATAAATGTAGACTAATTGTAGACCAATTGTTCCCTAATGGGTATAAATGTAGATTAATCGCTTTCATCCCAAACGGGTACAAATCTAGATTCCTTAAATGTAGAAATTTTATAAAAAATATGCAATGTATTTAAAAAATTGTAGAACAACCGATAAAACGAATTGAACACCCTTTCTTTTAATAACAATGATGAATAATAATTTTAACAAAATGTTGCCTAAAATATTCTATGAAAAAATCCTTTACATTACGCTCATATAATGCATACTCAAAACTTACATTTTTTTATTTATTTATTGAGATTTTTTTTTTCAAAAGTAAAACATTATCTATATAATCTTTATTTAAATGTATACTCTGAAAAAAAAAACGTTGTAAATCTAAAGACTTTTGCTGTTAAATCAACTAATTTCCGCAGTTGAAATGTGCCCAACAACGCTCCGTTGTTGTTTCAAAGGTGCGAGCGTTGTTGATTTGAGTCAATAACGGAGATTGTTGGAAAAAATTTTCACCTAAAAATAAATTTTTGTTTGCATTTTACTCTTCATCTTCTCTCCGCCCGGTTCCCAACTGCAAATATGTAGCCTCCGCTTGTTCTCCTATTCTTCTCTACTTCTTATCATTCACTGGTTGCTATCTTTATTTCTTATTCTGATTTTTCTTCTTTATTTTATATTCTCCTCCGAATTCGAACCATGACATCAACCTGAAATTCTATCCAATCATCACATAGTGGAACATTAAACATTATATTGAATTGTAGTAACCTATTTATACTTCCATTTCCTAAAAAGGAATCCATGAATTATTTGAATCATTGTAAAAACAAAATTTAAAAAAATTTGTTCTCATTAGTTTTGTTTACAACGGAAACTGTTGGGTCAAATACTTTTGCCGTTAAATCAACAACGGGGAGAAAATTTTTGCTAAAAATAAACTTTTTTTTGGATTTTTCTCTTCATCTTCTCTCCATCATTATTTTTTTTTGTTGGTTTTCTCACAAAAAAATATTTTCTCACAAAAAAATTTTTAAAGGCAAGCAAGTTTTTGAATCAACAACGCCCGTTTTTGTATAAATTGTTGGATCAAAAACTTTTCTGTAAAAACAAATACTTTTGCTGTTGAATCAAAGACGAAGATTCAACAGCCGAAAGTTGTTGGTTTAACTACGGGTATTTTTTTCAGAGTATGCATGAACATTTACATACAATTTTTTAAAGATTGTTATTAAAAATTGCCTTGGCGAGCAACTTGGAAAAATCTACATTTGTACCCGTTGAGGATGAAAGCGATTAATCTACATTTGTACCCGTTCAGGATGTAAGCGATTGATCTACATTTGTACCCGTTGGGGATGAAAGCGATTAATCTACATTTGTACCCGTTGGGCATGAAAGCGATTAATCTACATTTGTACCCGTTCGGTATGTTAGTGATTAATCTACATTAGTACCCGTTCGGGTATACAAGTTGAACAATTAGTCTCTTCATAGGACATGCTCGAACAAATGCGATCAATTCACTCCATATAAAGGGATGTAAAATTGTATTAGTCGCATGCTCCCTTGTGATTGATCCCGGACACGTCCCGGATTAATCGCATTTTTTGCAGGGTAGATGCACGCATGTTCCTATTACATTTTGTTCATACACATAGTATGTATGTATGTATGCATTGTGTCATAATTGGATCAATTATTTTGGACAATTTATCAATGGACTGTTAGACAATTGCTTGGAAGTTTAAGGCATGAGGGTTGGAATGAAGTTGAAATTCGAATTTGGTTTAAATATTCGAAATCGCAGAAAAATAGAAACAGTTATAAATTGACACGTTCTATATCATTAATTAAATACAAAAATAGCAATTCAACGATAACGAAAATCATAGAAAAGTGGTCATTAGTTAGCTTTATTAGATTGCGTAAAAAATTCTGTAGATGGTTAACTGAAAATTAGAATGGAAGTGAATGTCTAGAAAAATATTCAAGAATTCTTTCAAAAAAGCTGCTCGTATCGAATTCTTTGCTTGTGTGTGTGTTCAAAATTTATTATCCTAGTAGGTAGATAACTACCCAACAGACCAAGATGTAAGCGAAATGTAATAGGACTTGAGAACAAGCTTATAACAATTGCCCATTGTAAGCTAATTGCAATACAGTTTTTATAAGCTTAATTGTAAGCTTATTCACAAGCATGATTGTAATAATTGAGGAACACTTACTTAAAAAGCTTGAAAACAATATTACGATAAGCTTACTTTATACTTGCAATGAAAGCTTAAAAAACTATTAATAATAACATTGTTTTAAGCTTGCTGTAAAATTTTTTTAAATTTTGGTTTTACAATGATTCATACAATTCATTGATTCCTTTTTCGAAAAGGGAAGTATAAAAGCCTCAATAATGTTCAATATAATGTTGAATGTCCCACTATATGATACCGTTGGATTGAACTTCAGGTTGATGTCATGGTTCGAAACAGGATGAGAATATAAAATAAAGAACATTGCAGTAAAGGTGAAGAAGGAAAGAAAAAGAAAAAAAAAGCAAATAAAAATTTATTTTTTTCTACTATTTATACATACAATTATATTTATAAGCTTACAATAAGCTTTCACAAGTAATATTTTTCTACAATTACATTTGTAAGCTTATAAAAAGGGTGCCGTTTTGATTTTTCTACAATTGTTCTTAAGACTTTTTCAATACTTTACAGAAGCTTTCCTCAAGCTTAACGCTTATATTTGTAAGCTTGTTATAATATTATTCTCAAGCCCTTTGGTCTATTGGGTAGAAGCGTAGAAACTTAAATAATTTTGATTTGTACAAGTATTATCGATATAACATCTTTGTAGTGATTCAGCAAAACAAATTGTTAAACAATATAAGAATGAATCCATTCCACAATATGACCACATACATAGGTAACAAATATTATACAAATAAAAACTGATAAGAAACACAACATGCAATAAAAATAAAGCAAAAATAAAACAACAAAAATAAAACAACAAAAATAAAACAACAAAAATGTGAATAATGAAGTGGGGAAAATCGAAATAATCGCGTCGTGGGAAATTCACTTTGCGGCAACAGCTGACGACTCAAAGGCTCAAATCATTCATTCGTACATTGTACATTCAGAATAGTGAGTTAAAATGATATTAAAGTATGTTTAGGTAAAATGGAGTGAAACATAAAACACTTTAAATAAAACTTGAATAAAACGAAAATTGGAAACTGTTAAGGACTTCGTATATTTGGGAATCAGCATTAACACCAAAAATAATGTCATCACGAAAATCCAACGAAGAATCACTCTTGCCTATAAATGCTACTTTGGACTAAGTAGGCAATTGAAAAGTAAAGTCCTCTCCACGCCCTACAGGACGCTCATCGTTCCCCTGATATAGAATTTTCAGCTCAAATGAAATTTTTTTCAAGTCCAGTGAAACTTTTTTCAGCTCAAGTGAAACTTTCTTCAAGTCAAGTGAAACCTTTTTCAATTGAATTGTAACCTTTTTCAATTGAAACCATCATTGATGATGGTGCTCCGGCCTAGAAAGTATCAAAACTCACTAAAGGCAGCAGAAAAGGGAGACCTCCGCTGCGCTGGGAACATCGGGTGAAGACTGACTCGTCCTCCCTTGGTATTTCCAATTGGCGTCAGGCAGCATGAAACAGAAACGACTGGCGCGCTTTATTGGACTCGGCCAAAATCGCTTTATTGCAATCGACCAAAGAAAATTATTTTGTCACGTGATTTTTCTTCCCGCCGAAAAGCGAGCATAAAAGTAAGCGGAGCGCCACTTCCTTTGGAACTCACGTAGGTTTTAAGATGAAACCAATCCCGTGCAGAAATCTTATCTAACCGAAATAAAGTTTGAGTGAAGTCTCTTCTAGCGAACGCAAAAAAAAATTCTATCCTGACTGCAGTAAGTTTGATCGCCGCTTGCTGGGTTAGTCAAACAGTGAGCACTATCCACATTGGCAAGGCATTGCTCTATAAACAATTTCCTTGTAATATTTTTCGAACTAAACAAATTTAAACTGAAATTCCAGCGCTCGATTGGGGATTGAATACCAAGTGATTCTGTTATGTAGAATCAATTGTTATGGAAATGTTGGATAATCTTTCCTTTTCTTCGGTTGCAGTTTTTAAGTTAAATTTCAGTCGTTTCGAACCGTCAATCGTCAACAATTCGTTGCAAATCTGGACTCAGAAAACGCGCAAAAATGCACCGAGGTAGAAATACATTGTTGTAATCTCTTGCAACAACTCAGTCTTATTTTAGCTCACCTTTAGTTTAATGATGTATGTGCGTACATATGTACATATGTATGTATGTATGTATGTATGGATGTATTTCATATACATATATAATACAATAAAAGGCTTAAATTTAGGCGCCTTAATTTCGCCAATGAAAGTGTCAACAATTTTTAACGCCCAAACAATTAAAATGCCAACAATTACATTGAGTAGGTACAACAACAATAATAATAAAAGCAAAAGCAGTGAAAGGTAACGAAAAACTCCAGAATCCTTTCGTTGCTTGCGATCATTAACATCGTCGTTTTTATTACGCGTTACAGCTATTTCTGTTGTTGTTGTTGTTGCTGTTGTTACTTTGGTAATCAAGAATCCATTAGCAGTAACATTACAACCCCATTAAAAGGGCAATAATGTATGTATGTACTGAGGTACATAAGGGTGCAACATATCCTTATCTTCATACTCGTACTCGTGCGCTCTTCGTATCGTATGAAGATGATGATGATGATGACGTTGCTCTTATTGTTGTTTTTATTGCTGCTGTTGCTGTCTGCATAATCACTGTTAGTTATCCTGCATGTTTTTTTTTGTTAGTTTATTTGTTCGTTGATTTGTTATTGCAGCTGCACGCTGGGCTGTAATTACGTTGCCGCAAGTACTGCCTCATGGATATGTATGGTGTTGTTGTTGTTGCTGTTGCTTTGCTCTCGTTTCTGTTATTGTTTGACAAATAAGCCCAAAACGTTGCAGTGTCTCGCAGTTACTGATTGCCTTTTGGCACTTTGAATTCGGAAAGTGATTTTATACCCAGTAGTGAAGTCGGTAGTCAGCGACCTTGCTACACAAATTAAAGGTGTGCGCAAAGAAGAGAATATACAAAGCGAAGGAGAAGCGAAAGGAGAGGGGAGAAGAAGAGCCAATGATTTATCAGGAACATTTTAAGTAAATCTACATTTACATCCAGGAATTCTTAAAGCGCTTCTGCAACCAAACAATACTAATTCTGTAATTTTTTCCTGCGGATAGTTTAGGCTGATATTTTTTCCTGGTACCACACCTTCATAGGTTAGGTTGGCCGGATACAGTGATCTATCACATAGACCACTTGTTTTACCAACATCGTATTGGAGGCGTTATGCTAAACTTGGAATACCAAACTTCGCAAGTTTTAGTATTTTGTGTATTTTCCGAAGAGTATTTTGTATATTTATGAAGAGTATTTGTTGACCACTAGATTCCACAACAGCGGTGAGAGTACTCTCGCTTGTGGGGTGCCCCTATCGTCGAAAGGATCCACCCATCCGTCACCGTTCGACAATTCCGAAGGTCTTCGATCCAGCGCCATATGATTGGGGGTATTCCGATCCATTCGAGCCCCTCCAACAGCACCGCAGCAGAGACGTTGCTAAAGGCACCCGAAATATCAAGAAAGACGCCTATCACACTCCCTGTATGGAAGGGCCTCTTCGATAAATTGTTGTTGTTGTTGTGATTCTTTATACTGTTTATGCTCCATCACGACAAGATAAATGCGCTTTATGCCTTCTGCCAGGCATCTCGAACCATGGCTGAGGCTGTCTCGCACCTCCCCCCCTGGCTCGCTCCTTGAGGGGACCTACTCAACCAGACAACAGCCTCTGTTAGCCCTCCGCGGTCTCCCCTGCTGCAAGTACCAGGAACAGACATCGGGGAGGAGAGACGGAGGCCCATTGCCCAAACAGCAACCTCTTGGAGGTCTCAGCCGAGGATTTTTGCCGCCCTACCACACTAGTCAGAGCTATTGAAAAACGTTCATTATCTAGTGGTGGTAGTTGAGATAGTAGCCTCATACCGAGTATCATTTGAGGGTGACACTTGCTTTGTTCTCGTTACCTAATAATCAGCATTTATGATGTTGGGAACCGAACTGGTGCCACTGCTGGGTATAAAATAATCATGGTTTTTTACGTGACAGCGCACATTGCGTTAAAACCATCGGATTTGTAGCAAAATAGAATTAAAGTTTAAAAAATGCAACAACGATAAGCGCAAAGCATAAGCTGCCAATCAACGCGAGCTATTCTCTTTGAAACAGAGGGTAGGAAGATGATGGCCTGAATCCTTCGGCTTTTATACATATGTATGTACATACAAATATACAATGAAACATACATACATACATATGTACATACATATGCATTTCATTATCATTCGCAAAAGAACACTTTATTCCCCTGAGCAGTTTAAATGGCTTGACATTTTGAGGGCGTTTCGCTATGTTCCACGCCACCAGCCTTCCTGCCGGAAACCGAACACACACAATTTTCCTGCAATTTGTTCGCTCTGCTCACAAGTGTTTTGTGCGGGTGGCGCACTTTTTGCCAGATGCTGGATTCACTTAATTCCCATGGATGTATCTCAATGTGAAGTTTATGGTACACGATTGTGGAAGATTCAAGTGTTTACACTTGAACGGTAAATGGATTCGAAGTTCTTTATTTACTTTGTTTTGAGTTTCTCTACTTTTTGTTTCTATTGTTGTTGTGTGTTTTAGTTGTTGTAGGGCATTGTGAGCACACTTAATTTGTTGTTAGTTGGTGTGAAAATTCGCCAGGCGTGTTGCCTGTCGCCAAACCCCTCACATAGTACATCTCATACCACTCACCCACGCAAACAACGGAATAATCAAAGATGTTGTCCATCACGAAGTTTAGTCAAGCAGAAAACTGTAAGGAAAAGCTGTGAGTATGCTGAGCTTCTGCATACGTTCGGCTGTTTCGAAAGCTTTGGCAAGCAAATAGGAAAACTCTACCTCTTCCTTGCCGGCAATCATTTCAGATGTAAAGTATTTCTTACAATTAATCACTTTATAAAGACTTTCTGAGCAGACCCCTAAAGAAATTTTATGGCGAATAATTTCTAGAGCATTTTTACCTTTGGCGACTTTAAAAATATTATTTTTTCACGCTTTCAAAAACAGAGGTCAAAATAACCCTTTCGTGGTGGAGTTAGAGTGCTGAAATATGCTAGAAAATTATTCGCCATAAAATTTCACTAGGACTCAAAAAATATCTTTGTAGAATGGTCCTAAAAGACCATAGAAAGCAAGAAATATATGTATGTATATTCCTCGGAATGTTAAATAAGTTTTATTTCGGGCTCGACTGAAGCGATCGAAATACTTCTTTCACAAAAGATGAATGATTTTTGACGGCGTTTAACATGCAGGCATAAAAAAGGTACATAAAATTGGTATAAACTAAGTACTGGGTGGCTGTGACCCCAAATGGCGCACATAGGGTTAATAAAATTATATGGTTGAAACCGAAAAGACACACACACACGGAATATAAATACCGAAGATATGAAAAAAATTTATTTGGGAGACATAAAAATCTTTTCCATAAAAACATCATATAGGGGGAGGCCGTCCGGTGGACTTTTATTTGGCGAGGCGGCCTAATGTATGTATTTACATATGTATACGTAAGTTGAATATGGATTGAGTTACGGGTGGTCGAAGAGGTTTGCCGACGGTACTGAGTGGCCAGTTTAAGATAATACTAGGCGCCTTGTAATACATACACAGGTCTCCTTGCCTCGTTTTCTCAAGATCTCGTTAGACAAATAAATAATGTACTGTGATTAATAGAAAACTTTGGAGATGAGCTGTTTGAAATTATCTGACAATTATTCACTTATGAACATACTTTGCTGGAGGAAGGGGTGGACGGTAGATAGGGTTGGTCCCCATACGAAAAAAAAAAGTTGTAAAAGTCCGCCCCTAAATTTGAAGCTTATGTTGAGAGGGTTAAGGGACACAAAAAAAATTTTTTTTGATCCCGCGAAATACCGCCGAAATCGTTTTTTTATTGTAACTTTGTTATTTTTCATCCGATTTTTAAAATTGATACGTCATTATTTTCGTATTTTGCAGCTCTACACTTCCTTCTAATGCTCTTTTGAGCTCTGAAGTCGTTTTCACATAGTTGGGTCAGCTAACTTATTTGTATGTCCATGAATTATCCTTTTTGTTTTGCCAAATGAAAGTGCTTCAAAATTCATGACAATGTTGCCTTGAAACGGTTTTACTAAATTAATAAACAAAGAAGTTACGTCACTACGAATATCTAACGTAGCTATTATTAAATTTATTTTTTAAGCAATTCAATATATGTAAAGTTGTAAAAGTCCGACCCTAAATTTGAAGCTTATATTGAGAGGATTAAGGGACAAAAAAAATTTTTTTTTCTGATCCCGCGAAATTCCGCCGAAATGGTTTTTTTCTTGTAACTTTGTTATTTAACATCCGATTTTTAAAATTGATACGTCATTATTTTCGTATTTCGAACCTCCACATTTCCTTCTAATGTCCTTTTGAGCTCTGAAGTCAAATAACAAAGTTACAATAAAAAAAACTATTTCGGCGGTATTTCGCGGGATCAAAAAAAAAAAAAAAATTTTTTTCTTTAATCATCTCAATATAAGCTTTAAATTTAGGGTCGGACTTTTACAACTTTACATATACTGTATTGCTTAAAAAAATTAGTTAAATAATTGCTACGTTAAATAACTTCTTTGTGAAGTAACTTCTTTGTTTATTAATTTAGTAAAACCGTTTCAAGGCAACATTGTCATGAATTTTGAAGCACTTTCATTTGGCAATACAAAGAGGATAATTCGTGGACATACAAATAAGTTAGCTGACCCAACTATGTGAAAACGACTTCAGAGCTCAAAAGGACATTAGAAGGAAGTGTAGAGCTTCAAAATACGAAACTAATGACGTATCAATTTTAAAAATCGGATGATAAATAACAAAGTTACAAGAAAAAAACAATTTCGGCGGTATTTTGCGGGGTCAAAAAAAAATTTTTTTTGTGTCCCTTAACCCTCTCAACATAAGCTTCAAATTTAGGGGCGGACTTTTACAACATTTTTTTTCGACCCTATCTAGTGGACGGGTATTTAAATATAAGAATTACGAGCAACAACCTAAGATTTGTTCCTACATTTAGTGTATACGTATTATTAATTTTATATATGTATGTTTTCACTCACATTTTCTATCTAATTTTTAGGCGGTGGTGTTTCCCATTCCCTCTCTTGGTATCGCAAAGGTGATCGCTACCCGGGCAGCAAGTTATACGCACGAACTTGGACACCAGAACCAGATCCACGTTCACCCAGACATGATCATCATCAACAGCAGCAGTCACAGCATCACCAAAATCATAACGGTCTGCATCAAACATTGGCTAGTATGCCATTGCAGCCACAACAACAACAACAAATCACAGCATCACCACAATTTCACAATCATAATCAGAATAGTAATCAAAGTGATGAATCGACAAGTGGTTATGGTAGTAATTTGGGTGAAGGCACCACTTGCAACGGCAGCGGCAGCGGCAATGGCAACAACAATACTAGCAGCGTGGGCAGTAATTCGGCGGATGGTTATTGTAATGGAGCTGCGGCTGCTGCTAGAATGGATGCAAATGGCATTTAACCCGGCGTCTCCTCAAAACAGAATTCTGTCATCACAAGCACCATTATAACATAGATTTCAAATGGAGACCGCCTCTGTCTTCTGGTATAACAGAGATGCCAAGGCAATTGCTTTAACAAGATTGCCTTAACATGAGCTGTCAGTTTGGTGATTTGACAGCTAATTTTTCATTTCAACGAAAAATTCACAGTGGCAACATCTCCACATTGAACGTGAAATTTCGCACGGCGTCCATTTGGCTTGAGTGTTTGGGCTTAAAAAATAAATAAAAAGAACATTAAGTGCATATATACAGTTTGCGAGCATCATCGCCAATTTTAAACAATTTTTTTTAACTTTCTAAGTGCTCCTGCGTACACGGCATGCCAATTCGGCGCCATTTTGCAAATTATGTCTAACATAATGAAGTGCCCACGCATATGCAAACATGGATTTTAGACATGATTCTGGTAGACAAAATTAACATAATTTTTGTTTTGTGGAGTTTTGGCGTAAAGACTATGAAGCAGAGGCATCGAGAGAATAGAAGAGACAATGCAGAGTGCAATTTATGAAAATTTAGAAACCAAAGATAGAAAGCGAGAAGACTACAGTTGTCACGAGCGTTAAGTGTGTTTGAAGGAGAGAGAGAGCGAGAGAGATTTGAAAGATCGAACCCGGAAATGATGCTAGTCAATAGAGCAATGATTTGAAAAAATAAAATGCGGAAAGAATATTAGAAATTTCTTCTTCTAAGAAGGGGCAGACGAGCGCGCTCTAGCGAAAAAAAAACAAGTCAACTAAATACTTTTAAAATGTTGAGCTCAAAACATACATATTTACACACGTAAAAAAATTCTGTGGTATATTAATTTTAAACTAATATTTATATTTATTTAATTAGTACCTACTAAGACTATCTAGTTATACTAGTTAAGATATTTTAATCTATTTCTTTAGAAGCACTCAACAATTAAAACCAAATCGAATGTCGGTTCAATAAAAGTTACAAGTTGATAAAATTTGTACATATGTATGCATGTATGTCTGGCACGTAGCCAGGGGGGGGGCTAGAGGGCTGAAGCCCCCCCCGAAATAAGGAAATTTTTTAAATAAATCGCAAATAAAAAAGATTTATCATTGACTGAATCTTTTGAAACTCTTATACACAACTCAGCTCAAACCTATAACAGTCGTACGCAACTACACTGGACGGTGACTGACTGTCGCCGTTTCGTCAGCGTTAAGATCTATGCGAAATACAAAAAAATATGGCACGCGCCAAATAAAACATTTACATTCAATTTATGTAGTGAGTATTTTAGATCAGTGATGCTCAATTGCGAAAGACGCAATAAAATACCAAACACCAGTGATGTCATTTTCACTTCGATCGAAGTATTTCACTTCACTTTTATGCCCGTCACTTCGACACTTCCCCTTTCCCCAAATCACTTCGATTTTGATCAATCAGAATTAACTTACTCTTATAATTTATTCTTACAAATCGCTATCTTAGAGTGCAAATTGTGTAACTCCTTTTTTTCAAACTTTGTAGGAGAGACAAAAAACAAAAAATAAAAAAATTTTGAAACGAAAAAAAAATTTCTGTTCATGTAAATGTTTTGGATCTACACAATTTTCTTCGCTTTTTGGACTTACACAATTTGCGTATGACTGAATAAAAACGAGTAGAAATATGACAAGTACCACAGACTTGTTTAGTGTGATGCGCAATTGATTTTTTTAGCGTTCTACATAAAAATACACTTTTTCATGAAAGTGGACTTACACAGTTTGCACTCTAAGCTAGCGAAATACTAATAAAAGTTGCATATGCAATTATGCAAGAGGTAAATGTTTATAGAATAATAAGATATGGCATCCCTCATTGAGATGAATAATCGATTTTTTAAAAGCTCCTCTTATCTCTAGGGTTTTATCGCTTTTTTTAAAAGTTTGACACAAGGCCCCGGAGCGGAGTTCGAAGCAAAAAAAAAACATTGGCAAATAATAGCTCGTGCACAATTCATTTAAAGCAAAGTGAAATTCCAGATGCTTGCTGCAATTAACACTTTGACAATTTCCACTTACTTTTTTGCTTTGATTTATAACACTGATTTTGTGCAAAATATTCTGGGAATCGACTTTTTTCTGCTTATTTCAAATGATATTTTTTACTCTTTATTGTTCATTTTACGTAGTTGCGCGAAATCGCTAATATAAATGTAGATAAACAAAGAATACACACACACATATGAATTAATGTATATCATTTTATTTCTTTTGAATTTTCAAAATAGAAATAATGAATATGAAATGTTTTGTTTATTTTTTTTTTTAGAAAAAAAAAATAACCCTTAACAGCCAAAAATAGCATTCAAATGACTATTTGCTAATTTCTACCATTTTTCCGTTTCTTGATTTTCTGTTCGTTTTTCATTTTTTCTAAATGTTGTGCTAAACACACTGTAGTTCGATTCGAAAGAAAATTCCATATTCCATATAAACTATATTCTACAGTTTACGAATGTGCTTTCGAATTTAATTTCACTTTAGAATAGAACTACAGAGTGCGGGCCCAGGAATAAAAAGATCTCGTATTTATATACATGAAACAATATAAACAATTGAATATGCTGCATTCATATACATATACATACATATGTACATAATGTACGACCGCCGCGCTTCACTTCGATTTACTTCGAATCACTTCGATTTTTCAGCCGCTTCACTTCGCTTTAAAATTTGGCGATGACAACACTGCCAAACACTAGTGTTTGAGCGATAATTCTGCTACTGCGAAAAATATTACACAAACACGAAAGCGACTGAACACGCCCTGCAGGGAATTCAATAACTAGTGAGCAAAATTTCTAGTTCCGAACCAGCGCAAAGGTGTCAAAAGGGAACTAGATCAATTGTAGTTAGACCCTCACCAGTTCAGGAGGAGTGAATTGAGTGACCATTATAAGACACACTTTGATTTGTATGCAATTTCAAAGTGACAAAAATTCTATGAAAATTTTTCGTTCGTTCAATTTCCGTCGGCTTTGTATATTTTTGCAATTCTCAGATGTTTAGTGAAGCGTTTTATATAAAGAGTTTTCTATTTGCATCTTAACTTGTATGAAATGAAATGTTCCCCTAATTATGCTTTTCCGATCCCTCAGGCTTATTTTTAATTTTTTTTATTTTATTACTTTTTAAATATTATTGTAAATTTGTATTAAATAAATAAATAACAAGTAAGGAAGCCTAAGTTCGAGTGGAATCGAACATTAGATACTCAGCTGTATGTTTTCATAGTTTGTTTGCGTTTGATGGAAACACGGTGTACTTTATATAAAGCGAGTGCTGCATAAAGTGGGCGTAGCCACGCCCATTTTCAACATTTTTATCAGTCATCCAACTAAGCATATGAATATTATTCTTTGTGCAAAATTTCATTCCTTTTTGACTTCTAGTTACAAAGATATCACGTTACAAATTCCCAAAGAGTGTTCCAGATATATCTTTCTTAAAAAGTAGGCGTGGTCCTAAACCGACTTCAATAAATTTTTGAGTGGCTATTAACACATGTTATAAAAGTGTATAAACCAAGTTTCGTCATAATATCTCAATTATTTGTCGAGTTATAGGCTAATATCCCTTTGTGTAAAAAGAGGCGGTGCCACGCCCATTTTCCAAAATTTTTCTATTTGTTGTTTCTGGTCTATTGTAGAAATCATACCACAAAATTTCAATGAACTATCTTTACATTTGGCAAAGATATCGCTTAAAATGTTTTTATTAGGTCACTTTATAATACCCATATATAAAAGTGGGCGTGGTCGTCAACCGATTTCGCTAAAATTTTCAACATGTATTACCACAAGTAATAAAAAGTGTACACACCAAGTTTAGTCATTATATATAAATCATTTGTTGAGTTATGGGCTCAGAAATCTCGTATATTCCTGTTTATAAAAAGAGGCGGTGCCACGCCCATTTGCCAACATTTTTGTGTTTTTCGTTTTACGTCCGCAGTTGGACTCCTGCTATAAAATTTCAATGATATATCTTTATATTTGACAGAGATATCGCTTAAAATGTTTTTATTAGGTCACTTTATAAGACCCATATATAAAAGTGGGCGTGGCCCTCAACCGATTTCGGAAATTTTTCGTCCAAATATTTGACTAAGTAAGTATATCACGCGTACCAAATTTCATCGATATATCTTCAACGGTTTCTGAGTTATGACATATAAAACTTGCAAGGTTTGACCCTTAATAAGTGGGCGTGGCACCGCCCATTTTCCAAAATGTCATCAAATTTCTTCCTAGGGGCCTGAGCTCAACACGTGGATAAAATTTCATCGCTCCAGCTGTATTAGTGACTGAGATACCAAATTTCCGATTTTTTCTATATAGGAAAAGTGGGCGTGGTCATTGTCCGATTTCGCCCATTTTCAATACCAACCGTCCCAGTCTCGATAACAACCTGCATTTCAAATTTCATCAAAATATCTCAATTTTTGCGCGAGTTAGAGTGTTTACAGACGGACGGACAGACGGACGGACAGACGGACGGACGGACGGACGGACGGACATGGCTCAATCGATTTCTCTTTTCACCCTGATCATTTTGATATATATAAGTCTATATCTATCTCGATTATTTCACTCTGTTACAATCCACCGTTATGTGATTAAAACTATAATACTCTGTGTACTAGTACAGCTGAGTATAAAAATATATAAAAAAAATCATCATCCACCTTGACACCGATAGGATTCGAACCCGCGCCCCTCAGATTGAAAGGCACATGCGTTAGCCAGTCGGCCATCGCGCCACTTGCATGAAGTGTGTCAAAGGCTGCACTTAAGCGGCAGATGTAAAACTGTAGAATTTGTAGGTAGTTGTAGCTCAGAACTATCGAAATTATGCCAATAAACGAACTAGTGTAAACTGTAGAATTTAGCACTAGTTCGGAACTATCGAAAATGTAGTGCAGAGGGTGACAATTGACACCGCCTAGGACATCGCCGTGTTAAATTCGCCAGTTGATAACATGCAAAAGAGATTTAGCTCGCACTAGTAGTGTCGAAAAATGCACTAGAAGCGACCTAATTCGGAACTAGGGCGTACGCTAGGTCTAGACCAGACATAGGCAGCCCATACCACAATTGTGGGAAGTTTTTATATTTTTTTACTTCAGCCCCCCCTGAAATGAAAAGCTGGCTACGGGCCTGATGTATGTATTGATTCACCACTATATCCTTGCCAAGAAACTGAGACTGATTGGCCTTCCCAAAACAACTGGGCATTTTATAGCAGATGACTTACGACTGTGTTTAAGTCCCCATCCATTCATAAAAGTATTTTGACGCGTTGTAAGAATTTCAAAATTCTTGTATGTATGAATGGATGGGGACCTCAGGAATGTGTTTTTGGGGAAATTTACATTTTGGCAAATATGTCACATATGCAGTATTGTTCTTGGTCGATGCGCGTTTTTGAACTTTAAACGACGATATGTGTATTAGATACGAAGAATCCTACAAACTGCATAGAAAACTACTGAGCGAAACCCCGCTTTCCTTAGATCTTAGAAGCGACTATAGGTGCTTATAATTTTTGTTGTTTCTGCTGCTGCAGAAACTTGTATAAATTGGTATGTACTCGTATGCACGTACCTACAATCATGCATAATTATGACTATTATACATATCCTTGCCACATTCTAAATGTTTCACAAATCCAGGTGTTCAATAAATTTGTATTGGCAGCTGATAAGATGTATGTATGTTTGTTGCGTTAAAAAATATTAATAACACATAGTATAACATATGTATCTATGAAGGTATGTATGTATGTACATATGTACATATATACATAGATATACACCACAAAAGGAAAGAGCTATTATATCGTAACTGACACGCAATAAAAATCTATTGAACAAAAGTAAAGGTAATAGATAGAAAAGGGGGATTGTGGTGGTGTCGCTGACGACAATGAAATGAACTGGAACTGCATATGTACATACATATGTACATACCTGCGTTTAATAACAAAGTATATTTTTAACCCTAGTTGACATGGTGAACAAGTGCAACAATTATCACGAAATTTCATGAATTATTATTCTTACCTTCATACATTTAGGGTGGTCCCCAAATGTATGAAGACAAATTTTATATCATATTTCCTCAACCTCACCCCCTAGGTCAATGCTAATATACTCGAAGATACCACATGTAAATTTTTGTCCCGATCGGAAACGAGTAAGGGGTTTCGCACAGGGGTTCCATATGGTTATCTGAACTTTGCCCCTGTGCGACGGCCTTTATCAATCTCCGATCGGGACCAAAATTATATAAGTCGCATTCGTTTGGGCAAGAGTTAGAGACAACCACTGGTATAAAAACAAGTGAAAATTATACGACCGTTCGTTAAAGTAAAGGAATTGGAAAAAATTTTCTAACGTACGGTATTCTTTGACCGCGCTGTTACCGATGTAGGGAGTGAGACCGAAGAAAATCGCTAATTTGATTTTAAGGACCACCCCAATATACATACTTATTATTTATCTCTTCATTAAAAAAAAAAAACATGTTGAAAAAAAGTATATTGCACCGTTGATAAAAGTTGAGTTTTCTTTTGGTGGGGGTGGTAGTGCAACGTCAAAAACAAAATATATTTTGTTACGGATGTAAAATCGTACTAATTACATGCTCACTAAGTTCAATGTGTAATTATGATGGGCTGCAGTACATGTATATACCAGTAGGCCCAAAGGTACTACAAATCTTCAATACCTTCCTCCTTACATATCCTTTAAGGAACATTCCAAACCGCATGCTTTTTTATCGTATCGACGCGTCGCGACGCTTCCAAACAACACTGTACTAAGTCGACTTAGTATATTTTCCCGTTTTTGGTGTTTTCAAGTATTACGTGTCTTAATTTAGATGCTGTCAAATTTTGGTATCGATCGGACAATCCAAAGTTATAAGCATAAGTGTACCTACCCAATAAACACAACGGATTCGCCTCGAATTCGAGACGAGTTCGCTTCTCTGATTATATTATCGCGGCGACAGTTTGCGACGATAGATCGGCGAATCCGAATTCCCAGGTGAGTCACCTCTCATTAGCGATTCGCGCATTTTTTTTTCCTCGGATCGTTGGCAATTCGAGATTTGGGCTCATTGGCGAATACATTCTAGAAAATCTATAAATATATATCTATAAAATATGTTTTTCCAAATTGTTTTGTTGTATTTTTTTTTTTTTTTTTATCCAATTCCAAATAATTTATTGTTGGGGGTAAATGGAAAAAATTAGCT
This sequence comes from Urophora cardui, assembly GCA_960531455.1. Taxonomy (NCBI): domain Eukaryota; kingdom Metazoa; phylum Arthropoda; class Insecta; order Diptera; family Tephritidae; genus Urophora; species Urophora cardui. The sequence goes on from OY482672.1 coordinate 127,979,091, forward strand.
GTTTCACGAAAATCAATAATGCAAAAGTGGGAAAAATTCAACAGCTTTGACAGAGTATGAGTGGTCGAGCTTGTAAAAGCTTTCGCATATTGCGGCTGAAGATGGAATGTATCACGGGTTCGATCCCCGTGAGGAGCATCCACTTCCGAAAAGGGTGCTAATGATTGATCATGGTTTTTCGTGAAATAGCTATACTCAACTTTCGTTGGAAATAGTTGTTGAAATTTTTCCATTTACCCCCAAAAATAAAAAATTAAATTAATTTTCGTGCTAAGCATTAAAAAGTTTTTAAGTCCAAATAATTTATTTGACAGGAGCCAGCGACCACATTAGAAATAAATCTATTCTGGCGAATTTTCGTCGGGCGATTTTCGTCAGCTGTTAATGTCTGGCCGTGTTTTTAAATGTTGATAGCACGCTACGATCGGGCGATATTTCGCTCGACGTTGGATCTGCTTAGGGTTGCCAGATACCTTTCCCAAAAAAATCAGTACATTGTCTTCCACAAAAAAAAAAACAATATATGCGGAGAAAATCATCTTTATTACCATTTTGTTTTTGTTTCCGAATCGTTAACTGTCAATCATGTTTCTATGACTTTTGACGTTCGCGTTGCTTCCTCCTTCCTAATTGTTTCATGGTTATGCCGTGGTTATGCTTACGAGCAAAACACCGATGAAATTCGGACACATTTTCGTCATCGGTGAGAGCTGGTTACGCTGAAATCGATGATTAGAGCGCACATATACAACATAACACATTATTACCCCGAAACCTGGGCGTGCTGGGTGCTTGTTTCACCCAGCAAATTTGATCGATGTGTGAGTCCGAAAATTCTCTCACTCGTCGGAGTGCACAACGGCAATTACACGTTGCTCGTCGAGTATTGTCCTAAGCATAACCACGGCATTACAAAAGTCAAATGAAAACAGTTGGAAAATTAAAAACAGTGTCGGCTAAAATCAGTACAAATCAGTACAAAATCCAAAAAATCAGTATTTTTTTTAAGGTTTTTAAAACCATCAGTACGGAGCACGAAAAATCAGTATTGTACTGATCAAATCAGTACGTCTGGCAACCCTGGATCTGCTTAAGGCATAAAGATGTAAAACAATTGATATATTTTAGTTTTTTTAACCGTATATATTGTTTTACTTCCAAATAAATAGCCCTAACGTTAATGGGACATATCGCTAGCTTAGAGTGCAAATTGTGTAAATACTGTTCTGTACGTGTGAGTTTTTGTAGCACTACAGATAGTTTAATACATTATATAACTAGTTGGGTTAGTGGACAGCTGATTATTTTGCGTATGTGTTGGTGAATGCGTTAGTCCGTTCTTGCTGGGATCAGTACTTCTCCGTCATGACGTACGTCGTGTCCGACAGACAGCACGTATGTACATAACGTAAAGGGCTGGCACATAAAATATGTGTTCGGTTAATGCACTAAAAGTGCATGCGATCATGCTCAATGTCTTCTTTTTCCATTTTCCTCAAAACCCGATCATGCTCCAATTTTTCTTCCTTCTCTTCTTTTTCTATTTTCCTCAAAACCCGATCATGCTCCAATTTTTCTTCATTTTCAGCTTTCTGCCTCTGCGCCTCTTCCATCTCCATCTTCCTCAAAATCCGATCATGCTCCAATTTTTCTTCCTTCTCTTCTTTTTCCATTTTCCTCAAAACCCGATCATGCTCCAATTTTTCTTCCTTCTCTTCTTTTTCCATTTTCCTCAAAACCCGATCATGCCCCAATTTTTCTTCATTTTCAGCTTTCTGCCTATGCGCCTCTTCGATTTCCACCTGCTTCAACAAGCGATCGTTCTCCAATTCTTCTTCATTTTCCCCTTGCCGTCTTTTTGCCTTTTCCAATTCCATCTTCCTCAAAATCCGATCATGCTCCAATTTTTCTTTCTTTTCTTCTTTTTCTATTTCCCTCAAAAGCCGATCATGATCCAATTTTTCCTTATTTTCAGCTTTCTGTCTCCTTACCTCTTCCATTTCTATCTGATTCAACAAGTGATCGCGTACAAAATTTTCTTCATTTTCCCCTTGCCGTCTCTTTGCCTCTTCCATAGTTATCTTCCTCAGCAATCGATCATGCTTTAATTGCTCTTCCTTCTCTACTGCTTCCATCGTCCTCAACCAACGATTATGTGCCAATTTTTCTTTCTCCTCTATTAACTGGACTCTTAGAATATCCAGTTGAGCTGCTAATAAACTCGATTTCTCAGATTGGGGTTGCATAATTATAAAGAAAGTTGTTGTGGACTTAGCCGATAATATTTGTAGGTAATCGATGGGCTATACGAGCAGATTATATATGTATGTATGTATATATGATTATCTTGGACCCATGGAGTGCTTATATTAAGATGGTTACTTACCCGAGTATTGCTCAACTGGAGGTACTGCGTGTGCAATCCGCGATCTGTGTAGCTATCTAAAAGAAAAAAACAAAAAATTCACATAATAAGTATGTATATGTAATTATATGTACATATGTGCATACTTACAGTTTGGCAATTTTGCAAAGCTTGAAGCTTGATTTTCCAGAAAGGATGACTTGTTCAAATTGAAATTGAAAATAACCACGAATTAGTGATCAAAGAATACTCCATATAGGAGTGAAACTCTTTTATCGAAATGAATCTCCTCCCTAGCACTCAGTACCATCATCAGTTTGGGATAACACGAGAATAAAGGTATCAGAATGGCCGTTTTGTGGGTAATTCCGCAAATTTGGGCAATTCTTTAATAAATGGGTAATTTTTGGGAATTCGCCTTTTTAGGGCCGGTTTCACCATCTCCGGTTAAGCACTTAACCAGAGATTTTTGCCCGGTTAAGCAATTTATTTGACAGCTCGCCATACAATTTACGTCAAACTAACCAGCGATTAAATTAACCGGAGATGGTGAAACCGGCCCTTAATAGTTTTATATGAATAATAGGTGTACTCGCGTACTTTTTCCAGCAGCTTTTCTCTGTTTGCCTCTATCACTCTCTATCTCGCCAAATATCATTCTTCCTCTCACAAGAGAAAAATATCCAAAAAAGTAAAAAAATGCAAATCTATTCAAATCTTGCAGGAAAGATGAACAGCTGATCAAAATAAAATTATGGGAATTAACAAAATATATACATACAAATCGTATATTTACAAAAATTTATACGAAATTTGTATTACTTTAGCTTTGTTTCAGCTGGAGATTATGCCTGCATTGTATTTTACTAATAAAGAAACATGTATGTATGTATATAAATGCGGAGCTGCGGCTGCCTGCTGGCATTGCATATTGACATACATACATACATATAAGTTAGCAGAGGGTAACCGGCGGACTTCCTACATTAAGCAACAAACATACAATGCTGCTGTTATCATTCGACATTTAGCTCAAGTACAGATGCAGACATAATCAAATGTTATTTATTTACATCTTTCATAATTAATTCGTCCATATTTAACTTTTTTAATTTTGAATTTCAATTTTGCAATTTTCGCAAATTACAAACATATGTTTTTTCATCAGCTGTTTTGCTGCTGGACAAATGTGATGGAAAAAATTTGTCTTGCAGAATTTTGCAGCCTCTCACAAAAATAAACGTCACTTTGCTCTCTCATTTCCATCACTTCTGCAATCTTTTTGCGTAAAAAAATGGAAAAAGCGGATATTTGTTGCAAAATTGTAATAAATTGCAACAAATTGCTGTACGCGAATACAACTAATAATAGCCGTGTTTTAACTTTAGCGCATATACATCTGCGCTTCCATTTTGTATGGACTGCTAAGAGCGGATCGAGATATGCGGGCCGAGTTTTGTGTAATTTGAATATTTTTTTGGATAATCTCAAGAATTGAAAATGGCAACGCTGGAAGGCATAGCAAACAATCGAGAAAATATACTTTGGGATAAGCGGAAAAATCCAATTAGCTCATACAGCGATGGAAGATGTGATAGCTATTTCGATGAAAAAAACACTTTCTTCATCATCAGACATCTTTTCGGGAGCACAGCAGACTTTGAACCTACGCTCCAAACATCAGTAGTCGAAGAAGCTTCTTTAAAAGTTGATTTGCAAAACGTTTACCAAAATGTTTGCTGGGAAACTGCGTGTGTTTTGTGTGTGCTGGCGTTTTTCAACTGAAGCAAAAAAAAAAACAGCTGCTATTGAAACGGCCCCCGAATGATAATTTCGTATTTTCTGTTGGACCAAGAGAGAGGATATCAGAGAGCAAAATATGATTTTCATTAGTGCGAAATTTCCAGAATTAATCCAGAAAATTTTGCTGATAAATTCTTGAAAGTTGTCAAAATCATCTGAGAGCTAGATTTAGGAAGAAATTAACGAACGAATAAGCTTAAAGAGAAACGCCCTTTAAATACTTTACCTTGGGATTTTTTTTTAAATCATAAAGTAAAATATTTATTCAGTTTTATTATTTCATTTGCTCAAATTCATTTTTAGTTTTGCCCGGAATTAACGATCAAAACAAAATCATATATTTTATGAAATTTTGTTTAAAAGGAGTTTTTGCGTTCGTTGAGTTTTCTATTTAAGTGAGTATAATACATTTCCTCTTTCCTCATAATGCCACCTTTAAAATTAAGTTCAAATGTAAACAAACAGAGCACGTACATATGTCACAAAGGCCCAAGTCCACTACAAAATGTCTCAAAAAATAATGGAAACGAAACTCGTAAGTATGGCAATACCAAGCAACCCTTTGAATCAGCTGATTTTGACATTTTGACGCGTTGTCAACTGACGAACAGCAGCAAAACCAAAACAAAACAAATTTACCAATAAATTACTGACGTGGGCAAGAAAAGTTAAATCATTTCACACTGCCACAATTAAATTTTTGTTTAAATACAAAGCAAATCAAATAAGTTAGCAGTGACCAGAGCCAAATAGAATGATAATACCAGAAAAAAGCCGGTTTTTAATTTATTCGCTGAGCATTTTCTTTTGTTATTTTCTTTATGGCATCGTACAGGAGAAAATAACGCGCGGCCGCTATGGTAACGAACCGAATGTGGATGGAAAACTTGGAGAGCGATTTACATATGCGTTGGCTTTAGTTTGGGTGCAGTGTTTCTGTAATGTGATATTTGCCAAAGGTAAGAATTGGCTGGTGGAGGGCTGTCCAGAAGTGATTGCATACACAGTCCTATATGGTGTAGAGAAGAACTCACAATGATTCCAACTGAGTTTGATTAACACCCAATAGGTGCTGCAAAGTGCTATCGAAGTAGCAGTGATTGGCCAGCAATTAGTCTGGGTCAATTAGGTAGTTAGAGCAAGTTGGCAAAATTTATCATTGAGTGCCTTACTTTCACTCTTTGTTGGAATCATTGGCTCAGAATTACATCTGTCTACCAAAAGGGTCGGCTTTACTTTAAGGAATCACGGTCCGCGAAAAATGACTTTCTCAGGGGTGTAGAGGGCCTCTCACAGATTTCAAAACGGAAATAAAAACCTGCTGGAGTCTTATAGTTCACGAGATATTTGTTAGTAATTTATTGGTAGCTGGAAGATATTACCCCAGAAAGGGAATTCTGCCGGCTGAGGATTATTTGTATGTAGTTTTTGGGGTTTTGTTTGGTAAATTTTACAACTTACAAACATCTCCGGTCGACGGGACTTTTGGATTTAGAATCAGGAGGGCCTCTCCTACAACCCCCAATAACTCTTTGCTTTCAACGCGTGGTAGACTGTTGGAAAATTTTTCCGAATCATTTCACGCTTCTGCCTATTATTATTTATCTCTCAAAAATCTCTCAATCTCACACAGGTATGCTATGGACGCAAAAGTCCAAAAAGGAAGATCAAACGCACACCGGCTACTATGCAGTTTGTGCACTCACCTACCTCCTTGCGATGGTATCTTCTAATATGGCGCTGCGTTGGGTGCCTTATCCCACTCAAGTGGTTGGTAAATCTGCCAAACCGATTCCCGTCATGATATTAGGTGTATTGTTGGGTCGCAAATCCTATTCATGGATACGTTATGCCTGCGTTACAACAATTGTTGTTGGTGTTGTACTGTTTATGTATAAAGAAAGTCAAATTGCGCACTTACCACAAGAGTCGACGGGTTTGGGCGAACTGCTGCTTTTTCTCAGTTTAGCTATGGATGGTTTAACGGGTGCGGTGCAAGAGCGTATGCGTTCCTCCAGTGCACCAACAGGACAACAAATGATGTTGGCAATGAATTTTTGGAGTACATGTATGCTTACTTTTGCTACATTATTAACAGGTAAGATGCACGTACAAAAGAGAGATGTTCAATTTCAAACTTTCATAAAAAAAAAATTCGCACTTGTTTCAGGTGAAGCCAAAGAATTCTTTCAATTTGCCTCCAGACATCCTGAACTTTTTGGCCATTTGGCAATGTTGGCTTTACTCGGCGCATTGGGTCAACTTTTCATCTTCCTCATGGTTGCCAGCTTTGGCCCACTTGCTTGTTCGGTGGTAACAACAACACGTAAATTCTTTACCGTTCTATGCTCGGTATTGCTCTTTGGCAATGTGTTAATACCACGTCAGTGGTTTGGAGCGATTTTAGTATTTGCAGCGCTCTTCTTTGACATGTTCTATGGCAAGGGAAGTAATGATAAAAAGAAGAACGCCGCGGCGGCGGCAAAGAAGGCTGAAGGTGATACTGAGGATAGGAGGAAATTGTTATCGTAGAATGAAGTAGTTTAGATTTATATAGATGATCCTTTTTTTATAAAAATAACCGCAAATGTCAACATCAAAAAAGACATGCATGCTAAAGATTCCAGTTAATGTAGTAAAAGCGAATTTAATGAAAAAATTAAATAGTAATTATGTAATATTTTAAGGATTGCCGTTCTATACGAATGTACATATTATGTATGTATATGTGTATAAGATTCATTTATACAAGACTAAATAAATAAATACCATTAATGTATAGCTAAAGAAATTGTATGTATGCATATTTCAATCAGTTACGAACTAGGGTTATTTTGTAATGCTTTAGAAGTTAAAAAGAACAAAAGAGCTCACCCGTTCTGGAGAAGATGATGTGGCGTGTGATGTGCTGTTCATCCCTTATCTTGGCGAAATAAACTTTATGAGAGAATTGTTTGGCGGCCAAGAAGGAAAAACGAAGGGCGTTATGTTATCACACACAGAGGCATCCCTTTTGGGCTTCTAAAATATTTTAATCGCTATACATTTACGTATATATCTACTTGAGAAACAACGAAAATAATCTCGATCACGAACAAGTGCCACTTGTGCTAAACAGGCGAATAATTGGGAAATAGATTTATTTGTTTGTACCCGAAAAGATTACCGAAATTATAGTAGACTTCAACGGCAGTCAGTTTTGAGTACCAGTAGGACTCGAGTTCATTTCCAGATAAGAACTGGTAACCGGCTGCAGTCTTTAGAATGTCTGGGAAGTGCTTTTGTTGTTACAACAACCAGCAGATATGGTTCTTAAAGTATTCGTGGTAAAGGTTCTTTGGAGTTTATTACAACGTCAAGAACAGACTTAAAAATCGATTTGTTAGCTTTATTGCATCACACACAACGCCCGGACAAATTTTAAACATTCGCAGCAGTAGCGTCTTAATTTCGGAATGACCCGAATTTGTGTAACCGGCAAGCACTCAGAACCTCTTTTTCTTTTAAAATGAACAATTAAATATCACGTCTATATGTAAATCGAGAAAACTGCAACAGAGTTCCGCAAAAGTTTCAAGTTCTTTTCGAAGTTTATTAAATTTTGCACAACATATCTACCATTTAGCTGGTATTCCAAGAAAAGCTTTAGAGAAAATTGATTTATATATGTATTTACTATAAAAAATACTTTTACTTGAATGTGCCCTAAATTACCACTTCAAAAATTTAATTAGAATTATGAACTAACATTTCCTTCCTCGCAATCAACGGTTATTTTGCGCGCACAAAACCGGAAATGAGCGAAAAAGGAAAAAGCAAAACAAACACCATTCACAATTAACGCACAAAAAGCCAGATCATCGTGAACCAACACAGTCATTCGCCTATTGTCATTTTGCCCAGTCGACTCTGCGAACGTCTGCAGAGCAGTTTTTTCCATGATACAAGAAAAAATTGTTTGTATCATGGTTTTTTCGTTGTTTCATTTATTTATGTAAAAAAATATAAAATTTGTTTATGTAGTATGTATGTGTGCGCGTCGTGAGTGCGTTTTTTTTAAATAAGATAAAGTTTAGAATTCGGTTGTAATTTGACAAAAAAAAAAAAAGGAAAATACATATAAATCATTTGCAACATAAATAACAGTGAAAAGTGCAAATGCAATTGCAGATGCTGCAAGAAAAAAAAAACTGATTGCAAGCTAAATAAGGAATAAAGGAATGCAAAAGTAAGGAAAAAATAAAAATGAAAATAAAAGTGAATACGGCAAATGCAGTCAGTTGCTGCAGCTGTTCCTCTTGCTAGTGACGATAAGAAAAACGAGACTTGAGCTTGAGCTGAAGTTGGACATCGAAATGTGTTTCTAGATATGTATGTATGTACATATGTATGTTTGTTTTGAATGTACATATTTATGTGGGTATGTTGCACATTTGGATGCATTTGAGTTACATATGTATGTATGTACATATATTGACCATAACCTTAACTGCCGCATTCAAAATAAGTTCAGTGGAAAACGGAAATACATACATACATATGTAGTTAATAAATTAAAGAAATGCAAACAATGTGTATGTATGTAAATTTTACTTTGTAAAGTACCTACATAATTAAAAAATAACAATAAAATCTATAAAAAAAAATAAAAAATAATAAACAAAAAATAATGAAAAGGAAAAGGTATCTACCTACATATCGCTAGCTTAGAGTGCAAACTGTGTAAGTCCATTTTCATGAAAAAGTGTATTTTTATGTAGAACGTTGTTATTCAGTGATACGCAAATTGTGCAAGTCCAAAAAGCGAAGAAAATTGTGTACGCCAAAATACCTATTTACAAAAAAATTAATACCTACACTCAGAAAAAAAATCATCAACACGATTCATGTAAAATTAACACGATCGATCTTTGCACATAGAACAGCAACAATTTTTCAAATTACACGATGTTTGATACATGATTTTGGCTTTGTAACTGTCATTTGAAAATTTGGTAAATTCAACCAAATTTTATTGTTGATACAACATGAAGAAATTTGAAAATATACAAGATGATTCAAATATAAAATTTTATTCCTAAATGTCATTTGGAATTTGGTTTATTTAACATGATGATAGTGTCAATATAAACTAAAAAAAATGTTAGAAAAATGACGTCCCAATTTTAGTGTTAATACAACATGAAAACAAATGTTAAAACAACAAGAACCACAATTAACAATAAAAGTTGGTTGATATAACACGAAACAATGTTGAAACATAAACGTCATTTGTAATTTTGGTTTATTCAACACGATCATAGTGTCAATGTAATCTAAAAAAAAGTGTTAAAAAAGAACGTCAAAACTATTTTGAAGCATACATAATTTTTTTGATCTTTTGAAGTCTGATTTTCGTGCAAAACGCAAATTATTTAAAAAAAAAGGAAAATTTTGTGCCGTGGCAGTGATGCGAGTTTAGCATCATTGTCAGTTCGCGATAGTGGGTTTTCGATTTATATTTTCAGTTTGCAGGTGAGTTAAAAGAGGATTACATTTTTGTTTCTAAAAGTATTTAATGTTCAATATTTTACTTTTCCTCTTCATAGGTTGCAATATCACGAGGAGGTTTTTTAGCTAATGGGGGTTTGCGTACAGCATGCGGTTGTTGGATTTGCGGCCAAACATTAATTGTGGTGATAGTACTATCGCCCATGTATAAACTATCGCCGGTACATTTGTGTTCGTATGAGAAGGACGCCTTCAATTTGGTCAGTTGTGCGGGTGATGTACGAATGTGCTTAATTGAAGTGATGATTATATATTTTATGTTTTATATGTTTTTTTATTTAAAAAAATAAATTGTACAATCAACAAGACTTTCTAGTTAATTTAACAATAAATTTAATGTAAAATCAAAAAGATGTTATTGTTAATTCAACAGGATCATTTCGTGTTAATTTAACCAGCTTTTATTGTAACATTAACTAGTTAAAATTGTAAAATCAACAGGAAGACTCAATACTTTTTAGTGTTAATTCTACAGTTGTCATCCTGTTAAACTAACACTTGACAGTAGTGTTAAATTTACACGATTACATGATGGCATACATTAAGCATCGTGTTGAAAAAAATTAACCACAAAATTTGTTGATTTTTGGTTGATTTCACACTATTTTTTTTCTGGGTGTATGTATGTACATATGTAACTAAACTTCATCATATATATTATTTCTTATATATTATTTCTAATTGGTGTTTTATAAATATCCCTTTTTCTGCTCACATAATTTACCAAAATTAATAAGAAAGGCATCGTTTTAAAGATATTAATTAGCTATGCATGCGAAACGGTGTTTTATTGGGCGTGGTACTTTATATGAAAAGTAAGGGGGGTAAAAGGGGGGTTTACCCCCGCAGCGGGGAGTGTTATGGAACCCACATAAAATGTATATCAAACTAAAGGTATTAAAATACCTATCGAATGGTATAAAAATATTTGAAATCGGTTCAGTAGTTTTTAAGTAATTGCAATTTAAAAAATGCATAATATAAACTTTGACCTTTAATAACTTTGGTTGTTGTTGTTTCCAAAAAAAAAATTCACTTTTATACTCAACTTAGCCTGTTTATCAATCCTCATACTTGGTTTTTTTTATTTCATAATTGTAGAAATTTCACATTTGTACCAGATCGTGCTATTTTTTCAACTTTGTGGGGCTGAGGGCACCTCTAAACATGCGAGTAGGTCAATAAAATTTTAAAGGCTTATTACTGGGCTAGAAAGGTGCCGTTCTGGCTTTGGAACAAATTGAATTTCCAAAAAAAAATTTTCACTCCACCTTAATATATAAGAGTATATCAAAACGATCAGGATGAAAAAAATGATTGAACCATGTCCGTCCGTCCGTCCGGCCGTATACACTCTAACTTGCGCAAAAATAGAAATATTTTAATGAAATTTGATACATAGATTCTAATGGGAACAGAGAAAATTGGGGTTGAAAATAAGGCATATGTGTGTATTTCGAAAAGCACGTAAAACATGATAATTCAATCACTAATAAAGCCCGAGTGATGAAATTACGTTATGCAGTTATGAGGAAACGTGCTGAAATTTTGAAAAATGGGCCAAGAGGAGCAAATTTTCAAAGATTTATAAGTCAAAACTCAGGAACTGTAGCAGATAAATCGATTAAGCCAAGGCAAACGTGTGGAAAAAAATTAACCAAGTCGGCAAGAACCACATACGCACATAAAAATATATATAAAATATATAAAAATATATCGCACATACCTATATAGGAATAATAAAAACATTTTATGCGATATCTTTGTCAAACATATATCTAGGTAATTCATTGAAAGTTCCATAAGGTCCACCAAACCAAATAAATAATAAGTTTTTTAAAATGGGCGTAACAGCACTAACCATACCGACTGGCGCCACGTATGTTTTGTTATTTTTTGCGCAAGATGCGCACGGGTCCGGCTAGTCTGTTACAATATCCAATAGGTACACAAAAAAGATAAAATCCACAAAAAATTAAAATATACCTACTGAACTTAAAATTAAAAAAAAAACGCTGAGTGAATGAAATTGAAAAAGAGCAAGTAGGTACCTTGGGCTGAGTATTAAAGTGATTTTTTTTTGGAAACAACAACAACAAAAGTTATTAAAGGTCAAGGTTTATATTATGCATTTTTTAAATTGCAATTACCCAAAAACTACTGAACCGATTTCGAATATTTTTATACCATTCGATAGGTATTTTGGTTTCCTTTAATTTGATATACATACATTTTTTCGTGCGGTCCATAGATCCCCCTACTGGGCTCAATCCCCCTTTTTACCCCCTTACTTTTCATATATAAAATGCATATCAAAATACCTATCGAATGGTATCTATAAAAATATTCGAAATCGGTTCAGCAGTTTTTAAATAATTGCAATTTAAAAAATGCTTAATATAAACTTTGACCTTTAATAACTTTTGTTGTTGTTTCCAAAAAAAAAAAAAAAAAAAATTCACTTTAATACTCAGCTTAGCCATCTTTATCAATCCTCACACTTCGTTTTTTGATTTTATAATTTTCAAAATTTCATATTTGTACCAGATCGTGCTTATTGCTTTCAACTTTGCGGGGCTGGGGGCAGTTCAAAACGTCGTCCTATCGCCATAAAATTTTGTGGGGTTCATTAACTGGTATAAAGGCAACTTTTCATTGCTGGTACGTTCAAAAAAAGAACAAAAAAAATCTCCATATGCTTTCACTCCACCTTAGTATACATACATATATGTATATAAATACTCATGTACATAAATATATACATGAAAAATGATTGTATTTTAGTTATTACTTAAATACATACATACATACATACCAAGTACATAAAACTATGGAAATACAGCTACACCTATCAGCTGTAATTATAATGTATGTACATATATAAACAAAACAAAAAACAAAAACAATGCGCGCTTTGTCTTTTCACACGCCACAAAGTGATCTATTTTGCAAAATTATCACACTAATCATAACAAAAACGAGAATATGAGAAAATAAAACAACAAGAGCAGACTGAATGAATATTACAATCGCATCTGCATAACAAATTACTTTAATTTCTGCTTTTGTTTTTATATGTATTTGTTGTTCTCTGATCTCTTGACTGACCGTTGCTTGTCAAACGCTTTACCGGCTTCTTATTAATGTCAAGCTATTGTTGTTGCCGTATTAAATTTCAGTTTCAAATGGCAGTTATAACTACACAAACACATATAAATCTCTATACGTAAATTTGAAGCACTTGGCGGCAGCGGAAGTGCAATCACTCACAGCGAGGCAAATGTCAAAAATGGAAAATATGGCGAATGGCAACTACCGTTAACTGCATGGCATTTAAATGTGACCGAATAAAGAATTTTTCATAAATTAGCGAATTTTATTTCGTATAATATTACTGTATATTTGATGAGCGGGTGTACATTGCTGCATTTGCGAATGATTTCAATTAAATTGTTTTATTCAAATAATTAGCGCAATGAAAATTTTAAAGACATAAAGTAAATAAAAAACAAAAAGATTTAATAAAATAACACGCGAGTACCTATGTAGGTACTTGTGTAGAAAGAATAAAAAAAATCCCTAAATTTATTTCAAAGTTCAAGTAATAAATTGGCAAACTTTTTTGTTAAATTTTTTTAAAACAAGATTTTGATAATAAATTGCCAATTAATTTTATGGTGTCTACTTAATTAGCATGAATCTTAACAGCTCTACGTACATACATATATACATACATACATATGTAGGTACATATGCACTTATGGATGTGCAAAAAGGGGCGGACCAAAAAGAAGAAAATCTGAAAAAAAAAATCAGAAGTGGAATATATCAGGTGCAGAACAAGAGGCGCTAAAGACGGGATGGAAGGTTTTCATTTTTGTAATGTTTAAATTAAGAAAATGAGAAGCAATTCAACATTGTGTAATAGCTAGATTAGGTGGCCGCTTTAGCTACGCTTTGTATGCGAAAAGTCCCCGGTTCGAAATGTGCTTCGGGAAAACATAACATGTTGAGTGGAAAAGTTTATTACAAAATAAATAATTTGCCCTGAAAGATGACTTTCGGTAAATCGATCACAATTGAGAAGCATGCCGTGAAGCGGAAGAGAAGCTCGGTCGATGTACGATGTACGTTTTATGCAATAGGGATTTAATTCCAAATTTCCGATTTCTGGGATTTTGCCATATATTTCAATAACTGGGTCACGCCTTTGAGTCTAGTCTTATAAAATATCCAAAAACATAAAATTGGCGAAAATAAAAGTGATTTTGTAGTTAGCCGTAGAAGGAAACTATTTGAAATTATCAAGGTTTGTTTGCGTTTTCCCAAAAAAAAATTTTTTTGAGCTAAATCCATATTGAATAAAACGTGCGATATGTATTATCAGAAGACCACTTCGCCATTAGGATAGAACTCTCAGATATATTTCGTTTAAAGTCTAAGAATATAGTCACCAACGTAATACCCTGTAAATTAAAAACCCGTAAAAAATAGGTATGACATTAGAACTGTTATTCAAGCGAATAAACCATATAAGCAAAAAAAAAAAAAACGGTTCTTCCAACCGTAGAACAGCATAATATAATTTATTATTGACAGATTTATATAAATTTACTACTTGTAAACATGCATGATTTTATATGGAAGTACATATCGCCGGTTTCCTGCCAGAAACACGAATGTGATAAATTTGCATATACCCGATAAAGAACAGATATCGTACTTAAAAAATTATCACATTCGTGTTTCTAGCAGGAGACCAACGATATGTACATAGAAATTTTTTATTTTCTTTTTTGCTGATAATTTTGCATGCCATGCTTTTCATTTTTATCGCCGTGCTTTACAACAGTGCGTGTGTTATATGGATTTAAGTACTCGTAAAGATTTTTAACATTTTTTTTTGCTAGTTTTCTTGAGAGAAAATATTTTTAGCGGACATACTCAGTGCACGGTTATCCAATATGTTTACTTTAGCTGAGATCCAATTTGGTTTCATTTTATTGTAGTATACATATTTCAAAGCAACTCGAGATGGATTCGAGAAATATGAGAACCATGTGTTACTATAGTAACAAGAGGTAACCAATCTCTCTCATTCAAATTTTTCTTCGAGAATGGGCTGGAAAAAGAAAGGAAAATACCTATAACGTGTAACAACGGCTCCTTTTTTCACTAGAAAATTACTTAGTTCTCGAAGTAAATTCGGTCCTAAACTACATACACTTAAAAAAGTATCTAGGCACTGGATTAAGCGTAAAATTGTTATTGAATTTTCATTAGTATTCTATACTCGGGCAATTTACGTTTGTGGTCTAAGCATGTCCGACAATATAAAATTTATTATAGCATCTTATTTATTACTTACAGTTAGTTTTTATGATTATCGTAAAAAAAAGGAGTTCTCCAAAACATTTTTTTTATTATAAATTTCAAAAGTTTTTTAATATTTAATTACATACATAACAGACTTGGGCATTATTCGAATAAATTTTTATTTAGATAATTATTTGAATAAAAATTTATTTTTCAAATTTTATTCAGATAAATTCCCTACGAATAATTATTCTGAGGTTTATTCGTCATTTCAAATAATAAATAAAAACTTAGGGTACAACAAAAAAAAAAAACAACTGAGTAATAGTAAAAAAAATGTGTTTATTTTTTTATTTGTATGTTTGTTTGTTTTTACATATGGGTCAGAATTTTTCAAATCAGCACACAAATTTTTTTTTCTTAGATTTTTATGATTCGCGTCTTAATCGATAGCTCTCCGTGTCAAGAATTAGTCCCAGAAATACTTTTGCAAAATGAACATTTTTGCAATAGTTATTCGCCAAAAAAGTTTTACATCAACTTCTTTAAAAAAGTTTATTGTTAATCGACGGTACAATTAAATTTAACGCGAACTACGCCACATGTTAGGTAATTATGTATATTTTAAAATAATTTTTGAAATAAATTTAAAAAAAAATTTCTGTATCCTTTTTAAGGATAATTGTTGTTATCAATGTTCTCCGCCTAGGAAAAATTCGGAAAAAATATTGTAGATGTAATGATGCATCGTAAGCTGAATTCCGAAGAAAAAAAGATGGGGACTCTTACCGTTTAAATGCAAAATGTGATTGAACGATTCCCCTCTTCAGCTTAGTAACATTACACTACTCTAAAATTATTAATTTGAAATAATTCCAAGAGATTCAGCTTTAGGGGAGTTGGTCCGGTCTTCCTAATCTCAAAAATTGTTTTCTTTATATTTTGTATGGTTAGTTTTCGAGATAATAGTAAATTTTTGCAGTTTTGGGTATCACTACATTCAAACCTATTTTTCGCTAAGGTTGCAAGTGCGATAACCGCAAGCAGTACCTTGTTAGAAACATAATTAAAATACGCTTCTAACGACATGCAACTTGCAGTGATTATTTTTATTCCATACTTTTGTGTTTTTAATGATGGGGTCATGGTAATATGGTGAGTAGTGTACTCTTCCTCCATTCTAAAGTTTCCACGTTCGATTCCCGGCAGACCAAGGACCGATCTATTGGGAAAATTGGTTTTTATAATATGTACGTTTGTTGGAAATTTGGTAAATAGGTAAATTATTTCCTGTATTGTGACGGAACAATGGAACGAGTGTGGGGACTAACAGAAAGGGGAGAGGTAAATGAGCAGGGAGAAGGAGAGGTAACTGGAAATATAAAAATTTTACATTATTCCGATAAATCAATGGTTGGACAGAGCAACATCTGTCGGCGTTTCTAGTCTACAATATAAAACTACACATCGAACGTGAATTTGAACCAGCGACTCCCAATCAGTAAATTTCAGAAAACCCTCCAAAAACAAATTATATTAGCAGATGCCGTTTAAAGAGAAGAGAATACTATTGTTATTTTTTCAAAGTAAGTAAGTATTTTTAATCGCTAGTTTTCATTATTTTACATGCAAGTGGGACATTCTCTAATTTCTATAAATTACTAGAACCTGGGTGGTCGAGCTCAGACGTGATTCTTTGCCTTAGAAAATTCTAGTTCACCATATAGAAATATAAAAATATCTAATCAAGTAAATGAGCCAAAAATGGATGTATAAAATTTCATACAACTCAGTCAAACTGTTTTCGCGATAGTTTACAAAGGAATTAATAAAATTAGGTTACGTAGAAATCCCACTGAGCAATATTTTAATTGAAATACGTCGTAAAATACTATTCATTTCATGTCCATATTATAATAATACACTAATACTCTGACGAGTTTTATGGCCGAGCTTCTCTCCCAATTCGAGGTGTGCTCCTTTTTGTGTTTCCTACTAATTGAGTGGACCTACAGTTTTATCCATATTAGCACATCCATTTTTTTTAGTTCCAAAAAGGTGGCAGAATTGGAAAAACATCCCCAGGGGCAGCACGTGGATTGAATATCTTAAAATTAGGCATATTATCTGTAAAACGAATTTCATCCAAATCGGTTCAGCCGTTCGCGAGATAGTAGTGGATATAGAAATAGATAAATAAACTAATATACATACAAGGATAACTCGTTTAAGGTTATAAGATAATCCAAACATAATCATGGTACCATGGCTACATTACGCTTACAATTCCTTCATTGTATTTTAAATTTCAAAATAAATAGTACATAAAATTACTTGCTAGCTATATTCAAAATATATTTTATATGGTGATACGATAAATTCGAGCTCAAGAAAAAAGTGTCGATTGTCCCTTACGATAAAAAATAAAGCCAATTTTTGGCACAACTATAAGGATTTCAGCTATAATATTTTACCAGGTGATGCGCTGGCGGATGTAGATTAAACTTTATAATAATAATACCCAACGGTTTACCCTCCATATCCCGCCCGACCGACGCGAGGGGCGCCAATCCGCATGACGCACGGATATGTTTTTTTTTTGTTTTTTTTTTTTTTTTGTGCCGAGTCGTACAGGAAGGGGTTTGTTAGGTGTCGAGATCTAAAACTATTCAGCTACAGAACAAAATTCATCAGCTGATTGTATATCATTTATTAAGTGAGGCTAGAACTATTTTTTTTATAATAAAAAGCGAGTCTGAAGTGTCAAACGTGCTGGAGTGATTATTAAAGTCATGGCATAAGCGGCGGAATGGTTCATTTAATTCGAAATTTGCATCAAAAAGTCAAATTCCAGAAAATGACCGTTACGATAAAATCGCGCAAAGGGGTCGTATTATTCGTTATTCGAATAAATTTTGCCCAACTCTGATACATAAGTATTTTACATCTTTTCTTATGCTTAAAATTATTTAAATTTTTAGCTATTTTGTTCAATGACTTTATGGCGTTGTTACACTGTGCGGCGGCTGGCAATCTGTCGTACTGTATTCATGGCCTTGCTTGTAAAATAGCGCCCAGCTGATAAGCTTATATTATTAAATATTAATTCTTATTTAAGGGTGTGTCTAGTTATAGGAATAGCAGTGGAATTTTTATATTAGCTTGTAATTATTAAAATAAGAAATTTACATACATACCGTGGCCGTTCTGAGTGCAGAGACTGAAGACAATCCAATAGCAAAACTTTGAAGAAAAGTCAGAAAAAGGAATAATAAAAAAAACAAATAATTAAAAAGAAGGAAAGAAAAAACTTAAACATCAAATTAAAACATACAATCAAATTTTGCGCAAATGAGACTGTTTGAGATAAGACTGCGCATTTGGGACACCAATGACGTCAGCGCCGAGTAGACGTAATGCAACTCAGACCGAAACAAAAAAAGTGACCAAATACACTGAGAGAAAAAAAATATATGGAGGGGTCAAAGAAATTGTTTACCTATTTTGAACACTACTTTCTTTGTTTTGAGTAAATTTTCCTTAAAACATGTTAAAAGGTTTATAAAATATTGTTGTTACTCAGGGATACCACTTTTGGGCTTTTCCTACCAAAACTGGTAGGTTTTATTCCTTTTGGTAGGTTGGTAGGACGATTTGAATTTTGGTAGGTTTTTGCCTTCGTTCAATTAACATCACTGATTTGGTACATTTGATCACTTTACCACAACACTGTTGAGAGAACGTGTCTTCTCAGTAGAGTTTTGTGACAAAAATAAAAACGGTTTCTTTGAGCTTCAAGTACACTTGCCCCCACAGACACAACTGGAGGAGATTGAAAACAGAAAGGCATCAGACATTCTACGTTATATGAAGCAAACAAGGTTGTTCGTCCATGTGGTATCACAACAGGCCATCAGGCCTACCTACATAGGTAGTAAATGTGTTTGCTGTAGCAAGTGGAAACACTGTCCGCTATTTCTCTCGATAAATCTTCTTATAGGGCCCACCAACCATCCAATTTATCGTACGATTTGGGCTCGTTGACAACAAATCGTGACATTAGTGGGCCTGTTGTACAAGTTGGACAGACGGTTGGATGAAGATCAAAGGATTTTGATATTTTGTCGCGTTGTACAACAAATTGGAAGGTTAGTGGATATGTTTGACAAACTTCATTATTTTTTTCTCGCTGAGGTGAAAGCATCGCGCGCATCATGTTGGAAATAAGAAATAAAAGTGGCCAAATTTAATAAATTGCTACAAAAATATTGCCAAAATGTACAATATTAAGTGTGAAAAATGTAAACATTTAACTTATGTATTTTTATAATACAAAAATTAGCATTTTTTCAATTATTACATGTAGAGCCAGCACAATCCGTATGCATTGGCTTGTTGTGTACTCTACAAAGCGTCGGTAAAAATGATGTTTGACGATAAATCGACGTTGAAGTTGGAACGTTGGTGGTGAAGCATGCGATTTATCGTACGACGTTGTAGTACGATAACTTGTATGATTAATGGGCTGCATTACGTTTCGTTCAGGATCAGTTGCTTGCCCTCATTATTCCTCAAATGTTATTCAACAAAATGTAAATCCTGATTTCCTCCGCACTGGACGAGCGGTGGCAGCCAACCTTGTCCGAATATCATTTAACGCCAACTCAAGTTTTTGTTTATCTGGAAACTGCTGCTTCCTCCTCTTTTCCTTCACATTTTTATCATTCATTCTAAGATTAATTGAAATTTGTACAAATAATACTAAAGTTTTCAAAATCAAAAAAAAAAAATAATAAATAAATAAATAGTTTTTTTTTTTATTTTAAGCAGTAAAAAAACAAAAGTTCCGGTTACTGCAGGGTGGTCGGTTACTGGCACAGTTGCCCTAAATGAATTCGTTGAATATGGTTAAATCTCACATTAAAAAAAAAAAGAATTGGTACGCTCGGAGCCATTTTGGTAGGTTTTTGGTAGGAAAAAAATTTTCTTAGTGGCATCCCTGTTGTTACTTGCGTTACCATGGTTTCATATACTTGTTTTGAACAAATTCATACATTAGAATAATGAAAAATTCTTTAAGCGCCATTCCATTCCCAACTTTCCTTGTTTGAAGACTTGATTTCTTTAATTTTGAGAAATTAAATTCCCATACAAATCCCCATGGCAACGAATTTGTTTGAATGTTTTTTTATGTTTTTTCCACATTTTTGAGAAAATTTACACAAAACAAAGAAAATTTTGTATTGGGACGC
Source organism: Urophora cardui (assembly GCA_960531455.1). Taxonomy (NCBI): domain Eukaryota; kingdom Metazoa; phylum Arthropoda; class Insecta; order Diptera; family Tephritidae; genus Urophora; species Urophora cardui. The sequence goes on from OY482672.1 coordinate 127,999,377, forward strand.
GTGTTCAAAATAAGGAAAATTATGTCTTTGATCGAGAGAAATTTTTTTTTTTGAGTGTATGCTTGATTAGAAAAGAAATAGCAAAAAAACACAACGGCTTAAAAAACAACAAGTAAATACATAGTAAATTAAAAAAAATAAATAAAAAAGAAAAATAAAAAAACGACACATTTTTGGCAAGTGAATCTCCTTTTCCTATGATAGGTAACAACTACTTAGCAAAGCAGCATGAATACACACACGTAAATGCAAAAAAAATTAACCAAATATGTGCAAACATGTTTTTTTCTTTGTTCAAATTAGTTTTTATAAAAAATTTAAATTAATTTTTTTTTTTTTTTGGCTACCTCCAATACAGCGAATCTTTGTTATGCATGAATGTTTATGTCATTCGTCACATGTTCGCTCGTATCCCAAATATTTTACTGGCAGCATCATTCAGCAACACACTTAGCTGATACATTTATATGTAAGTATTCCATTTATGGGAAAGAATAGAGGAAAAACAGAAAAACAAAATTCATAAGTGGAATGAGCAGTCAGCGTGAATAACTTTTAAATAAAAAATTAAATTTTTATCACAATCAATTATTATGTATAGATTTGTTTGCATAGCAAATTCGTGAATTTATGAATACTAAACTTTTCCTGCGTCGAAATTGGAATTTTGATTTAGCAAAGCGCGCACACACATTTGCTATTAATTTATTTGAGCAAATTGCTTTCGATTTTTTTTTTTTGTTGTGGCAGCAGCCGGAATGCATCAATATTAATAAATTTCAATTGAAAAGAATCGTGCGCGTTTCGATTTAGACGCGCGTAAACAAGTACAGGGTGGCACGAGTATTACTCGCTTGTAGGGAAATTGAAATAGGGAAATTTATTGTTTTTCAAAATGCATATGATTCAAATTTTACTATAAGTAGGTACTATTTGAGGGAGTTCTCCATTTTTTTCTGCGTTCAGCGGGTTTCGATAGAAATACTTTATTGGCCGGAGGATCTTCATCCATTCTCACAACATGACCTGCCCAACGCAGCCGCTGGATCTTTATTCGCTGAACAATTTCGATATCTGCGTACAGCTCGTACAGCCCATCGTCTATACTCGCCCTCTCCAACGCGCAAAGGTTCAAAAATCCTCGGAAGAACTTTCCAAGCGCCATCTTATCTGCTTTTGACATTTTCCATGCTTCTGCGTGTGCGTCCGTACACGAGGACTGGACGATGAGCGTCCTGTAGAGTGTGATTTTTATTCATCGAGAGAGGACTTTACTTTTCAATTGCCTATGTCCAAAGTAGTAAGTATTTATTGGCAAGAGTGTTAATGCTGGTTCCCAAATAGACAAAGTCCTTAACAGTTTTGAATTTGTAGCTATCAACAGTTGCTGAGACCTCCACTGCGTTGGGAATATCAAGTGGACAGTGATACTGCCTCCCATGTAGCGATATGCTGAAAAAATGGCGCGCTCAATTGGACTCGGCCAGAATCGTCTAGACTCTACACCTATTCCAGTTTAAGTTCAGAAAGTTACAATTGAAGTTCAGAAAATTACAATTGAAGTTCGGCATTTCCAATTGAAGTTCAGAAAGTTACAATGGAAGTTCAGAAAATTACAATTGAAGTTCAGAATTTCCAATTGAAGTTCAGAAAGTTACAATTGAAGTTCAGAAAATTACAATTGAAGTTCAGAAAAGTTACTCATATGCCTTATGTACATAGTGTCTCGGTTGCAGGAAAATTGTATGGATTTGAAAGAGTTTTTAGTGCTTAGCACGAAATTTTTATTTTTAATTCAATTTTTTAATTGTTGGGGTAAGTGGAAAAAAATTCAACAACTATTTACAGCGAAGGTTGAGTGTATAGCTATTTCACGAAAAACCATTTTCGATCATCAGCACTCTTTTCGGAAGTGGATGCACCGGATGGATTTGTTTGAAGATTTAATAAAAATGTAAATTCTCGTGTCTTTAGCGCCCTTCGTTGTACATATGTAGATGCATTTTTCAAACTTTTCAATTGCATAATAGTGTTTTCAGACAAAGGTGATTTGTATGTTCATTTCGCATCATAAAACGTGTAAAGACTACGGCATAGTATCTCTAAGGCAGCCGCGTTCTTACATACATGTTATTTACATATGTATTTATTCCAAAATAATGCATTTTATGTAAATAATTAATTTTTTTGCTTATATGTGTGCAATTCCGATAATATTTAGCTTCATTGTTCATGAAAAGTAATAACATCAGTTTCATTCCATGTGAATGCGCGAACATTTTTTTCATATATGGTTTCGATTTACACCCATTGCTTGATGCGCTTTCTTGCAATCAATGTCAAAATTTCTGCATATATAGACGTTTAGATACGTCGTTAAGGATACGAGAATTTACATTTTTATTAAATCTTCAATTGTAATTTTCTGAACTTCAATTGTAACTTTCTGAACTTCAATTGTAATTTTCTGAAATTCAATTGTAATTTTCTGAACTTCAATTGTAACTTTCTGAACTTCAATTGTAATTTTCTGAACTTCAATTGTAACTTTCTGAACTTCAATTGGAAATTCTGAAATTCAATTGTAATTTTCTGAACTTCAATTGTAATTTTCTGAACTTCAATTGTAATTTTCTGAACTTCAATTGGAAATTCTGAAATTCAATTGTAATTTTCTGAACTTCAATTGTAACTTTCTGAACTTCAATTGGAAGTTCTGAACTTCAATTGTAATTTTCTGAACTTCAATTGGAAATTCCGAACTTCAATTGTAATTTTCTGAACTTAAACTGGAAAAGGTGTAGACGGTCACGTGCCAATTACGTAAGATCTCACAATTTTGATGACCTCGAAGTCAGTCTAGTTATGCCAACGTCGACATAGGTATGCAAGTGGTTGCCCTAAAAGGTGTAAGGTTTTTGAAAACGGGTTTGAATAGAGCTTGAAGCTAAATCAACTGAATGGAATGTCTTCAGAGTCGAGGAGCTTCATGGCAATCATATGATTGTATGTTGTCATTATACAGCTCGAAGATGCCATTCGGCATTGTGTCTGTTATCGTTAGTTCAAAGGCCAGTATATCCATTCCCTGGCGTGATGATAATTTTTCAGACAAGAAGCTTTTCCATGGCAGATGTATACACGGAGGGTATGTCGCCAACTACCGAGGGTTAATCGCAATTTTATCGTTGGCCTACGAGCACAGGCCAGGTTGAACCTGCCACAACTGACACCACTATCCACTATACCAAAGCGACCTTGTGGCATTATACCTACATCACAGAAGATAGCTTAATGGGGCCACTTAGCAATGAAGGCTGTCGATGATTATGCACTTTGCACCCCATACTTTTCTAGGAATTGAACTAAGATACTATACACTCAGAGAAAAGTAGCGGGCTAAAATCAAGCTGTGTCGTACTTGATTTTAGTATAACTGAAATTAAGGAAAAATAAATCAAATTTAAGTTTCTCCAATCTTGAAACAAGATAAAAAAATAAAAAATCTTGGTTTAAGAATGAAATTCTTAATTTAAGGATAGTAGGGCCAAATTTTTTTTAAATAATATATAATTTTCAATAATCGTTGTTTATTGCTCGAGAAAACTTCTCCTGCAAGGCGTACTTCAATAATTGCCGCCACCGCGGATATACCATTCAACACTGCGATGGTCTAAATTTGTGGTCGGCATGCAAATATAGTTATAATCAGGTGAAACGTGAAATTGTGCATAATATTGATGAAATCTTTAATTATGTTTCATACAATATAGGCAAATGGAAGTATACATATATGTATAAATGGTACAAGCGGCATTGGTGAACATGATGGCTGGCTAGTTGGGCGTGTTAACGCAAATACAGCAACCTCGCTGATATGAAGAAGTCATTATCATCACCACCGTGTGGCAACATTTAGCCGAAATAAGATTGAGAAGTAGTGCCATAGCTCCGCATCAAGTGAATATCACAAAATTACGTACGGATGCGCAAATCCATTGTCAATATCAGCATGATGACTCTCAACACAACGCAACAGCGCACTCGGGCGTGGCATGTGACCCTGCCTCTTCGATATCGCTGTACATAGATCCATATGAGCAAAATAACTTATATCCGGATGAGTGCAAGAGCAGTTAGAACGTGTTGAACATTTTCGCATGACAACACATCCGCCCAACAACAAAGATGTCGATCCAAAATGCGATCAGCGGTTGTACAATGGCGAGTGGACTTTGTGACAGGATGTATTGGATGATATGGGTGATAAAGGTACGTCGAGTGGTGCTTGCTGCGATTTAGTGTTCATGTAGCTGTTTGGTCTATCTTCGCAGTTTACTATCATTTGTACCAAATAATTTAGAGTATTTCTTAAAGTTTATACATATGTGAGGAAGTATTTAGTTCTTATTGTAATGGAAATGAGTATGTATTTCAATTATATAAAAGAAATTTGTTAATATAACAAATTTAAATAATTTGTAAATATATGTCTTCAAATAAAACACAATGCAAAGAAATAACCATTTTTATTTTTTATTTTTGTTAGATGGGTTAAATGATTTCGAATTTTGAATTTCGAAAAAGTGGAAAATCAAGAATAAGTATACTTAAAGCAAAGTTGAACATTCCTAAAGTAAGAATGCACATTCTTAAATCAATCATGGCCAATGCTGAAAATAAGTTTATGTAAGCTTATTTCAAAACGAAAAATTCTTAATATAAGTTTTTTATTCTCAAAAAAATCTTTCTAAAAATAAGAATATATTCTTTATTTCAGCATTTTCGAGCTTAACAGACTTTCATAACGTTTTCGGCTTGATTCAAGCCCGCTATACTGAAATTTAGCTTGCTTTTTCTCTGAGTGTATGTATATAAGTGATGAGCTCAAGCGAGAAATATTTGTTGTATTTTGAGATCGATAACCGACGCATAACAGTGCTTAAAGTTATCGAAATGCAATAATACATATATTTCTATACCACCAAAAAATAATGTTATCTACTATTTTAAAGTGAATACCTTTTGCATCACTATGTATGCATTACTTTTTTATAGCATCATATGACAATGATGATGAATTAAATGGGGCCATCTGTAGATTGATAGGCAGACAGACACACATACTTATTCAACATATTAGCTTTACACACCTACAGACAGATTAACAAACGAGAGCAATGCTCACACGTATCCCAACAAACACAATCTCTAACGTTACTGAATTGGTGGATACTCTATTAGAAACTAGTCTAATTGTCTAAGCATGTTCTAATCGAGAGCGAGGGTAGAAAACTTAGACAATTTTGGTAGAAAAGTACACTAGAAGCCGATTGCAAGATGGTTAGAGAAGGAACCAAATCTCATTGTCTATAAAATAAATTCAAATTCTCACTGGAATCCCATCCCAGATTTTTAGAAAATGGCTAGTTTTCGACAAGGCTGCAAAATAACGTTATTTTTAACAATAAACAAAAAAAAATTTTTGGGTATGTTAGTGTCTAGCACGAAATTATTATTTTTTAATTTTAATTTTTATACTTTGGAATAAGCGGAAAAATCCAATTAGCTCATACAGCGATGGTAGATGTGATAGCTATTTCGAAGAAAAACCACTTTCTTCATCATCAGACATCTTCTCGGGAGCACACCAGGCATTGAACCTACGCTCCAACCATCAGTAGTCGAATATTAGCGAAACGCTAAGCACTGCGGCTACCGATGGTCCTGCTGAGCTGTTGGATTTTTCACTTATATATGCCATTGCTCTATTCAATCTAACCTCACTTAGTGTACGATTTTCGTACATCTGCTATGCAAGTGTTGAATAATGGTAGGCAGCTGACGGACAGCGGGCGCTGTGTACAGTAGTTGTATGTAAAATAATGTTAAATTATAAATTACAAAATTATTCTGATTAAAGGTTTATTGATAATTTTTGAAACGAAAAAATTTTGTTTTCGATAATTAGCAAAACAAAATAATTTTTGGATATTTTTTATTGATATTTTTTGAAACAAAATTATTTTGTTTATTTCGTTGAGCAGCCTTGGTTTTCGAGTCATTCTCATATTGATATCTAACCTCAGTGTTTGCTGGGCATGACTTGAAGGTTAAATGGAGTGCGTGCGTTTGACAAATCAAAGTTCAAAGACGCGAAATATAATATGTACCTACATATTAATAGAATAAATGCACAAATACAAATACAAATACAAATAAAATGTAAGTACTTAGCGAATTGTGAATTTTCCAGAGGTTCAGTTTAAGTTCATTTCAACGATAAATATGTAAATAACGTAGCTAAATATGCACATAGTAAACGCAAACGTATGATATATATGCTAATTATTGCCACTTTTGGTATCCAAAACAAACAACAAAAACTCGCATTTTTTTGTGGCATTGCACTGATTTGCATCTGCATAAATATGTAAATATGTAGGTATGTATGTGCGACAAATTGACAATGTGAATGACAGTCGTTTTAATATGCATTCTCTTTTGAATTTTGCATGCTTTGTGCCTCTGTGAGTGACTCACGTGCCGTGTGCCGCAAGCGGTGGCAGTGAATAACGTGCATGTGTGTGTGTGTGTCATGGTGGGTTAAACTAGCACATTTTCTGCTGTGCCGCCCCTTTCTCATACGAAAGTAAAACTTTGTGTTCACATTTTTGTATTTATGTTCATATATGGCTATTAGGGTGGTTGGTAAAAAGTGAAAGTGCTTCTTTAATTGTTTGCAATTTTAGTAGTTTAAAGAAATGCTATTATAGATGGTTTTGAAAGTAGACAAAATTTCGACTTTTTTAAGTTGGGACAAATAACAAAACCAATACCGAATATGTGTTCTCCTAAGGGAATAGTTGTTAGTATTTTTCAGTGGCTATAGATCAAGACGATTTTATATGCGCCTATTCTAAGAACCAACTATTTAAAAGGTGAGTATATGTACATAGTTTCCATAGTAGTAATTCGCTTCTCAGAATAAGGAAAGAAGAAAGTAATTTACAAATTTAGTTATTGAGAGAGGAAAGTATAGTTTTTCATATAGTGTAATTACAATTGCAGAAATCTAAAGAAATATAGTAAGTAAGAATTGTAACAAAAACTCAGACATCTGAAAGGCTCATTGTGTTCAAAGGTGGTGTTACAGTGTTTCAAAAAGAGAAGCTTGTAACGATTCGATGCATGAGATGGAATGCTAATATTGATGTCTATTGTCTATTAAATGCTATTTTTATGTATGAATTGACAAATCCTGGTACATCGATCCCTTCGTAGCGAATTCTGCTACATTTTGAAATATTACTGTACGTGTTCCGAATGTGATCGTTGTATCGTCAAAGCGTTTTTTCCCAAATAATGCACCTCTATGAGTAGTTCCAATGAATGAGGACATGTAATATGGCCTATCACATATGCACATCTTCTTTTATACACTGAAATAAATTTTGGTATAAATTTTAAACTTTTTTGGTCGACCGAAAAATTATTAAAATTTAAACTTCGAAAAGTTTAAAAGATTTTTAAACTTTTAAGGTTTAGATTTTATTCCAAATTAAGATTTATTTTAAGACTTTCAAAAGTTAAAAATTTAAACCTTTTTTTGGTTTAAATTAAAAATAAAATGTCTGCTCTCAAATCCTCTTCATGCTTTTCCCTTTTGTATCTTCTTTCATATTCTTCTTTTTCTCCTTTTCTTCCTTCTTCATTTTATCTATTTCCATAATTATTTTTTGTTTGTTTGTTTCTCCATTCAAACAACGCCACACAGTCGTTCATTCAAATTGTCTAATCACTATAAATGTTCATTTCTCGAAAAAGCAAGTTGGAATTTCAATTCGAAAATTAAAACTTTTTCGTTGAAATAAAATTGTACGACCAATGAAAGTTTAAAACCTTAAAAGTTTAAATGAGAAAAAGTGTAAAATTTAAACCAAAAAAGAATAAGAAACTTTTAAATTTTCGAAGGTTCAAAATTTAAACCAAACAAAGTTTTAAATTCCTTTCAAACCAAATCAAAAAAATATTCCAATATTTATAACAGTGTAGTGTTCAACATTAGGGAAACTGCCCATAATCGCAAAGATTGTGCGAGTCCAAAACTCCCACGTAGTCGAAAAAGGCAAATAGCAATAACTACATATCTTCTATTCAGTGTGGGATAGTGACTAAGTAATGTCTGTATTTGAAAATGATTTTGGGACAAAATTCTGGCAAAAACTAAAAAAATTCTGCGCGACTTAATAATTTCGAGTCAAAATTCTGTATTCCAAAATTCTGGATGGACATAATGATGAAGGGTCATAATCCTGGAAAGTAAAATTCTGGTTTCCAAATAATTTTGGACAAAAATTCTGGTTTTTTTTATTGTTGAAAATAAGGCACTCATATCCTGATTTTTAAGAAACAAATGTGTAATTCGATTTCCAATTGTGTATATATATTTCCGATTTTGTATATATTTGGAATGAAAAATCGCTGAAGGGTGTACTACGCAGAAGGACATCACCGTGGCGGTAGCCACGGTTAGGGCACACGTCCGGACGGATGGCGTAGCCCAGGGTTATTTTTTGAAAGCGCGGCCGAAGGCCGCCAACACAAAAAAGTGTTCTGCACAAAAGCACTGTGGACCGGGCCATAGATATTTCTCCGGGAAGAATTCCTTCCCGAAAGTAGGGTTAAGGACGGCCCGGCGCGGTTAACTTACTGAACAGCTGATTATTGAATTTTGTCTACTATAATTATCCCTTTTAACGAGTGTTGACTTCTGTAAAATAAATCTTTATTATCGAACCATGTTGCCAACAACATTTTGACAAGCAAATGCATTTTTGTTGACATAAAAAAGGGCAACATGAAACAATAATGGATTTTTTACATGAAATAGGGAGAGTTGCGATCGTTATCAAAAATATGGCTTTATGTCTCATTTTCGGGAAAAAATTTATGACGTTAAGTTCCATTATATTGAGATTTAATGGCCCGCGGGTGTTATTTCACTGCACCGTGTAATTCAAATACAATTTCCGATTTTTCAATACATCATTTTGAAAAACAGAATTTTGACTTTACAGAATTTTTGTATACAGAATTATGAAAAACAGAATTTTGAAAACGGCATTTTGACATACAGTATTTTGTAACACAGAATTTTGAATACAGAATTTTGGAAACAGAATTTTAAATGCAGAATTTTGTCTCATAATCATTTTCTGACTAACCCATTCAGTGTATGAATACACGCGCTTTGGCCTAAAGTATGCAATTTTTACATACAAACATTCAGTTAAAGCTAATAAAAGCGTGTTAAAAACAAGTAAGGAAGCCTAAGTTCGAGTGGAATCGAACATTAGATACTCAGCTGTATGCTTTCATTGTTTGTTTGCGTTTGTTCGATATAGGGTGTATTTTATATGAAACGAGTGCTGCATAAACAGGGCGCAGCCACGCCCATTTTAAAAATTTGTATCAATCATCAAAATAAGCATATAAATATTATTGTTAGTGCAAAATTGCATCCCTCTATGACTTTTAGTTACAAAGATGTTACAAATTCCCAAAGGGTGTTCCAGAAATATCTTTGTTAAAAAGTAGGCGTGGTCATAAACCAATTTCAATACATTTTTGCGTGTCTATTAACACATGTTATAAAAGTGCATAAACCAAGTTTCGTCATAATATCTCAGTTATTTGTTGAGTAATAGGCTCGTAGATTTCTTTGTATAAAAAGAGGCGGTGCCACGCCCATTTTATAAACTTTTTTTTATTTTTTGTTTCCGGTCTATTGTAGAACTCATGTCACAAAATTTCAATGAATTATCTTTATATTTCACAGAGATTATCTTTATATTTCACAGAGATATCGCTAAAAATGATTTTATTAGGTCACTTTATAATACCCATATATAAAAGTGGGCGTGGTCGTCAACCGATTTTGGTAATTTTTCGTCCACACATTTGGCTAAGTAAATATATCACGCATACCAAATTTCATCGATATATCTTCAACGGTTTCTGAGTTATGACTCATACAACTTTCAATGTTTTCCCCTTAATAAGTGGGCGTGGCACCGCCCATTTTCAAGAATTTTTGTATTTTTTGTTTTATGTCCGTAGTTGGACTCGTGCCACAAAATTTCAGTGATAGATCTTTATATTTGACAGAGATATCGCTTAAAATGTTTTTAAGTATTAGGCCCCTTTATAGTTCCCATATATAAAAGTGGGCGTGGCCGTCAACCGATTTTGATAATTTTTCGCCAAAACATTTGTCTAAGTAAGCAAATTACGCATACCAAATTTCATCGATATATCTTCAACGCTTTCTGAGTTATGACATATAAAACTTTCAATGTTTGACCCTTAATAAGTGGGCGTGGCACCGCCCATTTTCCAAAACTTCATCGAATTTCTTCATAGGGGCCTGAGCTTAATACGTGGGTAAAATTTTATCACTCTAGCTATATTAGTGGCTGAGATACCAAATTTCCGATTTTTTCTATATAGGAAAAGTGGGCGTGGTCATGGTCCGATTTCGCCCATTTTCAATACCAACCGTCCCAGTCTCGATACCAAACTGCATTTCAAATTTCATCAAAATATCTCAATTTTTACGCGAGTTATCGTGCGTACGGGCGGACGGACGGACGGACGGACGGACGGACGGACATGGTTCAATCGATTTCTCTTTTCACCCTGATCATTTTGATATATATAAGTCCATATCTATCTCGATTATTTCATTATGTTACAATCCACCGTTATGAAATCAAAATTATAATACTCTGTGTACTAGTACAGCTGAGTATAAAAAGAAAGTGCTTTTGATTGGCATTATCCGTAGTCAAGCGTATGTTTGAAGTGGTTTGAAACATCAACAGAAGCGGTTCTCAAACCAACGCTTTACGTGTCTTAAAAATTGCAGGCTCGAGCTTTCTACATACATACATACACACAAGCATTTGCTTAAACGGAGAAACGAAATCCTTAACTACAGGAGTTAAACTCCTGAAACCAAATTCCCTACCACCCTTATATACGTATGTACATATGTATAGTCTATACATATCAACTAAGTACAAATCTATATTATATGTATACATATATATAAATAATCCACTACACTAGTGTAGACATTTATTATTTTCAGTGATTTCACAAATTGTTGCTCGGCAAATTCTTTTTGAAATCAGACCATGACCAATGACTATTGCTAATCGCGTACAAGTGATCTCAACTGTTGATTACTACATAATTCTAAATCTAGACACTTTTGTGCTTGTGCTTGTGTGTTTTTATTATCGTTACGAAATATTAGCGGCACATAAAGCACAGAAAAAAGTTACACTATTATTTCATTCTTGAAACATCTAAATTTGCGGTTGCATTAATAAATTGCATTCTGCCGTCAACTATGTATTTATGTACATATAACAGCAACGCACCCCTTTCACAGCATACACCCCTTCACTAAGTCTTTTGCGTTGAGCAGTATGTCATCGCTTCCTTTGCTTTTTTGGTTTGCAGATGGCATGTGACTCACACAGCGCGCTCACGTGTTTTGTGGCTACGACAGCCAACTTTGCGTAGGCAGCCATAGCAGCAGGAATTGTCAATGTGTGTGTGTGCATGCGTGAAATTACAAATGTTTGTGTTGCATTTTATGAACATACCCTGTAGGGAAAATCTCTAGTTCCGAACTAGGTCGCTTCTAGTGCATGTTATGAACGGGCGAATTTAACACGGTGATGTTCTATGCGGTGTCAAATGTCACTCTCCGCACTACATTTTCGGTAGTTCCGAACTAGTACTAAATTCTACAGTTTTCACTAGTTCGTTTATTGGCACAATTTCGAAAGCTCTGAACTAGCTACAAGTACCTACAAATTCTAAAGTTTTACATCTGCCGCTTAAGTGCAGCCTTTGACACACTTCATGCAAGTGGTGCGATGACCGACTGGCTAACGCATGTGCCTTTCAGTCTGAGGGGCGCGGGTTCGAGTCCTGTCGGTGTCAAGGTGGATGATAATCTTTTTTAATTTTTTTTAACTAATATTTTTTTTTTATTTATTTAATAAAAATTTACAATAATATTTAAAAATGAATAAAATAAAAAAAATTACAAATAAGCCTGAGGGATCGGAAAAGCATAATTAGGGGAACATTTCATTTCATAAAAGATGCTAATAGAAAACTCTTTATATAAAATGCTTCATTAAACATCTGAGAATTACAGAAATACACAAAGCCGAGGGCAATTGATCGAACGAAAAATTTTCATAGAATTTTTGTCACTTCGAAATTGCATACAAATCAGACTCTGTCTTATAATGGTCACTCAATTCACTCCTTCTGAACTGGTGAGGGTCTAACTGTAATTGATCTAGTTCCCTTTTGAAACCCTTTCGCTAGTTCGGAACTAGACATTTTGCTCACTAGTTGTTGAGTTCCCTGCAGGGTATGTATAACTTAACGTACATATCGCACACTAAATCAAAAAGCGTTACAACTCAAAATTCAAAAATTTTCAGGAGAGGCAAAAAACTTTTTAATTTTTATATGCAATGATATGGGAAAAGGCTACGTATAATAGTTATTTCTCAGTTAAAAAAGACTCTGATGGAAAAGATTTGTTGGCAGCCGCTAGAGATATATTCTGTGTACCAATATATGGAAGAAACCCGATTTCGAAAAATTTTGAGTTGTGACGCTTTTTGATTTAGTGTGCGATATGTTATATATGTATGCACATATTCCATATTTATATTTGGCATATATGTATGTACATAATTTATTATCATTATTAATATTATTGCATTTTCCTTTTGTTGCGGCTTTTCTGCGCGCATATGGATTTCTATTTAGCGCTTGCGTGCTGCTTTTCTCGCTCATTTTGCCTTTTGCTTTATTGCACTCTGTCACAGCTTTTCTCTACAAATATGCCGTTATATTGCTAGCGTGGAGCATACTTTAAGGCTGTATATATACATACATACATATAGGGTGTGCTGTCGCCTATGTACATACATACACACATATGTTTTCGGGCGAACATGAGCTGAAGAATTTTGCCAAGCTTTCGGTTGCTAAAGTTATGATACAAACATACATATGGATATGTATGTATACCGCTATTATGTGTAATCGATTTTGAGAAATTGGAATTATATGTAAAGAGAGAGCATAACATTCGTCGAATTTGTATCTAGCTAAAAATATGAATGAAATTCATTTATGTATGCTTATCTATATATTTTGTACATATTTATATACACATAAACATATGTATATGTGCCAATTTTCATACATCGTATGCGTGTTTGTATCTATCCTGGAAAAAGTGCAACTTATAGGGTTAAGTGCCCACTTTTGCTGCTTTATTTCATATGAAGCGGCTAATTGGACACTCTTCATGCACAAAATCTGGACTAGTCGGGGTTTATTTTTTTTTAATTTTTGGTGCTTTTAAAATATGCCGCTATGAAAGAAATAATTTCAAAATAACAACAACAACAATATGCCGCTTTTCTGAAAGGGATTAGTTTGGGGTTAGTTAATTCATGCCCAATTTGCACTTAATGTAGCGGTGTCCATTATGTATGTGCATACATAGTTGCTCTCCCTGCAGAGAGAGCATACATAATCTCATAACTATTTGGTAGCGCTCAGCTGACACAGCGATTAGCAAAACAACTTGAATCAAAATTGATTTGCCTTAAACTCATGATTTATATATTTATTGTTTTATAATTTTCACTAAACTAATTTAAAGCAATAAAAACGATGAATAAAAACTAAAAATTAACAAGTAAGGAAGCCTAAGTTCGAGTGGAATCGAACATTAGATACTCAGCTGTATGCTTTCATTGTTTGTTTGCGTTTGTTCGATATAGGGTGTATTTTATATGACACAAGTGCTGCATAAACAGGGCGCAGCCACGCCCATTTTCAAAATTTGTATCAATCATCCAAATAAGCATATAAATATTATTGTTAGTGCAAAATTGCATCCCTCTATGACTTTTAGTTACAAAAACTTCACGTTACAAATTCCAAAAGGGTGTTCCAGAAATATCTTTGTTAAAAAGTAGGCGTGGTCATAAACCGATTTCAATACATTTTTGCGTGTCTATTAACACATGTTATAAAAGTGTATAAACCAAGTTTCGTCATAATATCTCAGTTATTTGTCGAGTAATAGGCACGTAGATTCCTTTGTATAAAAAGAGGCGGTGCCACGCCCATTTTCCAAACTTTTTTATATTTTGTTTCCGGTCTATTGTAGAACTCATGTCACAAAATTTCAGTGATAGATCTTTATATTTGACAGAGAGATCGCTTAAAATGTTTTTATTAGGTCACTTTATAAAACCCATATATAAAAGTGGGCGTGGTCGTCAACCGATTTTGGAAATCTTTCGTCCACACATTTGGCTAAGTAAATATATCACGCGTACCAAATTTCATCGATATATCTTTAACGGTTTATGAGTTATGGCTTATAAAACTTTCAATATTTGCCCCTTAATAAGTGGGCGTGGCACCGCCCATTTTCCAAAATTTTTATATTTTTTGTTTTATGTCCCTAGTTGGTCTCCTGCCACAAAATTTCAGTGATAGATCTTTATATTTGACAGAGATATCGCTTAAAATGTTTTTATTAGGCCCCTTTATAGTTCCCATATATAAAAGTGGGCGTGGCCGTCAACCGATTTTGATAATTTTTCGCCAAAACATTTGTCTAAGTAAGCAAATTACGCAAAACAAATTTCATCGATATATCTTCAACGGTTTCTGAGTTATGACATATAAAACTTTCAATGTTTGCCCCTTAATAAGTGGGCGTGGCACCGCCCATTTTCCAAAATTTTTGTACTTTTTGTTTTATGTCCGTAGTTGGACTCCTGCCACAAAAATTCAGTGATAGATCTTTATATTTGACAGAGATATCGCTTAAAATGTTTTTATTAGGCCCCTTTATAGTTCCCATATATCAAAGTGGGCGTGGCCGTCAACCGATTTTGATAATTTTTCGCCAAAACATTTGTCTAGGTAAGCAAATTACGCATACCAAATTTCATCGATATATCTTCAACGGTTTCTGAGTTATGACATATAAAACTTTCAATGTTTGACCCTTAATAAGTGGGCGTGGCACCGCC